>CAJZCY010000002.1:42170000-42520000 GCA_914969975.1 Anopheles atroparvus | reverse complement strand
CACCTGCGAACGGGACGCAATGGGAGATGTGAGACCTGGGAAGGACTTATCCCCAATTTCCCGGAAACCTACCTCGGAAACTTCCGTCTGGCAGCTCTCCACCGATTTGGTGAGCTCCTGAAGTTGGGTCCGGATCTCGCAGAGGGCGACCGTCGTCTCCAGATGACGGTCACCCCGCTGCAGATCGTCCAACTTCGCCGACAGATTCATACTCATCACGCTGACTTGCTTCTGCAGTCTGGTGGAACGGGGGAGAACGGGTGGCACATATTAGTATTTATTTCTTTTATTCAACAGCAACCGGAGAACGATTGCAAACATCAGAAAATCACAGAAAGGCACAGAGCAAGAGAGAGCGGTAGAGAGAGAGATAGAGAGATATATAGAGATATCTGAGAGCAAGAAAGTAGTAGGGGAATTACGCTAGAGCAACTTTTGTTTAAACACACGAGCGTGAGGATGAAGAAGTGTGAAAAATGTTATGAAAAGTCATGAGCTTTCATTTTCTGTTGCTTCTTCAAATATTTGTACACATTTTACACTCTCCGGGTAAGACTTTCCCCCAAAGCAATCCCTGCGAGGATGGTTGTGGTGGTGGTGGTGAAAATGAAACGTTTTTATGGAATGGCAGAATCGCAGTGGGAAAATATCATTTTAAACTTTCTGAAACGAGAGCGTTCGCTAAGAAAGGCGTTTCATGTGATGAGTGGGACTTGAATGTGTAAGTGCATAATGATGATGAGATTCCAGAGGAAATAAACTTAAAATAAGAAAATAGGAAGGAAGACGAAACAATACGTAAAAAAAAAATCCAATAAGCAAGAAAGGCTAGATACTGAAAAGATGCATTCCAAAAATCAGGATCGGAAACACTGTTTAAAAAAGAAACAAGCTGAGAGAAAACTCAAACAGCAGATTGTTGGTTGAAGACAATGAACAGAACCAAACTATTGCCACGGCGAACCAAATGTCATAAGATAAACCTTGGCTAAGGGCACGTCTGTTCAAAAGTAAATTAGTTCATGGACGCCCTTCAATCGCATTCAGTCGTATGTGAAGCTTTTATCGCTACGTGGCTTTGGGAACTGTGTACCACAAAAAACAAAAACAAAAAAAACAAAGACATCGACACTGCAAATAGTTCAAAACGAGTCAGTCTGTAAAACAAATGAAAAGATCCTTGCACACAACATGAAGAACTCTCGAAACACGCAGTAGCAGCAGCAGCAACAGCAGGAGCAGTAGGCGCAAGCGAAACAGATACGTTGTCGGGATCCGTATCCTTGGTTTTAAGCTAGGCAGTGTTACTTTGTTCTACCACTATGTTAAACAACGTTGGCTACGCAAGTTTCGATCCGGTGCATATCTACGTCGGTTTTTGGCAACAAATCGGTTTATACGCGACGAAGTAAAAATGAATAGAAACGGAAGGAGTATTGTTAAATTAATTTTGTCTCTGAACGATGAGGAAGAGTGTGGTGTTTATGGTTCGAATCTTGATCGGAACAGTACGGGAAGGCGTTTGATGCTGCGCTACTGAATGTTGATCGTATCGGTAATGCAATGAAATGCTTTGAATCATCATCTCATATTGAAACAAGGAAGGAAAAGGTATGAAAAAAATAGAACTAAAGGGCACGAGCAATAATCAACCTCATAGCTTACAGCTTTGACTCTACGATCAACCGAGCTGTGAAGGAAAGCAATTGGCAAATGGGATTGAAAAAAAAAACATGAAAATATGTGCACGGTTCAGACGAGTAGGAGGCGTGTGAAGGAGAAAAGCAAAGAATTCCACTTGCTGTGGGGGTTTCTGCTTTCTTTTCTTTACAATATGCTCAAGCTAAAACAGTCCTCCGGCGTGTCAGTGACCGAGGCAATCGCAGCAATACGAAACCATTCTACTCTAGTGGTAAACACAGAATCGATAAAATTTCTACATACAAAAAGAAAATACAATCGATACGATAAATGGATAAGGTCTACTAGTATATGAATCCTTGCATGAATGAGGACAGTATCAGTCCAGCTGAAGCCGGGTTTCACAGCGTTTGAAATGCGCTGTTCATTACTTGCTCAGTGTCACCAACTGTTTGTGCAAGTATACGGCTCGTACAAACACATTTCGGAATGAACTGTTTCGTCCTTGGAGAAAAGATGCCCCCCCCCCCCACATCTATGCCGAGCTTCCTCTCCTATTCTGTCACATTAGACACAAGCCAGTTGCCGGATGTACAGATGGAGGGTCATTTACGTGCCTACTTCTTTCCAGTTTTGGTTCTAATAAAAGATATGTTGAACCAATCGCAAACATTCCAAACAATCGAAACCCATAAGCCCGGTGGATAACAAAAACAAAACAAAACTGAACATAGATAAAGTAATGAGTTGGCCGAAAGTTTCTTGAGAATGATGCGTGTGTGCTCGAGTTTCAGTAGTGTGTATGTGTGTGTGTGTGTGTGTGCTCGCATGAAACGTGTGCAGAGATGACTGGAGCATTATGACAAACGAGTGATCGTAAATTCCGGGAGATGGATTGCTCCATTTTCGAACCACAACCACAACACGGCAAGGATTTTGGATCGTAAATCGGACCGAATATTGCTGACAAGAAAGAAAAAAAGACCGGAGGCAGATACAATCTCTGATCGATTGGCCGCAGGGTAGAGGAATGTACACGCGCCAGGGTCGCTCTAGTTCTGCTCGATAACAACCGACGAACTGCTTCCAGTTCTTGATATGCGCCGCGTTCTACTTACCCGTAAGAAATATCACCGTACGACATTTTGGAATTATTTCTACTCGCTTCGCCTCGGCTAATGTCCTGGTCTTACCGGTACTGGGCAAAAGTGTTTGCAAGTTTGCAGTTCAACTATGCGTTCGTTACGGTGGCGTTGTTTCGTTTGTTTAGCTTTACTAGAGCTGCTTTGCTACTGCCGTTACTACGCGCCCCTACGAATATTCCTTCAATCACGCACTGCTTGCCGTGCGAACTTTTCCGAGTTGCTTTTTTTTACAGACACGGAATATCAATTTGAGAGGAGACAGTACAACACGCATCCGTCGGTGTGTCCGTTTCGTCTAGTTAAGCCGTGCCAAAAGGAAGTGTTTCTGGTGTAAACTCTTTTCGATGTGTCGTTAGGGAAACATTGTCTTATTTTCTCAACAACGACGTTTTCCGCGTTAAAGGAACTTTACATTCTTTTTTCGATAGATACATCGGTCATTTGCGGCCGGTTCTGCATGTCGTGTGTCGTCAACTTTTGGGTTTATGATATCTTCAATTCGCGTTGCATGTTCAACGATGGTTTAACGATACTCCTTGCATTCAAATGAGCTTTGGTCGGGTTTTGATGGAATGCGACAAGCAATGATCGATGACGGGCATAAAACCATACGCCGGTTTTGTCCGTTTGTTTCTGCGACGTTATGTGCAACTTTCACACCGCGACTCAATTTGCTTTTGCCGGGCAGATGAATTAAGCTGATTCCTGGCAGCTCGTTTGCCAGGATGAGATTCGTTTCGCTTGTCGAAAGTCGTGTAATTGTTTGTGGTTTTAGGTTTTCGTCTACCAATTAACTATGCGTTTCGCTCATGAAATGCCGTATCATGAGATGATAATGTTAGTTAGTGGCCAACAGAATTTAGATTTTCCTGGCATTCGCAAGGCTCGTCGATCGTGCGCTTTGCAAGGAAGCGGCAACAAATGGTTCGCCGCTAGTGTCGACGTTCGGTTTTGCACACGCTTGCAGCCTTACGCAAGTGCTACAAGAAAGGAAAGAATAGCATGGTAAAAAAAGACAATGAAAACTAAGGCTGTAAAGTTTGGGATCGCAAATGGATGGTTCTGAGATTCGATGTGGTTGTCGATACATTTTTGAAAATGATAAACAATGTTATAAAAAAAAAGAAAAAGTCACATTCAATTCGGCTTCGGTACGACTTCGTTACGACTAGTATCTGGTTTTATTTTTTTATGAAACACAAATAACCGTTTAGCCAACCCGCAATCAGAAAATATATCAATAAATCAGCGTTGAAATTCAAACAAATTGCACAAGAGAAAACAAACGAGATCACTAGGGCCAAGAAAAGTCAATTAGATGGAGTGGTACGGAAAACTTTCCCTTCTGCTGATGGTCCCTGCCAACAACGCGACCTAACCCGGCTCGAAACCCACACCGGTCAATATTGATTTTGTGGAAATAAATTCGATGGGCACAAACAAGCGCCCAGGATCGATGTATTCTAGATACTGACCGCAGGATGATGTTCGGGATTTGCTCGGTTCGAAGTGTATCAGCCGTCATCGGATCTCAGACAAAGGCAAAGTTTTCCGTTCGGCTCCCGGTGCTGCGGTGAGTTATTAGCTTTCAGTTTGAATTTTACGACTTTTCGGTGGCCCGGTTTGAATATTGAAAAGTTTTGTTTTGAGCATCGACTTTGCCGTTGGTTTTACGGCTGTTTGCCTATCTGATTTTAGAAAAAAAAAATCTGTCTTGTTGATATACCAATCGTAGAGGCCAACCGTTATCTAAACTTGAAACTTCACGAAGAAATCTTCCGTTTTCTGTTGTTGTTCATACTCGAATCGCCCACATTTGACGCTTCCACGCAAGGATGCCAAGCATGAGAAAACGAAAACAGCGTTTTGGTGATGTAACGAACCTACGAATCACTTCCACTGCGTCCGCTACAACCCTCACAACAATTCATCTCCATTTCCATCAGCAACCGAGGGTGGCTCTAATCAAAAGTTTTGCTGGTAATTTTCCCCGCAATTTCCCACGACCGCCAATGTCAAGACACCCATCCCGCCTTCCCCTGTTCAGCTCGCTCAAAAAAAGTACACCGAAGCAAATGAGGCATACGTGGCAGTGGTTAGGATGTTCCGTCGGCGTGGAAGGGCGTCGTGCGACGCCAAATCTCTGTCCAAGGCGTGAAAATTCATCTCCCCTTTGTCTCGGGAGACCTCCTGAGTGACGCGTGAAGTTTTCTTTTGCCCCCGCACAAGGACGGAACTGTGGACAGGGGCGGTGCGAATCGGTCGGGGGACAACAACTTCAAATCTTCATCGCCAGCGCGCGCTTCTACAATAAAAGCTTATCATGAAAGTTTAATTTAATCCCCGATTCATCCAGTCCCCGCCGCGCCAGATGCACGCTAGGGGCTCCCCGAAAACGGCGTCTGTTCGGTGCTGATTTGATAGGTCAAATGTAAATGTTGGCGCACCGAGGTGTTGGAGGGAAGGTGCAAATCCTGTTGATGAACCTCCTTCCCAGCGGGACCGGCGGACGTATGTGTGTGGGAAAAATGCAAAGTTTCCACATTTCCACCCAAAACAACTAACCTTTCTCAAACAATCATTTTAAACTTATCATCCCTTTCTGAGTGGTTGTAGTGGTTTTGCTTCTTTTTCCTACAGTTTGATATTCTTTTCACTGCTGTCTGGCCACGAAGATGGAGCAACATGAGCACCGTCCAACTTTGGACTCAACGCTCTGCAGGGAATCTTCAAAGGTGTTTGGGGAAAAAAGCTTCGTTTACCACCATTTTTGTTTGCTTGTTGGGTAGCACGTGTTTATAAATGATTATTTGGGCATTCCTATTCGTAACGCAATCTATTTGCTTAGGAGAAAAAAAGAAACATTTTTCTCCATCGAACGCAGGGCAGTAGTATAGTTCTTTGCAATTTAAAAAATACATTTTATCTTTCGTCGAGCATCGCAAAAGCACAACTTTTATCTTCCTCGCAGTATTGGCTCTACTTGGATGTTAATGTTTTCCAACAGTGCTGCAATAAACACAAAACCTCCTTGAAAAAAACAGTCGTCAACTCCCGCGGGACCACTCGAATAAGTTCACCGAAAATCTGCTCCGCTTCATCACCTAGCGCAGCAAAGATGATGCTGATGATGATCATAAATTAATATCATTCAACACCAGCCCCGCACGGGCGCGACTGAAGCGCCCTTGGATCGATCCCAAAAAATGAACCATTAATCACGGGCTGAACCTGAAGCGCGCTTTTCAGTGCCATCAACCGGATGACGCTGCGAGAGCGCACCGAGAAAGGACGACCACTTCGGCTCTTAGGCGATCTTGAACGGAGACATAATTTATCACGCCTCTGGGAAACGCTGCACTGTTGGAGATTTATATGGCCAGGGTGGGAGCGAAAGCAAGCTTGCGATCGTTTTTGCGAGCCAGATGATTATGATATATCTGCGAATCACAAACTCGGGCAAACATTCGCCGAAAAGACGTCTAGATCGTATATTTCAAATATTCAAGATAAGGATCGGGAAATTAAAGAAACTAGTAATTGAAAACACCAATCATCAACAAAAGTTTGCCAATAACATGGTCTCAGGATTGTGCTTATCAGAGTAATTATTTAGATAGTGCAAATTCATATACAACAAAAGCACAAGTTGATGATTTTAAAATAGAATGAACATACAAGAGATAGCGATCTAAAGAAACCATCATATTCAATCACATTAAAAATGTTTCTGAAAATAGGAAGCATGCGAAATGTCGCGTCCTAATTCTCTCTCCTACATGCAACAAAAGACGAAACATTCATTACTTTCCGCAGGGAGATCATAATGACCAAGCAATGCCTGTAGTACGATACACCAAGTATTCACAATGTGGTGTTTGGAGAAAATATGTGCAACCAAAACGGAGGATTCGGAAACGAAAAATGCACTTTCATATTCATCTGTCATCAAGTCAACGATCCATTGAAAGAAACGACCTTGAAGAGTGCTCGGATAGGAGCAAATGCTACAAACTACTTTGAAGCAAAACAACCACATTTGTGTCACGGTCCTTTTTTCTCTTTTTGCGGATCCCCGCTGGTATACACCACTAGTCCAACGAGCCGGTCCCCGATCTTGTCCGAAAAGCTTTCGCCATGTCCACCATCGACCGAATTTCCTGACGATTCCCCGCACCCCAAAGAGGAACCGGACAAACAAACAAATCAACACTGAAATGAACAAATGGTGAAATGATGGATGACATTTTGCCGGTGTAGGGAAAGCGGCAGCGTCAGTACAAAATGGAGGGTGTCGCCCTCGTTTCGGCCAGCAAGCTTTCCGTTCTTGCGCTGATGAAGTGGAGCAAAATGTGCTCCAAATGCATCAAACACGCGAACCCGAAGAAACAAGAAAAAAAAACAGGAAAAAGAAGGCGAAATCTTTTTAGAAAGGAAAATGCAAACGCCATGGCAGCCCGAAAAGACACGATGATGGGTGTCTAAAAGAAAAGGAACATCGTTTGTTGTAAAGCAAGATAAATGAAGCACGATTCATTCGTGCTCTTGTGGCTCCATTGGTTGAGTGGAATGGTTGTACTTGGATAGGAACAAAGTAAAACAGAACCACTGCAAGACTGGAAATAAAAATGTGCCAACGCACTTCCCGCAGCGACCATACAGGGTTCACAAAGTGGAAAAAGGCGTCCAGGGTATGACAATTGTCACCAAAAACAAAAAAAAAGTGCATCACGTGAGAGACTTAAGCGAAGAAAAGCTTCCACCATCTGATGAAAGTGTCTTCAGTGACACAATTGTCACGTTGCAGGAACAGTCGACGAGGGAAAATTGATGCGGATGCAGATGATTGTGTAGAAAAATGTTGATAACAGATGGGTCATCAGTTGCATGCACAAAATTGCATTCCAGTTGCATTGAGTTGTTGGTAATGGTGACAAATGTTCTATTGTATTATATCCCAGCTCGAACGACAACAATCCGATAATCAATCAAAATATATTCACAGTTTTAATTCATTTTATGAGTTCGCAAGTTCGAAAATTGGCAAGCATAATTTCTGCATTCCCAATCAACATTTCTGCATTCCCGAATCAACATCAAACAGTAAACGATGGTAAAGCTGGTCTTTTCTCTACTTTCCGACAGATTGATTGCTGTTCCGATGTACCGATTTCCTGCCGAGATATGAACGAAAAGATGATCGACGGAGGGAAGTTATTTACTCTTATTTTTGTTGGCTTATTTTCTTGAAAAATAATAGTGCCTTTCGGACGTACACCAAAGCGTCTCTCCTCTCCTCGATCTCCTGTGAACTACCAAAAGTTCGCTAGAAAACGCCACAAATCGGTCCAGAACAAATTCAATTACATTTGCATTTAGATAACCAAGCTATTTCGCTGTAGAACCACCCAGACGAATATTTGCAAAAAGGGAGTGTGTGGTATGGTACCATTGGGTGAGACAAAAAATGGGAAAAAGATATGCATCACCCGATGGAAGTACATTTTCCACATCCGAAGTACATCGTCGTTTCATCGGGAAGTTCGGAAGGACACATCGGACAAGCTCGAAACTCCGTCTGAACAGTTTAACCGAAAATTAAATTATCAAAGTCCATCTTTTCTGCCGGCCAGTTGTGCACAGCAGTTGTTGACCACCGTCCAGTGTGGTCCCCCTCGTCCGGGCTCCCTCGTTCCGCTGCCTCTCTCTCTCTCTCTCTTCTCTCGGAGTCACGCAGCGCAAACAGCACCAGCAGGAGCCCGGCGGTTGAGAGAGTTGTGCCCCAGTGTTTACCCACAGGAGGCAGCAGGCTTCCCCGGTCTGGGGTTTGATCAGCTTTCGGAACGTCCCTGTGTTGTATCTCACATCCAGCGCAGTGTGTCTGTTTGATCGTGTGATGTTGACCGTACAGATTTTCCCATAATGTTTGAAAAAAAAGGAAGAAAAAATGTGTCAGTACCGCAGTGACCGATAGCAGCCGACTGGCCTGGTTCATGCTGCGGTCGGGGTGCGCTCTGTTGGACATCTGCCCGAGCACGGCAGGACACCGGCACCGGTCCGTCTCGTCCGTCGACGCATCGCTGCGGGGTCAAGCCGATGTTAAGCTTTATCTCAATTTTACAGATTTCCATCGGTTGCGCGAGGCAGTCGAGGAGGACGGGTGGATCGAACGGTACGTTCCTGTGGTATTGCGAGGATCACAAGGAAAAAATCCAATATCCTTTCATTAGCTTCATGCAGTGCCGTGTGTTCGATGTTGTGGGGACGCACGGGTGTTCGCCAAAAGCCGGCCAGCCAACTCCCTATGCAAAGTTTCGCCTGTCCACTCGGCCAACCGGGCCATCAGTTGAGATGGATTAAAACTATCAGGCGTTCGGAGCCCGTTTGAGCAAAGCCCGACTTCCATTAGAAAGTTCCATTAAAACTGCCTTCCTCGAACTGATATCATTTGATCAAAAAATCGACATGGTTCGAAGCACGCCCGAGATGGCGCTGTCTTGTCTGTCCTCCCAGCCACATCACCGCAAGCCGAAGCTCACCGGTTTAATGGACCATGATCCCGTACTCTCCTCCCGGCAGGCGAGGTGCGGGCCGGGGACTTTAAATTGACTCTTAAAACGAACCGAAACGAATCGGACCATTTTCGGCAGCTCTCACATCCACGACGAGGTGATGAACCGAGCACACATTCAGCTTATTTCCTTCAAATATCCTGCCTGCCGGTGCGCCTCTCGGTCGTTCGCGGCAAGAGACCCGCCAGGAGTGCGATCGTCCGTTTCGAAGTTGTTCGCACTCGCAGCTGATGACTTTTGGAGTGCCCGTTTGCGACTGCTCACTTTTGCCAGCAACTGCACTTCTAGTGCGATGCCGGTGCCAACGACTGCAACGACGCATGTGATGTGTTTCACAACAGGATAGTGTTTCATTTGTTTTTTTTTTCGTTTTTTTTGTGTGGGACCTATCTCTTGCAGCAACCAAACCTATTTCCCCTGTTAATTTGTGCCTCCAGGATTGGATTTCCGCCGTGCCAACGGTGGTGAAATTTTAACTGAGATTGGCATGATTGAGTTTTCGTGTTATGGTCGGGGGAAATTAGAGCCACCCCGTGCGTCGGCAACAGAATGTTTTCTGCCGAGCCAGGTCAAACCTGTGCTCTAGGTGCATGTGAATGAGCCGAAAAAACTTAGTTGGCAATCAATGCTATGTTATTTTCCTGTTTGAGAAACTCTTTCCTAAAAGCTCTTACGGGAAATCGCGTCAGCTTTGGATAGCAAACATCACATCGTGATGGACGTGAGATAATCCATTTAGATATGGATACCGAATACTCGCAGATCTGTATTGGATTAACAAGAGGAAGTGAAATGTGTATGCATAAAACATTTCATTCCTTTGCACCGGTACAAAGCGTGGGATTTCACGTCCGCGTAGCTTCCATCGTATGAAACGAGCAATGTAGGAAAAATTAACAAACAACAGGAAACAAAAACATCACCGAAAGTTGCATCCCGACTACCCAGCCATAATTTCAATTTTGAGGGGTTTTTAGACGAGCTTAACACACTGTTGCTGCTCTAGAAAGCACAGGCATCCGCACAACGGAGGAACGTCGAGTGCCATTACCGAAAATTCTCGTAAATGTTGATTTTGAATTAACGCTAATGAAACTTACGGGTGCAATATAACAGGCTAGTGGGTTTGCAGACAATTCGGTTGGCTATTTGTTCAGTTCGCAATGGACAGGGTTTACTTTCATTTTGGGGGATTAGCGGACTATGGTTATGCACTTTCCGGATGCAACTGGAAATTTGCGACCCTCTACCACCTTCCGGTTCTTGAGAGGTTTACCAAAACATTCCATCAGGATATTGGTATTCCGGCTAGAAAGCTAACCACTCGAAAACCTTTAGGGAGGATGGCAGACGCCCCAAAAACTCGTACACTCAACCAATCACACTCGAGTATGGCGTATGTTCACCTTTGGGTGCTTCTTGAGTGAACCCCGCTTGTGATGATCCGGCTTCCCCGTTTTATCACACGATCTTGTAGAATCAAGAATCTCTTAATTCACATTAAAATCATCAGCTTCGTCGCATGTGGCTTGCTGATGGGATGCAATCCCACCTTAGCCGAGGACTCCAGCCTCGGGTTGGCGGCTCTTGCCCATCATCCTTCCCAAGACTCCTACACTTTCCCGAAGGCCGAAAAAGGACGCCAATACCCAACACGCGAGCACGAACGAAGCATTCGCATCAAAGTAGTTCTCACATCCCTACGCCGTTCGTTCGCGGATGGAAATGGCAAGTGCAGATTGTTCTACGTCCTCCCCGCCAATTCTGGCACAAGTCTGGGCACTCTCCGGGGAGATTCGTTGATTGCGTTCTAATTTTGGGCTTCCTTCCTGGAGCCAAACAGACAAAGCAAAGCTTTCCATTTCCAGAATCCCATTTGCATCCCGAGAGAATGAATTTTGCATCAGTCTAATTTATGGCCTCGATGATAAAGGGAAAGACCAAAAAAAAAAAAGCCCAAGCCTCCTCGGATGGCAGCAACGCCTGAAACGGGAGCTCGTCGACCTCGTCCTCAGGACTACATATTTTCCGGGAATTGCATTCCTACGGCGCACGAGCTGAACCGCACGAGCCTTGCATTTGTTGGTACGCACATTTGCATTTTGAAGAACCCTCCAGCCCACTTACCGGTCGGGAGTCGTCGTGCACGTGCCTTTTGACCACACATCCGCCAGAAAATCAAGACGACGACCGCTGTAGCTGCTGAGAAGGAGCACGAGTAGTGCTGACCGCAAAATGCCTCAACATTGACTGCGTGTAGAAACACACACGCCATCAAACCAACCACTCGGGGAGGTAAGAAAAAAAAACAGGGACACCAAGTCCACTTGAGACTTCCACAACCCCGTGGGTAAGTGTGTGTGTTTGTGGGCGTGTGATTTCTGTGCAGCATGGTGGATGGTGAATGCAACCGAAGTGAGTCATACGTTCATTTTATTCCAACGCAAAATGACTACCGAGCACTGTCGTGCTTACGAAAAGCTTGCGGAATGTGTGGCCATGCTTTAGCAGCAGCTCGGTTGTAGAGAACCCGGTGGGATGCAAATAACGAGATGCATCCGGCAACAACGGGGACGCGGTTTGTTTTTCCACTTACGCAACCGCCCTGAAGCGGCTCTCGGCCAACCAACACCAGTGTCGGATCGGTCGAGAGTCGGATTTAATTTCATTAATTTTTCAATCGCAATAATATACGTTGCACGTTGCTCGTTTAACTTTCAACCTTACGTACTCCGTGGACCCACACGCCAGGCTCCGATTTCTCTACCTCCTTCTACTCCTCAACATGGTGCAACGTCAACGGGTAACCGCAAATAAGGGTTACTTGAAAAAAAAAGCACCAACGATTGGTATTATTATTTAACCAGCACGTCTTTCAGGACGCCCAGACTTCGGTAAGCTGGATTTACCGCCGCAAAAGCCAGCAAAGGTTTAAAGTTATTCATTCCTCTCGAGCGAAGCTATCGATGTTGCGAGCAGAGGAAGTTATTTACTGGAGACAGTAGCAGCATTTTTGGTATTTCATATTTTTATTTCAATTGAAGCTAATCTAAAAAAAAAAAAACGATCAAAAGAAGCTCGTTAATCCCTGAGTTCATAAAGCTTTATCTCCATTAATTTGGCTTCAGTACTGCAATAAAAGAAAACGAACTGGTTCTGCGAGTAGAACGACGATTCTTTGTTTCCCAGTTTTATGGTTATTGATTTGCTAGCGCCACGGGTGCTAACGGTTAAAGTGAGCGAAGGTGCTCGGCCGGACCAGCTCTGCCCGGGAATGACTGGTGAAGCTGGCCAGTTGCAAATGTTTGTCAATTTCGTAAAACGGTAAAACCAATCAACGAAGAATGTGCAAAAAGGGACCCCGGTCTGCGTTCCTGGTCGCCACCTGAAGGGTGCGATGCTCTGCCCGGCCGGGTGGACGTTTCGTTAATGAAAACATAAAAAATGCACATGGTTTTTCCGTTGGTAAGGGGCAAGGTTCCGAAGGCGCAGAGATGAAAAACAGGGAGAGAACGAGCGAGACGTCCCCGATACGAAGAGTAATCGATTTTCATTCCTGGAAACGGGACGAGGATGATTAGAAGCAAATCGGCCGGTGGAACGTATGGGTCGGAGGGATTGGGAAAAAATACGTAAAAAGAATAGCTAAAACCAGCAGGGACGTGACTCGCAAATGAAATTGAAATGTTTCCATCCTGACCGGATCGGTGTGGTCCAATCGTTTCGTTACATTGGCAGTTCGATTCGAAGGACGAAACTTTGCAAAACGTGTTCCACCCATGTTCGTGCACTTACATAACACGGAAGGAAATGCCAGGATGTAGTTTTGAAGCTGAATGTTGTTTTATCCATCTGATTATGTATGATATATGACCCCAGGGTAGACCGGGAAACAATATAACTGCCTTTACAACCTGTAGCGTTGAGTAAGTGAATTAACGTAAGAAAACATCAATCGTAACGAAAACAGCACAGTAACAGTAACAGAAGGTCATCTAACAACGACATTCAACGCAAGACAAGGAACGATAGTGCGGTTTCAAGAATAAAACAGGATACATGTAACAACAGTGCCGTAGAGCAGCAAGACCAAATGATAACAAACCATGAAATAGAGTGAATGAAAGAGCGAAAGGGAAGGCATAGTATGGGCGATGAAGAACAGGGTGCTCCATCTCAAATCATGAACAGGGAGAAGAGAGAAAATTAAACGATAGAGAAAGGCAGCAAGACGTAGAGAACACCTGCCGATGAGGGAAGCGAAATATGAAGCAGTGTTTGAAAACTGATGACTGTTGCTGCAATGGTGAAACAACGGTCCTTTATGGACAAACGATAACTATACAGACAGCGAGATGACAAGATGGCGATCCAGTGACGTTATAGTTATACAGGTTTGAAGTTCGTGTGAAGAGGACTATGAGCATGCGAAATCATGACAGAAGTGATTACTTTTATCATCGATTTCGAATGAATTCTCGAAAAGACCGATCTTTTCATCTATTTTCCCAATGAAGGCCGAGAATACGGAAACACATTTTAGATTTTGTTAATTTTGATCTGAACCCTTTGGTGTTTAAGGTTTTTTTATAACGTTTACGTACAACTTTTGCTTTGTAATAACGGTACGGATATACGGTTGAAGTGATCGTTATAATGAAAATGTAATGCGTTTTATTTCAGAGATAAATTGTGAATACGTTTAATGATGGTAGAGAAACAGAAGAGCACGGTAACACATTTTATCTAACAGTGCGTATGCCAGCATGGAGCCCGTTCCGGTCTCCAGTCGATGCGCGAACAACATCCCCTAAACGGGCCCTACGTGGAACGGGCTCGCTCTAAGGATGGCGTATTTAAAACTTAAGATGCATAAACACACGAAAATCTAATTCTCCCAGACAAAAAAAAAAGAAAAAGGTCAAACAGCCTGGAAGACGGAAAGCCGATGAAATGGAAAGCCGCGGCGGGATTAGTTGCGCCGGGCGGTACTCACTCGATAAGCAATTGACGTAATGATTCCGCATCCTCCCCATCGCAGCGTTCGCTCTTCCGTGAGCCGAGGGAACCGGTGCCGTCTCCTATGTACCTTGGCCGCTTAAGTCCACTGCCGGGCGAATGACGCGTCCCGGTTGACGAACGCCCATCGTCTACGCCACTGCTCCGTTGCGAATCGATCGACTGGGAACGGTACACTGGCGGGCCGGCATGCCGAAAGGGAAGATACACTTTTTACGTTAGAGGTTAGATTATGTTAGTATAATGGCATCCAGTGCTGTGAAGGTCTAGGGTAAGGCTGGAAGGATAAAAAGCGCAAGAAATTGGGAGGAAATGCGGAGGGCTGGAATGCAAGGAGCGATGGTTATCCTCTCGGCGGTCTTAATTGTGGGCTCAGGTGGGCCAGCTATCGAACGGTTTATAATGGTTTCAATATTAAAAACAAAGCCACCCCCGCAAATGGAAACGGTTCCAACACGGACGCAATACGGGATGGTTTTGCAAGGATAGCGGAGACGCGAAACGATAAAACGGATTAGAACAAACAAAACCGAAATGGTTTTGACGGCCGAATGAAAAGGTTCGGCGGAGAAAAGAAAAAGGCACGACAAGGCAGTCCAAACGAGCAACAATTCCATAAAATCGAATGGACGCGAGACCAGTGTCAGTCCTATTCGACCTGTGTCGTAAAGTTGTTGACGGCGCTGTTACCGTAACAATAAAAACGAATGTGATAAGGATCCCTGGCTGGCCGGCTTCGGTTGGGTCGTATTCTTCGCCGTGGGTTGCCCTAATCACTCGGTGAAGACATTTCAATTTACTTCGTCAATTTCAACTGATGCGTACTCCACTTGAAACCCATCAGTCGAAGGGGCAGGCCGTGTGCAAGAATATTGTTCTTTCGGACCCCTATTGATGAAAAAGTACTTTTACTCATGCCTTTGTTTACAAAAAAAAACACTATAAAACGGTTATATAAGTCTTTCGAATTTCCCAACGATTTTAAAAGTTGTATGTATTGGTTCGTGGCAAAAATATCGCAAAACATCCACGTGAAATGCCAATTATCTTAGTATGTCCTGCGAATACTGCTCAGAACATCATGTTAAACCATCATCAAGAGGCCCGTAAAAGATCAGGAGGTGCTGGTGACGTACTTGATGCTCCGAATTCATTGCTTTTTGCCAACATATTTACATTTTGCACGATGGCGGTTACTTCCGGCGGACGAGAGGTGAAGTTCAACGAGCTGGAAATTAAAACTGTCGGAATGTTTACGGTTCAATTATCGCGTTACGGAAATTGTAACGAAATGATAATATTGCAATGTTGCAAAAGTACATTTCCTATCGGATCGCACGAAAGGTGCGGCTAAATACGGCAGACGGGGAGCGAGACGTCGAAGGGAACAAAACGTAGCACACCACACCGGACCGGAGGATATTAATGGAAAGCTAACGTCTGCAGCTGGCCGACCTGTGCCGACAATCATTCCCTTGGGTTTTGCACAGAGAGCCCTTCGGCTTTTCACCTGACTAATGTTTTCCTTTTCCTCACGGTTCGTTTTCGGTTTCATTTTTTTTTCTTGCGCTCCGTCAAGGGATTGAATTGAGCTCTGTACATTGGAGCACTGTATACGGGGGTTCATTTCCGAGTTTCGCCGTCGTTCCGAACCCCTTCCCCATTCAATGCTTTGCTGTTTCCATTTCCGATGTATCTTCTTCAAATCAATTCAATTCCAGCCGTATCCGAAAGTGTGATGGCGTCAATTCCCACGAATTCGATTTCATTCCTTTAAGTCCTTCCATTTCCTTGGATCTATCTATGGCCTGCTCCTGAGGGGGTTTGATGAGTGAAGATGTTTTGCCTCTGACCGGGTCAACCAGGAATGATTGTGCGCGTGCGGTGCAAAGGGAAACTTTCAAGTCTTGTTCCCATCAAAGGTTCAGTAGGGCTTTAATCAATCTGCACATTCGATCCGATTATCACCGTACGATGCGATGTTGCCAAGATTCTTGTTTCCCTAGTCCTGCTGTTCTTCTCAGTCCCTTGAATCCGATATTCCTAACGACAAGCAGTTTCAAATGAAATTTCTCGTTTGCTACCAACGCAAAGATGTTCTTTGCGGAGGTTCTTCCACGAACCAGGGCGAATCGGAATGGACAGGGCAAGTGACGCACACGTAGGTGGGAAGAGAAGAATTTTAATTTAAATTAGTTAACGGACTAGCAGCGTCCAATGCATGAAATATTCAGTGCAAAATACGTCGAATCTTCACCCCTCCGAACGTCAACAGCTATTCCAGCCTTTCCAGTCATCGGGTCTCGACCATGTGCCAAAGATCCCAGAGCCTTTTGCAGAGCACGAAGGCAAGCAAGTGGAAACAAGGAAGGTTCATTACATTCGTGCTGATGTATTCCTTCGTCCGGAGCTATTTCGGATGATGTTTCCCACTCGGGGGGTTCAAAGAAGCACACAAAATGGGTACGATGGAAGAAGGTCGCTGTCCTCGGTTTGTTTCTTTCATCTTGCTTTCCAGGAATCACTGCCACAAGATTCATTCATCTCCCCCGAACGGTTCCAGCATTTTCCTGGGTAGTTGCGGGTCGTGTCAGTCAAACTCCCCGGGGGAGTTTATTCTAAAGTGAATAAACATACGAGGGAAGAAAAGTTGCTCGCTCCTTGAACCGCATCTTTTACTTTTCCAAAAAGCTACCGGCAACCCCCCTCGGTCGATGAATCGGACGGAAAAGCGTTTCTCCAACGAACACCCAGCAAGCGCATCAAACCCAACTACGGAAAAGGGTTTTGTGTCAACGTTTTAAAACGGAGGGGGGAAGATAATCTTTTACCTTGACCACGGGGCTTCCTCCCCCTAGGAGGCATTACGTTGAGATCAATTTTCCTCATTGCAACCAGCAACCAGTTCGAATGTTGATACTTTGCAACTTGATCGACCCCGATTAGGGTTGCGATGGTTAATGAAGCGCCCGGACAAAGGGATTTTGAATGATTTGGAGACGTCCTCACGTCTTGTCCGAAGCGTCGGGGATCGAGACTTCAGATCAGATCCAACCGCTGCCCACCGGCACAAACTCTCGACCGAAGTCATTTGTCCTCGAAGTGAGATTAGAGAATTAGAACTTCATCTTGATAGACTCGATGGACACAAGCACGGGGAAATCCTGTCTATTGACCGCACACTCGGGGAGGAATTCAATTCAAACGAATTATCGACCTGGGAGGTAGGATGCCTGGAGAAGGTAACGGGGAATGTCCAGTGCGATTGGGTATTGGGCAATCGACAGGTTGGATAATGGGTTCGCCCCAGCTCCATTTGCTTACTTACCGTCGGGGCGTACTCGTACTGGAGGTGAGGTCAGCTTGAGTGTTGATGACAGGGCCTGTGAATCCAGGGGCCCACTAAAGACATAATCATACGTTGCTTCCTGACTCAATGTTGATACTGGGGTACCGTTCGGATCGATACGGGTTTCAGTATTCGGTTCCCGGCGCGGCATGGAAGGAAGAATAAATGTCCGATTAGCACGGTCAGGGGCATGTGTTCAATGAACGTATTACAATTCCGATAATGAACAACAATTACTTACGTGAAACGAAATCAGAACGTAACATTATCAACGGCAAACAAACAAAAATAAACCACTGAATCTATGCGACTGACGCGACATTTACAAACCGATCAAGTGGACGGGCCCGATCTGCAAGAGATTCATTTGTTTCAGGTCAAACTTCTAGCGATAACAGTCCAACGAAAGCGTATCAAAGCGAACAAATCATAACGGAAGGACGGAAACGAAACATAATACTACCTAGCTCTAGCACAACGTGCGCACTACGCAATCAATCAAGGCGGGCTTGGACGTGGCCAGCGCCGGAACCAACCTGGATACACGGATAACGGCTGCAGCACTTGCGTCGATCGCAATGGTGGTGGCAATGGTGGCAGTTGAGGCTCGGGGCCGTTCGAAATGGAAGACGGAGGAGAGATCATCGAAGGGTCGCCGTTTGTCGCCATAACATGGAGACGGCCGGCTGTTGGATTTTACGAGCCGATTTTTGTGGGCGAGTTGATGTTTATTACGAAGCAGTTGTTTTTTTTTTTTTTTGGTTTTAGGTGTATTATGTTCGACAGATCCGACAGCATTGGGCGAATGGTGATGATGGTGTTGTTAGTAGGTTGAAACGACGTCACGGCGTGCGGCGTAGTGTGAAAAAGAAGAATTTAGATGAAATGTTAGTACCGTGTGAGGTCACGGGAGCGATATCCATTTAGTTTTATCTCACTACACGTGTTACGGTACTGTCTTTTTATGTAAAACCATTATTGGCCGGCATCTTGCGTGGCACGGGGCGAGAGGCCTATGAGGTTGTTTGGTTATTTGACTGGTTTTTAAATCAATATTATTGCAGCAAATGAAGGAGGGGCCCACCATAACACCATGAACGCGCTCGTACTTGAAAACGAACCAATCACAAATGATGACCGACGCTCGAGCATGGCCAACCAGCCACCGGTACCCCCGACCAATCTGGGAGGGTCATAACTTATTCATCATAGCATAGTCTAGCTTCCGGCAGTTTCATCTACTCGATCACCTTCGGTGCAGGGAAGTTTCTCAACTAGGTATCGCAAAAGGTAGACAGGAATGGAAGTTCAAACAGCCCTAACCCTTCGATAAACATAAGTTACAGCGGTGGGCGGCACGTAATTCCCGAATCGTGCCTGCCCGGGCATAAAGAAGTAATAAACAAAATAAATATCTCCGAGGCGCCTGGCGAAGAAACGAGCGCCTTCCATTTCCGAGTCGGAGGCGCAGTCAGGCGTGCAATCATCGGAGCACTACATCAACAGGCCGCCCGGATGGAAAGGAAAAGCTTCGTCGACTACACACAATTGGACTTTGTTCCGGTTGCTGCCTGCTTTCGAATATTATCCCGACCACACCGCTACGTGTGAGTGTGGGTACATCTGAGTGTGGACCTTGATTCTCCTTTTTTTTTCTTGTATCCTCCCCCAGCTACTCGAGTAAGGAAGCTCAAGTTCTCCTAATGCGCTTCCACTGCCGCAGTTTCCGTGTTTCTTCCGGGACTGAGGTTTTGCATGTTCCGGGAATCTGGTTCACCGTTGGTGGGGTTGGAGTTGTTGTTTTTCCTTGCCGTTTGCCTTACCGGCCCAGAAACACAAGAGAACCTCGGCTCATGGTCGACCGTCGAAGTCATGGAGTCACGTCATACAAGCGATTCACCCGAACTCGTCCAACCGATGCGGATGTGGATGCGAATCGAAGGAAAGTCCTAAAGTTGGAACCATGGAATGGGCTAAGGGTTGCCATCGGCGTGGAACTATCCCTTTCGGTGGTTATCTTCTAGAGCATGGAGCACAAATTCGACCGTACAGACTGGCCCGTTTGAAGGACTTATGGCGCTCGAAGGCGCAAGACGAGGTTTGCATACCGTCGCCAACCTTTCCCAATGGACGTACACGAACGATGAATCTTATCCCTTTGCTTTACCTGGACACCAAGACCCCGCGGCAGGCGTGTTGCAGCCCGTTCTGCTATCCTAAATTTCTTCGGCACGCTTTGCATCGCTTCCGTGGCCACAAAGAATCGCCTCGAACGGACGACAAAGACGTGCCAGTCATGGGTGCTGCATGCTCGTCCTTTGCATGTATGCGAGTGTATGCAAATAATGCTGCAAAGTACCAGAGGTGAAGCAGCTCCTACGAACGGCCAGGGCAAAGAAATGTACCGGCCGATTTCGAAAAGGATATTATTCCCTTCAGGTGGTTGGAGTCTGTTGCCATTCGTGATGCGAGCCCAGTTTTTGCTTGCCCTCAACTCCCGCTGCAAGAGGTCCACATTGAAAGGTATGCCGGCAACCGGCAGCCACACGTACGTACACGGACACCCACAGGCATTTGTACACTCATTGACCAAACATTCCAGAACGCCACCGGAATGGAAAACGTGAATAAGTAAATATGTACGATCTAAATAATATTTCACGGCTGGTTGCCTCGACACGGAGGAGAGACGGGCATGGCCTGGGACGGGTTGAGCTAAGGGCGCACGTACACGGTGCTATCTTCGCAGTTACATCACGAGCACACATACGGAGGAGGCGATATGATTCACGTGTGTCTTCCAACCGAGCGCTGCTAATGCCTCTGATTCTGTGCATTGAATTCCGAGCGGTTTGAGCGTACTCCACGCGAAAGGGCGCTGCTGGACGAGATCCGCCAGTTTCAGCGCGCCTACTCTATCCGGCAGTCCAATCCCCCGTGGCTTGACAAGTCCCCTGGCTCGTTTAGGCCCGCCGGCGGATGATGAGCATCGTGCCGTGGGATTGGAGCTCTAGTTGCAAGTCAGCAAGCAGCGCAGGCTAGCCGACACTCGACAGGGTATCCCTGGAAGTCCTTGGGGTGTGGTTCGTGTAGACGGAGATACATATATATATATATATATTTTTCCACCGAAAGTATTTTGCTGGCCCCTTTTGTGTCGAATCAGTAGTTTATGAAATTATGGTTTCTGCGATAATCTTTGAACCGGATGCGCCTGAATTGTGCCCTGTCGCTTTTCTCCTGTCCCTTCTAACCAAGACCGAGATCCGCCCTATCTCTACCGGTCAGCCAGGCAGCATGGCACCGCACCAATATGGATTCTTGGAGCTGCTCCGTGCTGGGTAGCTAGCTGCACCGAGAGGTTAGGGCATGTTTTGGGATTGAATTGGATTGCTATGAATTGGCTTGGCTCAACCATGGCTGGATGAGTGAGCGACCTGCATTCTTGAACCAGCTTCCTTCATTTTCTCTTCCTTTTCCTTCGCTGCGTGCCGCAGGGGTATAAGTAAGGAATTAGTTTGCCGGATGATTGCGGGCCTTATGCGATTCTGACACGATTGAGTGAACCGTTGATTCATGCGTGATATGCCAAGAGTACGGCGTAGTGGCAGTAGCATCGGCAGCATCAGCAGTTGCGTCTTGACGATGATGTTGTGGGGATGATCATAAGTGCCACTACGGCTACGTCGAACTAGGTCTTCAAGATATGTAAAATATGGACAGAAAACCCAATCTAAGACTATCAGACAGCAGCTGTCGTGAAGAGGTAGGAGATGCAGAAAGTAGGAAATCAATTGCCATTTATGCTGCGCTGGGGCGTGTCAGATCTGCAATCTCGGCTAATGGCCGGCAAAAGGTCAGCCTGCCACGCCATGACGGTGATGTGTGCGATTTTCCCTACACTTTCTTCGGGTCGCTACAACCGACAAACGACAGCCGATGCGTCCGGTGCACTGAAGAGCGTCATGGAGCGTAATCGTGGCAAATCAGGAAGATGAGGGAACGGCTCAGGCTAAGCTCGCATCACGCCTAATTCGTGATCAGCAACTTAAACACTCCAGTGCAATAATCGTGAGGGGTGCTTCCCATTGTATACAATGAGAACGGCGGATGAATACAATCAGATCGATGCATAATGTGATGGACAGTTATAGACGATGATTTGCAGTATCTTTGGAGTCTCTTATTCAACACATGGTGTGGATAATGTGGCTCTTCTGGACCGAACCATGGACTGTCGGGGTAATAATGGAATCCATGTAATGCAATGAGCAACATTATAATACATGCCAACCGAATGTGTTTCCGTTAGATTCAGCCAACTATTACTTCCAGGCGTGTTGCGCCAACTAAGCGAATGTAGCCGCTTTGCATGATTGTAGCGAGGAAATTATACGTCATTCTGCATTTATCGAGGCTTTGAAACTATTCATCCGTTAATAGAGGATCCACTATCCGTTGTCCGATTCCCGTATGAAAATCATTTTCCTTTGTTCAAAACCTACTCTTAATGAATGAATATAGCAAATATTTCCTCATACATTCCCATTAAATTACAACTAAAGGGTCTATGGCATCGAAGCGAGCCAGATATTTAAAAACGTTCGTTAATGAAATGGTAAAGGTGCTTCATATTTTTCCATAAAAATGCAAACGAACCGGTTGATTGCGTTCCACACTGGAAGCAACAATTCCTTTCGCACGCAACGAATCGTCCAGCCGTAGAACGCACGGTGCCATGCCTTAATGCTCGATGGTCGAACGGATGCCACTTGCCATTTTCAAACGACCCCGGGCAAACCACAGAACACGACTTGCCGCGAGGCGGACCAGAAAACTCACCGATCGACGAAGGAGCTATGCTGTATGTAAGTGCGATTATTTGCAATTATTCTTACCGGCATGACAGGTTGCTGCAGGTGCCGACCAACCCGATGGTGGTAAAGTGCATGCCTGGCTAACAATCACAGTCAGAAACGCACACCAAATGCCACTTTCAATTGGTTTTTACAAGCCAATTGTCGGTACGAGCGGGCGAACCTTTGGCAGCCCGATTGGAATTCTGGCAGCGTTTCAAAAGCATTCATTTGAATTGTTCTGGAAAATTCTGCAAACGCAAAGGGAAACACAGGCAGCTACTTTCCAACTGCCATTAGAAGCCAAAGGTAGCACACGGCCATTACGCTCATCGAAAACAAAGCAATAAAATGCGTTCCTTCACCCTTTTCTTCGCTGCAGGAAACCACCGGTAAAGCGACGCGCTGTGCGCTTGGGATGGAAGGAATTTTCTTGTTGTAAAATTGCTACATATTTTGCCCCTCCCCACCGGGCATGGAGCGAAACATGTAAATTAATCACCGCACGCCAGGGACCGCACGGAGGGAGTTCATGAATCCTTAAGAAAAACTCGGAGCGACCTAACAATCCATCAACCGAAGGTGGGCGTTTCCATACCAGCAAACCAGGTGATGGTCTTTTACATTCCAGGTGTTACTGCTTGAAGAAGAATTAGGTCAATCAGTACCAAGTCTTAACAAAAAAACCAATGCTCACAATCAGGATTCGACGCTGCACGTTCTGACGTCTTTGACGCTACGCTAGCTCGGTCCATTTGGCAGACTGCAATCGATAATTTATGTGAAACGAATGTAGGTTAACTTTTGTTTTCCACGAAAACTCATTTTAAACTAGCTTCGTCACCAGCGCACTCTTTTCTCGGCCAATTTCCAACCAACCAAACGTTTACATGACGTCATGCGTTCGTGTACAGTTGGTCCAGAGTCAGGTTGTTGGGTCGCCGGCGGGAAACTCCCTTAAAAGTGAGGGCAATTGTGGCAAATTGTCGTTCCACATCCCGGCGCGATGTTTCATTCGTTTGCCAGCCGTTTACGAATGGAACAGACTGTTTTTTTTTTGTTCTTTCCAAGCAACCGTTTACAAGAGGATTGAATGGATTTGAAAGCAAAAAATCAAATCGGCCAGCTAGCCGGCAGGGTACGACCCGCCTTCAAGTGGGGCAGGTCGGTCATCATAAATCGACCGTTTTTTAAAGCGTTCAGCGGAATTTGTTTTGGTTGCCAAATAATAACATATAAATAAAGCGAGCCCAACGGGAGCAGCAGTCCGTTGCCTTGGAGCGCCCTGAATATTTCAAGTTAGCAAACCCATTACGGTATGCTGCCAGCGCGTTTTCGCCTCTTTTCTTCTCCTTTTTTACCCTGGCATTTGTACCCGTTTTATATCGCGTTCCATTTATTGCCCGAGGATTTTGGGACAAACTCTCAACACACACAACCACAGTTGGTGGAAGGCCAGCGAGACTAAACAGAGCAAGAGGATGAGGGAGATAGAAAGAAAGGACGAAAAGGAAAGAAATAAACCACAAATATCATAAATATTATGGCTGCCGAAGGTGGACGAATGGACCTGCAAACGGACGGACGGACGGGCGGAAAAGGACCGTCGCCATCACTCGCCACCTCACAACCACGGCGACATTGGCGGGCCGGCGACGTCTGAGAAATATGTTTCCAGGACATTCAAGAAATAGCTGCACCGGAAAGGGAACAGCGATAGCAAATGGGTGCGACGAGGGAAAACGTGAACTTCCCGGGGCAGCATCTCGCCAGTGATCAGCATTCCGGATGTGCACAATAAAACATACATACATTTATAACGATCCTTCAGAAAGCCATTAAGGACATTAAATGGAAATAAACTGTTGGACACCTCATAAATCACGGTCCCGGCGCAGTAATGAACGGGAAACCGAGCGACCGATCCCGGCGAGACGGAAGGAAGCGGAGCGCCGGTGGAGATGGAAGGAGAGGAGCGGGGCAACAAGATGTGCCATTTTAGGGCAAAATTTGAATGCAAACATGAATATTGGACCAGGTGTTCCCAATGAATGACGGAGCCACGGCACGACTCCTTGCCGAACTGATCATTCTCTCTCGTGCTCGTAAACCGGAGTTGAACCGGAACGAATAAAGAGAGCAACATAGAAGGAGCGGGTGAGAGGAGTTGAAAGAATTATGCTCCGTAAACTCCGTAAACATCTAAAGCGGCGAGTTACGGATACACCTAAGTGATAGAAGCAAATCAAGTACTGATGATCTTAAGGAGCATTAACAAACCAAATTTAAACATAAAGTGTAGATACAAAAATCATTGAGACCGAATGAATCGCGTCCTGCTGAGCGCTTCCTAAAATGCATCCCAAGTACAAAAAGGGAACACTATCATCCACTTTGACAAACAACCAACCGACAATACGGAATCATTCGTCAGAATCAATCACTTAGCAGTGAACGATTTCGTCGATCGATTCCGGAAACGTGAAGAGTACATTCGTCTCCCAACCAATGGCCCAACTCCGAGCGATCGTTTCTAGTTCGGGGTGGGGAAGACTGTTTCCACTCATCGCCGGTAAGGGTTTTTCGGGAAGTTTGAAAGATACTCACTCCGACCCTTTTTCCCTCTTCACCGTTCCATTGCTCGCTCCGAATATTTCACTTGCCGTGCACGCCGGACCAGGCGCCTCCATTACAAGGCTCCTTAGTTTTGGCACATAAATTATGTATTGTAATACTCGTGCGTGCGAGGTGAACTGTGCAAAACTTGGAACTTGGACACTCCATGCTGACCATGGTCCGAGATCCTTCGAAAAGAAGAGTAGGGCCGGGTGATAGGGAAGCAACAGCAGGGTCGTGCGCACTGATAAAGTGATAAATGATTCATAAAACCTTCCGGACGGCACCGTCGTGCCTTTGCGGCAGGCTTGCCTTTGCGCGTCGCGGGTTGAATGATGTGCGTGTGTGCTTCTGTTGTTTCTTTGTCCCTCGAGTTCTCGAGGGTGCTTATTTGTGCCCATTTACCAGCACCGTTCTTCCCGTTAGACGAAGCACGGCACCAAATTCCCATCACCCGAACACAAAGAGGTCAATATGTTGCAAACAATGCAGCAGCGCAGCACACGCGCCCGGGGGGCAGCACGCTCTCGGTGTGCCCGAACGAGGTTAACAACAGTTGCGCCACCTTTTTTGATTGATAGCGTGGGAATCCTCACACCATACGGTGCCTGCCCGTGCCTGGCGTATGTTCCGGCCCAGCATAGTCGTCCTCGTAGGACGCTCAGTGCACCTCTTCGGCCGTCACCGCCCTCTTCCCTGCATCCCGTTTACGTGGTCCTTCGGTAAGTGTGACCTTTTGCGGTGTTCCTCGTTACTGCCTGTTTGATGATTGATAGCTCTGATTGAACGCACAGTCGGAATCGGCAGGGCAGGCCCAACAGAGGTACCCAGGCGACACCCTTCTTTGCCACTTCCACAGCTGCGTAGGTGTCAATATGGGTAAAAGGTAATCGTTCACCTTCTTTCCATGATGAGTTTTTCCGTCCTTCCCTCAATGCCAATCATCGCCCAAGCTCATTTCAACGACGCTCCAATGCTTTGGCCCTCGGGGCTTGCACAGTACCTGTGCCTGATGGCACGTACCGTCGGAGCAGAGCACACCCTACAATGGACGACCCCTGACGAGAATGGGAAGGAACGCACAGAAGGAAACAATACCTCCGCCTTCAGCGGAACCGGTTCCCACGCAACGGAAGCCGCTACAGGATACACAGGGAGGAGGGTGTGCGGGTTGCACCAACACACCTAGAACACCTCCTTGCGTGTCGAGTGACAGTCAAATTAACGAACGTCGGATGTGTGTCTATCGATACGATTATTATTTGTGATCGTTCCTGTCCGGTTCGTGCATCATTTATCAAAAGCCAATCGAGGATACGTGGCATAAGAGGGAAGATGGGAGAGGGGGGGGGGGGACGCTGTCCCCAGTGCGTCACGGCCAGGAGGAAATGACAAGAAATCACTCAATTATCCTTATGCTATCAACAGCAGCAAGAAGGGAAAAAACGAGGGGATAAAATGCGCCACAAAAGCCGCCAAAATAAATGATCCTCGGTGCAGACCGATTGAAGGGTGCGTGTGTGTGTGCGGTGTGTGTGGCGTTGTGATAGTGAACTGTTTCATCCCCCTTCTCTACCACGGAATGCTTGCTTTCTTTTGTGCGTTTTGCTGTAGACAGTTTCAAGGACCTCTCATGCCAAGCCAAGGATCCCGATAGCGCAAAACGCAAGCACTGGAAACCTGTCAATATAAATGATCGCTTCATCAAGAGGTACTTTGCTCGCCATTCCTATGCAGACGACACATTGGAGCGATTTTGCGCCCACAAAACCAATGGCTTAAATATATGATAAGATAAATGATCAAAAGCAGAAGAAGGTAAGAGCATTCTGACGAAAACAGGGAAGCGTTTATTTTAATTCAATGGAAATGCTCCAAGTTAATATGAACACTATCGAACTGTTACAACACACATGAATGTCGGCTGCGACGTCTTCTGAACTTAAATTGTCCATTAGGAATTTGGCAGGAGCTAAAGTCAACTATCATCCGTCAACACACACAAAGCGATGGCAATCAAACTTTCAGAGTGGCATCTTGGCATGCGAAACTTTGCTTAGCTATTCCGACACTTCCAACTTCACGGTCCATGGATTTGGCTGGACAGCTTCCCGCTTGATCTCGTTCCGGCCGAACGAGCCACCGTTCGTCCAAGGCTCTCCGGTTCTATGCGGTTCAGTGCCCGGTTCCATGTGGAGAAACCGTCGGTCCGATGCAGCCGAATTGCGCGCGTTGAGGTAGAAAATGAGATTCTGCATTTTTCATCAGTTTGCCGTCGTCGTCACCGTTCAGGTTGTATTAACAGAACCATCATCAATTCCTAATGGTCTGTTCATCGTTCGCAGCGCTAGGCATTTGCCGAACATTCCTAAAAGTGTGCAAGAGCACTAAAACTTAAATAGCGTCTTTATTTAAAATCAAGGAATAACACGGACTATTAATCTTGCAAAGATACTCTTCTTCAATGACGTGTTGTATGTAATGTTTCTACGCCTTTTTACATGTTCTGCTGACATCTTTGGCTGGCTTTGGTTTGGCTTAAAAATGGTAAAGGAATGACTCGTCCTCACTTACTTCCCTGCATCATTATGACCCATTTTGATCATAGTTTTCAAGCACAGACGAATGGTTTGGGTTGGAGTTAAAAGCCATCTGTCGAAATTATGCCAAAAGTGACAACAACATCAAACGTCGCAGTCGCATCCGGGTGTACTGACATTTGGGACCCAGAAAACCCTCGAAACCTGCCGAGCATCACCATCCGGGCGTGTCCTCCACTAAGCCAGGTCTACATCCGGGTGTCTTTTCGACGGTGAAACCTGACGGAAGTTGCCGTCACCGCCAAAACTGCTGTCGCTGAGCAATGGAATGAATAATTTAGTTTTAAAACAGTTGTCAACAAGGACTTAAATATTAGATGATGGAATTTTCGGTACCGGGCATGCGAGCTCGATCCCTCTCACGTTGCCTCATCGTCACCTTTTGCTTCAGCTGAGTGATTCGGCGGTCCAAAAGGACGAGCCCGATCCGAGGCTCGCTGGTAAGGGTCTTCAAAATTTTCCCCATTAATGCTAGGTGCGGCAAAACTAAGCACGGGCTTTTGCTGCTGGGGACGATTTTTTTAAGCGAGCCAAAGTGAAGCGATGTTTCATCCATGCTGGAAGCCGGAAAGGAGTTGTTTTACGTCCCATAAGCCCGGACCCCATTCACTGTAGTGTATGCTTTGGACGCTCGAAACAGAAGTGAATTTTCCGAACCATCCTTTCGGAAGAGTTATGCAGGCGTACCACACACAAAATTAAAAGGACTGAATATTGCAAACATTGAATGGTAGTCCGTAGTATTAATTTGAATTGACGCATCGAAATCAACTACATCAACTACAACCTATTCAGCAGAGTTTGCATTGAATGAATAACATTCTGATTATCAGTGTTTGACAAAACCTCTTGTGTGCTTCATTTGCTAGCAATGTAAACGCAATTCGAAACCCTATAAGTCGGGAAAAAAAGAAACTTTGCAACAGGACACGCGTGTTTAGTCACGTAGTACTTTTCTGATTAAAAAAACAAAAGCATTTTCATTTGAACGGAAAATCAACACCAAACGCACCAACATGCAGCTACTGTGCGGCTGTGGTGTTTCCTACTTCAAAGTCAATCCTATAACAAAAGGATACAAACCAATTTCATGCAACAGGACATAATGACATCGTTTGGGACAACATCCATTGATCGGGAAACACTAGAGTATCATTCGTACACCCGAAACCTCCATCGAAAGGAAAACAATTTCGTTGCAATGTAGAACCGTTTCCCGTTGCGAGGGGCGAGCGGCAAAATGCAAAGTACCTTCAAAATTGTGCCAGCAACAAAAACATCGGGCGATAGCGATCGTAAAGCTCGTGCGAACATGAAACAGTGGTACGCGAGAGACACATATCAGTTAAAATGAACACTCGTTTTCCTGTGTGTACAGTGCCACTCTGCTCGATACGCTTCGTTTTACTTGGCTGGGGTGTTTTTTCTTCTTCTTCGCTTCACAACATAACCATTCGCCTGGGAATAAGGAAACGCAAATGGGCGAAAATTGAAAACAACATTCGAAAGTCGGGACGATATGTTGTTGTCTTGCTCCGTTTTCTTTTTTATTCGATTGCGTATAGTGCTTCACACACATAACACACATACTTTTAACAGTTTCTTCTTGTCCTCGTCGAACCAGCAGGGGCCGGATGTAATTGTGAATTTTCGCCTTTCGCAACGCAAATATCAATGTCGCCGACGGTATCATAATGTTCGTTTCTTAGGAAGGAGATGGAACTCCGAGCCGGCAATTTCAACAATATCGAATCCTTCGAAGTGAACGGATGAGCCATGGAATGACAACATCCGAAAAAAGAGTTATTGTACATACTCCCTCACATAGTATACTGTGGCGAAGGCAAAATAAAGAATTCGAATGACCCTCTTGTTTTGACACTATCTTTGGATTTTTAAAGACCACCTAAAATAAATACAATGTCAACATGAGAAACCTGATTTTAAAATACTGAGCAAATTTGAGAGATCTTTCTGAGCATTCGTTTGGAATGTATTAGATTTTGTTTTACAACAGAGTGAATTAAATTTCAAGATGAATGAGTGAGATGAATTTTAAGCTTTATATCCGCAGCAAAAAACCATGAGACAAAAAAGTTTGACGTCCGATTATAAAAAATAATGTATTTATACACATCGGATCCAAGTGGAAATCCTGAAGTCGGTTTGCCCTCAGACGCAGCGAATCTACGGAAAAAGGATTTTCGCTTACCCATCAGTCCGTCCCCGACGATTGAGCCCTGTGGTACATCATTTGATTTTATTATCCGACACGGTTGAACGGGGTGGATTGTTCCATCGGGGAGAGCGAGCGCGTCTCTTTGCTGGCCAGGGAAGGGTTGTCGGAGTCGGAAAATTGGAAACCCGATTGCGTCGATAGGGGACCGAGTGGCGAGAGATTTGGCGCTAACGCAACCATGGCAACAACAAAAACCGTCCACAATCTTTGGATGGACTACTATCGGCACCTTCCGAAGGTTTTGGTCTATCTTCGGTTTAACCGACGCTCGGGAAAGCTCACGGGAAATTATTTGAGTTTGTCGACGGGGACCTGGCGACTCTATCCATCCATCTTTGTACTTTTGTGTGTGTCCCAATGCCAATTCTTCCTCCTGGGGAAAGAGGTTAAAATAAAGCAGTAGCGACAAGCTGAAAACTGAAAAACCATTTCCAATCGGTTTGGTTCATGTCTTGCCAGTTAGCGTTGCTGTCGTTCCGCGTGACACCGGCCCAGCCCCGTTTGCTGCACGACGGTGCTTAACTATCCTGCGACGAGCGACGGATTTTTCGTTTGCTTCTTTTCCCCGTCACGACACCGTGAATGGGAAACGAAACGAGGTATTTTGCTCAAATGCGGTCGCCGAATTGCTCTGCGCTCGGGGAGCTCCCTGGTGGCCGGCCCTGGGGAGGAATAGGGGAACAGGCGACAGGAAGGGACGCTAAGGAAGATAGGGAAGGTCACGAATGGGTTGACGGCGTAAAATTGAAATCGAGTGCAGCCGTCTTTCGGTTGTCGAACTCGATTACTCTGCTACGTCGTGCCGGTCCCACTGGTGGCCGTAGTGGAAACCTACCAACTCACCGCCAACCTTCCTCTATCCCATCCTCTTAGTTGGAGGAAAACTGACGAAACCATTCAGCTGTGTCCTGCGACTTGGTGCACAATAAAATTGATAAGATATGTTATACTGTCGGTTTTATTGACAGTACCCACAGGCGGCAGACGCGATTGCGATCCCGTTCGACGATTCACAGTTCACGGAAGCGCAATAACAGCCTGGCTCTGGAAGATACGCCCCTTCGAATTGATCTAAACGCTTTCTGTGCCTCGCTCTGCCAAGAAGATGAAGGACAATGGACAACAAACAAAACGATGTAGAAGATAAATAATTAGATGAACCTATCGAGACCCTCGACCCCGGCGTTGGACTCGATTGAAGTTTGAAGGGCGAGATTTAATTATGATAAGTGACGGGTCCGACGCATCGGGATGAATGTTATCGCATCGATGGATTAACTTTGGGACGGGGCTGCCGGCCGGGAATTGAATTCCGGGAAACGCGTCACGCTTGGTCAGTGCTTTAACTGCTGCTAACTGAATTATAGTGAGCATTTTGAATGAATTCGTCAATTATTAATGCGTGGTCGGTATTAATTTGATCAAGATAAACCTATACGCTGAAAGGAGTGTTCGTTGAAAGAAATTAAGAGTTTCGCAGGGGCATGCATTTGCTTGAAAGCATTCGTGAGCTTCAAAAGGATTTAAGTTGGCACCTCCTAACCCCATCTTACGCCGTCAACAACATCAATCTCTTCCGGTTCTGCCAAAGACAGACGAAGACAAACAAGGCCACCTTTGATTCCGTCTTATTAAGGGAATGGAAATAAATACCGAATAAAAATCCTGTAGCGAAATCTCTTCGAAACGAAGCAAAAAAAGAAAGAGTCTGCCGGTACAGCAACATACAAACTGCTCGGCTTTGTTCTGACGTCATTCCTAGCAACTTTATTTATCGCCAGTGCGCCAAACTTCCTAATCATTGATATAAATTAGCAATTCAAAACAACCTATCCGCAACGGAATGAGATTGAGCCGAGGATGACCGCAAAGATTTTTTTTTTTTTCCAATCCGACCGGTCTGCAAGAGCAAAAGCAGCGGATCCAGTATCAAGGAATTAATGAAAGCAAATCGAAGCAGATGCCAAAGTAAGCGATGGGTTTCGGGGCGTTAGTACAATCCTTCTGGGTGTGCCGGCAATTTGCAGCAAGTGGATCGTCGGTACAATGCCGCTCGGCCACGGGAAAGAAAGAAAGCAACAACAATCCGATGATTAATTCGTCCCGTAAGTACAGTTTAAGTCGGTAATTATGTGCTAATGTAGGTTTTCCGCTCACTACCACCGAGGAGCGCGCGGCGGAGCAGTTCCAGACGGGTTTCTTTTCCCCAGAACTAGCACTGTCACGATGCCGAAACAGACCGAACGGCGATGAATTTAGATTAGTGAGCGAAATGAGCAACGCAGGCAAGCAAAACGCTCGGGCTCCCGACCGACAAATGGCAACACTTTTGCCCTCCCACACGGCCAAACACGCGGCAAACCGGAGACAAAACTTTCCCCATTCACCGAGCCGGAAGGAGCTACTTGGGGTTTGAGGACGCCTTTCGAGGGAGCAGGTGGCGGAGCACACACAATAAGGGATGGAGGATAATAAAAGCTCCACATTCGGCCGACATCCGTGGCGCATGTTTGGATGAAAAGCGAAAATAAATAATGCAACCGAGCCGCTCGCCGAAACGAAATGGCTCATTTCTGAGGCGGGCTCGAGTCGTCCCGGGGTGAATATAGTGCCCGTGTCATACCCGGGTGATGGCCTACGGCTATGGAGCCAAACATAAAGAAAGAGAAACTACTCCTCCCCCATCCCTGAATAACTTCAAGCCAACTCAGATCGATAGAGCGAAAACGGCATTGTTTTCGGGTCGGACGATTCGGATCGCACTACGATGTGTGCTACTTTGTGGGACTGTTTAAGCGAGGCAAATAACATGTACCTGCTGGCGGGAGAGCCTGAACTTTGATGGAGATGCGGACACACGGTCATTTCCTGCCGGGCGGATGAAGCTTATGCTTGTGTGCATGAATAATGCGCCGGCAACAGTATTTTCCCCAAGACGGCACAAATAAATTAATACATTAAAACAAACTGCTTACAGTGGCAGTTTGTGGCATTGTTTGTTTGGGCTTTGTTTTAAAGTTTTTTTTTGTTTTCTCAGATTTTGCACGTCCTCGTCTAGGACGATGAGGAAATTTTTGGTGAAATACACAGGCACGAAAAAGAATCTACCAAGCAATCCTTTCTCGGCGCTGTAGCACCTCGACTCCCCGGCTAAAAGCTTTTGAAAGGAGGATCGTAATCCTCCAGTTGTTGCTGTGCGTTCACAGCACAGTCGAAATGGGTGGGACGTAATGTAAAATCCGCTGCACAACAATACAAGAAAATCTTTCAATCTTGCAAATGAAATTTTCACCCAAAAAGGAGTAACAAGAGGATTAGATCACAAGCGAAAAAAAAGAATACAATTTCAAAAGTGAATCGCCGTGGCGCGAAACATGTAAGGTGGAGAGGAAAGCAAGCAACAAGAATTGTTCGAAAGAGTTTCCACAAAACAAAAAACAAAAACTGCATGCAAAAGAGGACTAAAGCCCCCGGGGGTCGGGCCAGGCAAATGAAAAGGGACACAAATGGAACAAGGAGAAAGGAGACAAAAAAAAATCTTCAAACACCCAGCTCAAATTCCACCGTCTACTTTCGATGATAGAACTTCGGACCAAACGGATGATATCAGTTGCGACCAGCGGCTGCCCAGGGATAACCAGGGAAAACCGTTGGATGGCGGGAGAAGAGAGGCCCGAAAAAAAAACACATAAAACCATAGCAGTACACCGAACATTGGCCAACATTAGCCGACATCGTTCTCAGCCAATGAATCGCTGGCAAAATGGCACCGTGAAATAAGGGCACCGCGTAAGAGGGTGGAGCCCGATGGCTCTGGAGCCTGTTTGTAAAAGAAACAAAACAGAGGGGGAGGAAGTGGAGGATACCGAGGCTACGATGCTGGATAGCGGAATGTTATGGCCATCGTCAAAGTGGATAAAGGGTGCCAAACGGTGCAGCGGGAAGATGGGCAGCGAGTGAGCGAGTGGATAGAATGCTTTGCTCCGTCGCTCCGAGCTCCCGGTTGTGCTTCGCGAACGGCACGTCCTGCCACGAACGCCCGAGGCCCCATTGTGCTGGCGGAGGCACGATTTTCCAAAAGGACGACTACGACCCAACGTGACCATCGTCACGAGGCACGGGCCGAGAGGCTTTGGAAGCCCCGAAAATGTCATGGCCGAAAATCGGGCCAAGCATCGGGAGGAAGGTTTCGATGGGGAGTAAATCCTGGCAGTAAATCCAGGTCAGCGTCGTCACGCTCCGTTCGGTTTCGACTCGAAGCGGCGGAAAAGCTGGCCAGTATAAGTGCTCCAAGAGCTCCGATCTTGAGCGCCGCAACTGCCGTAGTGGGATGCGCTTTTTCCACTGCGAACCTGCTTTTCCCCCACCGCACACTCGAACTCGTCTCGCACTTGTCAGCACACAGGCTCACACGCACGGGGCGCCTGGGGGCGAAAAACTGCACAAGCCGTTTCGGTTTCGCTGCCAATCGTTCGCTGCGTGTGTTCAGCGGCCACATGCGACGCGTCGTGCGGACAAGGGACACGATGCGACCGACTCGTTTTGAGCGATGGAGGCGCCCGGTGCCCGGATTGAGTTAAGCGGAAAGATAAACCCCGAGACTCCCAGCCCCAGACGGCGAGCGCATTTTTCGGGTGGGTGTGAAGCGTAAACAGTGTAGCGCTTGTTTTTCGCTTTGTTCCGTTTTGGATTTGCTGGCCATGCCATGCCAGGTTGTGGGTGTTCAGAGGTTAAGGAGCAGCCATTGTCATCGTGGAGAGTCGTTTCGGGCGTTTGATATACGGCAGTGTCTTGCAATGCGCCAGTGTAATCGCGTACCCAGCTCTCCACGTGCGCCAATCCTCCCTCCGGCACATGCCAGCCCTTTTTTTGGCAGACGATAGGATGGAAAGGTCCTGAATCGGCCGAGCTGCTCGACTACTACCAGGCGGCCAGGGAGCGCTAACATTGTGGCGTACCAACACCGTCCATATCCAGTGCCTTTTGCTACTTAAAATATTTGCCCACTTGCACCCGAGCATTGGGACATCGGCAGGCCGCGCGGACTAATGAGGGAATGCCCGGCGGGGAAGTGTCTTTGCGGTGTGGTTTACACTTCGCCGCTCCGCCTTTCAATCTTCACAAATCACACGGTGGCCTGCAACATTGTGTCATTATGTCAGGGCCATCGGTCTTACAGGCACCGAAAGGATGCGCGCCCGGGAATCTTGCGAACGGGACACCGCAGCATTCTGGCTGCGGACGGAGCCATTTTTCATCATCATCATCGTCGCCGCTGACATGGCAGGGCCGGCCATTGTGGATGCAAATCCGCTCCGGCGCCTTTTATCGTCGTGTTCCGCTAATCTTTATCGTTGGCTTTACAATGCGCCAAGAATGGCGCGCAATGGGATGGACGAAACGCGCTGAACGTAAAACTCCCTTTCACCCCCTACCGACAAAGCCCAACACGGAGACTTCAAAGAACTACTGGAGCGAAATTTTTGGCCAACAGTTGAGCGACGCCACGGCGCTTCTTCGCCTTCAATGGGCCTTAATTTTTCATTCCTTTTGCCGCCGCCTTTTTGGTGGATGGTTTATCATTTGCACACAAATTGTCGACCAAAATGCAGCCCAACGACTTGTTTTGTTATTCAAATTACCCCGTTTCAGCCAGAACGACCGATGATAAACAAGGTTGCTTTCGTGTAGTAGAAAATTTTATGATAAGCCACCGCTCGGAACGGTGGTTTCCTCGAGGTCCAAGCGGACCTGACTGCATCCACCACGGAAACGTAACGAAAGGTAGCCTGTAGCTTTTTTATCGCTCGTTGAGAAGTTGGCCATTGATGAAGTTAATCTCTTACATTAAAATGTTATAGACCCAAGGGAATGTGGCATTATTTTAATGTTGGAGGTACATGAACGGAAAACCTTTCCCTTTTAATCTTCTTTACACTAGTTGACAGTTTGACAGTGTTACCTGCGAAACCTGCTGGAAGGTAAATGGATCTGTTAAAAACCGTACAATTGTAAACCCGCTTACCTTAATAGTCAGTCGAGCCATTTCGGGCATCCACTAGTAGGTTGAAATTTTGCTTCCGTTTCCGACCGGAAAGGATACTACGCCCGAAAAGCGTAATTACACCAACACAATCCAACAGCACTGCCCTTTTAGCAGACTCACTCGTTTCTCGACCAAAAGCCAATCACTTCACTTCACCAACTAGCTTTCACCGCCGTCGACTCTATCATCACTTTCCACTGCCACAATTCCTGACGGCGATTCGTCCCTCGACTAGCGACGCCTTTCGAATGGAAACGTATCGATACGAAATGGATCTGTAGGATCGGAAAACTTTACATACACACGCAAACAGACACGCACACCGGGAAGGGCAGGAGGAGTGTTAGGTTTTTCGTCGCATCAATTCGCCTTCTTTTACACACGCGGAGCTTCTCTTTTAACGCACTATTTGCGGCTTGAAACAACTAAAGTATGCTAAAGTTAACGTCCGTAAAACTTGTTCCAAATTCCAATTCGAATGATAACTAGAACTAGCTGATCCTATTTTTTTTTTCGTTTTTACTAAACCACACTCACTCACGCTTTCACTGGGAGATGGAAAAATGAAATGTTTTGCACGGTATGCGGAAACTCAACAGAAAAGAAAGGGATGGAGGGGGTCCGTTACACAACGAACACACGCTACAACAACACGCGTAAACACTGGGACATCAGTACGTTTCCAGCTCAAACTCTCAAACACTTTTCTTTCGCTTTCGTTTCTCACGTCGGAGCTGCAAGGATACCCAAAGGGTAGCGAAGCCCAGGGAGCACGATGGAGAGCACTTTTTTGGTAATGTTTTCGCAGTTGAACCGTTCACTATTTTAACGTTGTTTTATCGAAACAGAGACGACGCCTTTCTCCTGAAAAAAATGTTAGGAAAATGAATATTTTTATATATATATATATTATATATATATAATATTTAGCTAACAAGATCTGGAAAGATGTCTAAGAGTTTAAAAAAAAAACAATCATCGAACAAACAAAAACTAAATCATATTCCTTCGCAGAATGTTCTTCAGAATGGTGGAAAAACGTGAAGAAAATGTTGGAGCATTTCCCGGCAGCCATTGTCTAAGCAGTCTGCGAACCCATCACAACAATTTGTTGGTCACTTCGCCTGTCACTTTACAACGATCCGAAAGCGGTCCACTTCCGAGTGTGACGCCATGTGACACGGTGGGAAAAACTATTTATCACCACTATCAGTGGTAGCGGTCTGGAGCTGTCGAGCTGCGGAGTGTCCTTTTGAAAGTTTTATTTAAACTGCTTGCTTCATTTTTCTCTCTCTATCTTCCTCCTCCATTCTCCTATCTGCAGCCTGTCAGCTCCCCATCCGGCATGCTGTAGTGTTTGATCATTGTTACATTGTCACTGCCACTTCGGGACGGAGAGCAAGACGCCAGGGTTGGCAACAAGGATGAGGTTTCTTAAGGTTGCACACTTTTGCTTGTGCCCTCTGCCAGCTGCAGGACGATTGAATGCTTGCCGTCTGCTTGCCGGTCAGTACCGCCATCGTGACTCATGCCTTCCGGCACTGCCAAGACTGCGCAAGGATAAAAGGACATCAAATCCAGCTCCAACCGGACTCTCTAATGGCAGAGTAACACTTGACTGATGGTGATAGGAATCTCCCGTGGCGAACACCGCCGTTCCGTACGCCTCTGCACTACTCTCCTCCGATTTAAACCGACACAATTGAAGCGGGAGCGAAATCTAGGAAAATGTTGCCGTTTCCTTATCATCCCGGCCGCCGTAAGTCGGGCAGCCCCTTGGCAGTCGTTGATGGTGTTCATTTCCTTCTGTTCCGGCTGGAAGCTGGCAGCACTTCCGGGCAGTGCCGGCAATCCAGATACCGATCCAGCGCTCTTCAGGGGTTTGATCTTTTCACTTTATCTCGAGGCACAAATGGAGTTAACGGTATCGCAGAAAGGATGGACTAGGGGAAAAGGGTATCAGTCGATCCTAGCTCGTTCCGTTATCTTGCCGTTTCTCTCCTGTACGGTCATGCCAAGACGACCCGTCATATCGTCGTCATATCGGAACCTTATCTTTTCTTCTCTGGTCACAGCAGTACGGAACTCTGCAGCGGGGTGGAATGGGTTGTATTCTGTTGGAAAATGGAAAATGCTCACCCCGGATACAGGGGAGAGGGCTTCGAACGCCTGCTGTGCTGTTATTGTTTCGTATTTTATTCTCTCTTTCTTTGATTTTCCTTCCATTGCCTGGTTCATGGTGATCCTTTCCTCCCCAGGACTTTGAACGATTCCTGTGTTTTCTACCGTTATCTGAAGTGCTTTCCCATGCTTTGTAACGGCATTAAAAACAAAACCATGCTCGTGCCGCATAGGGCGCGATGGTTTGCAGGGCTTGCGCAACTGGAAATAATGGCCCCGCCCCGATCAAGGCTCGAGATGGATCGAGCGTTGTTCGAGCGATGGCGATCGGTGCAATAAGCATTGAAAGTGGTTGTTACAGTTGAAACACCGTCCAACTATTGGATTGAATTCTACGAATTGGTTTTCCGTCCAATCCAGAAAACCCATTCCGGGCTGGTAGTTTCACTTGCGTCCTGTCCCTATCACTGCTGAAGATCGACAGTCGTTTGAAGTTCTTTCACGTGGCGGTGTCCCTTTTTTCTGCAAAGAAATCACAAGAAAAAGAAAAAACAAAGTTAGTGCGATATCGAGACATTAGGTTGCAAAGAGTAAAGGAATAGTTTCACCCAATCCACCGTTGACGATGCATCTTGTCGTCTGCTTCACCGATGGTTTGGTTTGAAGAGAAGATCGAAAATTAATATGCCATTTAAAATGGCATGATAACAAAGACGGCAAATTACTTTTCATGGCAACGAAAAGGCTGATGGGCTTCTCACGTTCATGCTGCTTCTTTCGTTTCTCTAGCTGATTGGAATCGATTTATATTGGATGGTGCACAATCGAACAACGTAAAGAGAATGAAGCCATCCTACGTGCATTACTTCAAACAAGAGGACATATTGCAATTGTGCAGAACTTCCCAGTGCCCAATTCTAATTACGTTGGTGCAGCTTAAACCATCTTATCATAGAATAAAGACGTAACTAACCAGCTGACAAAATGCAGATCTTGAATCGGTACTTAGTTGTAAAATGGATTGATTATACAACGACTTTGATAAAAAGCAGAAAACTACTTATAGCAGAGCACAAAAGCATATATACAAGATATGCATTTTCCACTTACATTAAATTTCACAGAAACAAAATCGTATACATTGTTCCTAAGTTGTGTAATGTTATTACCATAAAAATAATTAAGGACTTAGTGGGTAAAATGGCTTAGAAATAAACTTTTCTTCCCCAGCTTCGTTCCAAAAACCAAAAAATAACTAAATATCGTGCGGTCTGGTGAACCGCAGCAGTGGCAGCCAACATTCTTTGTTTGTTTTCGTTCTATTACGTTTTCCACCACTGCACAACATGCCACCGTGCATCGTTGTACTTTCGAAAAGTTGGATTCCAATGCTCATGTTCATATTTCGCTGTCCAGTCCGGCCGCAGATAGCTCACGGCCTGGATGTGCGGACGTTCGTTTTGAGGCTGACCCCATCGGGTGTAAATTGTGCAGCGCTCTGTTAATGATAAGTTATTTATGGTGGTGCTGTAGTGTGGGTGGAAAAATTTCGTCTAAACACCGACCGTGTAGAATGCGGCATGCCAGTGAAACTGCCAGATTGCATATTTTCCCGGCCATTTCACTTCGGAACATGATGGTAAGGCTATCCACGAAAGTGGCAGATTTTCACGCAATGTTTTGTCTGCTCCAGTAGCTCCGACTGTCCATGTTTTATCTAAACATTTTGCGGTTCGATCAAATATTTAAAACGCAAAGCCAAGCAGAAACCATAGAGAGTTCAATGTTGCACACGTACGAACCTGGTCTTTAATTGGACTATTTCACTGCCATAGTTTCTCTACTGTTGGTTTCATGAGCCTTCATTCATGCAAGAATCTGTTCGCTAAACTTTATTTCAACCTTGCGGACGTGAGAGTTACAGAACTTTTACTAAAAGACAGTCCACGTTCATTAACAACGTATAAAAAATGTTCCTCTACCTCATTTGAATGCGTACTAGACTGCACATACAATCAGCCCCAATTCATTGCAACACAATCGTCCCATTTCCATTCCGCAAGTACCATCGCAAATAAAAATGCGACCCATCAGAGAAACTGATTTCAATGGTATGGATTTTCCTTGCGCCATGATTCCTTCGCGGAAAGTGAAGTCAAAGTCCGCAGGCGGACAGTCGGTTGCGGGAAAAATCTCTTTTCTTCCACCGCATGCATCGAACGGCAACCGTTCGACAAATTGCTTGATGCAAAGTCAGCGCACGTTCCGTTCATCGCTCACGCATAATGTTCTGCCACCGGGCGAAGAGGATTGCCCCCCACCCCCCGCCCTCCCTCTCATCCTACGAGCAAGTCGTTGTAATCCGCATCCCATCTCCCTGCCCGAGGGGCTTTGGACAGCTTGCGTAGTAAAACCGAGCCCTAACTAACGTCATTGAGCAGGAGAAGTTGTGCTCGAAAGTCCACCACTATCTACACGCGAACTGGGGGAAGTTTTCCATACCAAGTACGCGGAAAAAGCGTTGTCGGTCGTCTTCATCGAACGTCCTCTAGGCAGGATAATTGCTCGACAGGCACGTGGAAAGTCATGGGCACCGAGCCGCCCAGCTTCCCTTTCCAAACATCGAGCATCCCTTGGGCGACTTGCGATGGTTCGTGTCGTACAATTTTTTTTTTTCTGTTCAAAGTGTCTTTTTTCGGACTAATTCAGCTAATGTCGTTATGTGTCCCAGAGGTTCCAGAATGGTCGCTCGTTTGCGCCAAGACGAAAGTTGAAGCTTATCGAAGGTCCCTTCCGGATGGTGTTTCGCATGCGTTCCATGTAGGGCACGTACCGATGCTCCCACTGTCTCCCTCCGTGTCCCAGGGTGTGTGCGGGCTGCCCTTCCCAACTTCCGAATAGGCAGCCGACTGCAGAGTCCGTCCAACCCTGCCAGCATTACGTGATCTTACGCAGATTTCGATCTTAAATGTATAAGCTTTTTCTTTTTGTTCAAAACTTTCCTAACCGTGCCAACGCCAGCGAACATCTTAATGGCACAATCAATTCCCTTCGCCATTGTCGCAACGTGCGCACCCTGGGGCCACCAACCCCGAGGTTCTCGAGCACGATGAATCCCAGCGCAATCGCAATCTGATTCCGGCACGCTGATAGATCGCGGTGGAAACAAGAATCACTTCTTCACGCCGTCGCGTGGTAACTTCACACCAAATGTCCTCGCAAATAAATCGCACCCACAGCAACGGTGCTTGCTGGTGGGAGAGGGAGATCCTTTTACTATACTTTCGGACCGAGTGTACCACTGTTTCCGCCTTCAGTGGGCGACGGTTAGGCATTGGATTTGTTGGTGTTTATCTTCGCCGAAAATTGTCGTCGTCGTCCGCGCGCAAAAGGTCTAATTTTTCTTGTGCCTAATTGTGAAAAATGCCCGTACAACCTGCTCCCCCAGTCCCAGGGTCAACTCCAGCTGCCGTCCATTAGCTGCCGGCGAGGGAAGAAATATTGTAACACTCATTACCGACCGACCGAAAGCCGGCCCGGTATTGGAAATCTTGTTCACTTCCTTCGGCTGGCGAAAGCCAAATTTACGGGCAGGTGCAAGAAGGGTGGGGAGAGGGCGACCTTTCGTGCAGTACTAATTACCTAGCCGGGCACCCCCGGACCAGCCTGTACGCTCGAGCCAACCCGCGAGCGAGTTGTTTCGGCCTGGGGTTTGTTTCTTAGGTTCGGTTTCGGTTTGGCACGATTTCTCCACGATAATTTGCGATAAGCAGCACGCCCGACCGTTATTTGTTACTTTCGATTCGCCGGCAACGAACCGGGCAGAATTAGGGCCACAATCTGCCCTTGAACGAGCCCTTTGGCTTCCCGTCTAATTGGGTCTTTGGGTACGCGGGCTGCTCGATGAGATAACCTTGAGCCCGTATTTTCTCGTATCCCTTGCAAACATGTTTCCCCTCCAAAATTTGTTGGTTTACTCCGAGTTGGAAAAATAAAATCCTTCCATCAACAAATGGACAATGTTTAATAGTTTGTTTGCCATTTGTTAAAAGTGACATTTTTTTTTGACAGATAGCACTCTTTTTTTGACCAGAAGGCGATGATGTCATGTTCATAGATACAACTGTCCATCAACTGGAAAAAGTACTTTAATGAGTTTCTTTTCTCCTCTATGCCGAACACCTGCAGAAGAGTATATCGCTCTTAAATACTGCAATGCGCTCCAAGTGTCGAAAGGAAAAGTAATCAGCCCAGCTGAATCAACATGAAATGGCACTCGTCCGAGCGAGGAACCCTTCCGGTGTCGGGTATGAATGACATTTCCCTCATTAAAAAATGCACAACTCATTTCGCGACTACGAACGAGCCGGCGGATCAATTACTATTCTATGCATAATGCAAAAATCCATCCCACCTACACCGTCTGCGTCCCCCACACCACCCATTCCAGTCCATTCTGCCCCCCTTGCAGCAAAAGAGCATTTAACGTAAGGCACAGCACGTGTGCATCCACTGCAGCACCATTGACTGGATGGGCCAGATTGTGATTGACGCTGGTCGAATTACCTTTTCCAAAGGGCAAGTGTGGAAGTTGGCTGCGTTAAATGAGCGTGATTCAAGAGATGGGTGTGGAGGCAATAAAAAAATGGCGTACGCGTCCACCGCGGCGAGAACAACGTACACGGACAGCTCTATCAGAACGAAATCGATCACACATTGATCACATAGAAGAAAAATAAACAGACAGTTAATTGTTGCAATTACCAGCTTCAGGCCGACCCGGAAATCCTCCGAAATCCTTGCCGGACTTCCCCCCGGACAGCGAAATCCTTGACGGACTTCCCCCCGGACGATGATATGAGGACTATGGACACAAATGGACAAACAACCCCTCTCCCGCAAATCTTTCCCATGGAAAAGCTCATGCCTCGAATATTGTGCACGGCTGCAGAATTTAAAACAACCGTATTTATGACAAGTGGCAAACGGGATGGACCCGGTATAAACGGTGTTTTCCATGCGCCAGCACGATGTTATGATACATTCTCTGTCATGCTTATTTATTCGACGTACTGTTTTTGTGAAAAAATAAATACCCACCGACCGCACACACCGGTGTGCATCATATCAACAAACACTGGCGAACGGAATACTGATTTCGGGCAAGGGTTTCACTTTATTTTAATTCTGTTTTCCTTCTCCTTCTACCTCCCCCCCCCCTCCCCCCCATCCCTTTCAGTGGTTTCCACCTTCCTAATATTTGCTTTCGACCGATATTATCCCCGATAAGCGATCGCGGATCAAAGTTCCCCATTTTAGTGGTCAAAGGGTGTATCCAATATTGTGTTTGGTCCATTCTTTGCTCGCGTCTCTTTTCTACTGCAGCCCCAGCTTTCAGAGTAAACTTTGGCACTAATGAAAATACTAGCCAAACCGCTGGGAAAACCGATACACACGTAATATTGCAGCGTACCGTGAGATTCTGGGAAAACAAAACCCCGTTCACCGATGGAACTCGTTTCGATCGTAGTACACGGAATTCAACAAATGAAAAAAGACTATGTTAGCGTTACCACGGTGAACAACGGCGCCCAAAATCGCATTCCGTTTACGTTTCATTGCGGAACTTATTTGGCTTTTATCAGTCGAAACAACAAACTACCTGCTGCTGGGCGGGGAAAATAACTCTTAACTATTTCAATAACACACGCAAGTTCCCCTCAGAGGCAAAACCTAGCTGCAGCAGAGTAAAACTTTGCTTTAAAAAAAAAAAACAGAACCCAGGTTGTAGTTCCAAGTATTGCTTCTGCCGTGTCCACCATTAAGTTACACGATCCGTGGAAGTCCGTACCAGAGTATCTTTGGTTGTAGTTTTGCCGCCTAGCAGCATTGCCGTCATTTGCATCGAGCGTGTCTGACGACGAAATAACTTCGGCTACACCATAATTCTACCGTGCACTTCTAGCTCAGACTTTATCTTCGTCTAATTGACCGCCGAGCTCATCCTATGTGGACACAGAAAGAACCGGTGTTCGTGGTATTTATCCGAGCAAGTTTATTACCGGGCGGTGACAAGTTTCACATAACTTCTTGAAGCTTCCATACACTCGTCGTCCTGGAAGCAACTTTATTGATGATAAATGAATTGAAAATATATTAAGGATGCCAAGCATAAGTCCAAGTTCCCCAAAATTCAAACAAAATAAAGCGCTTGGATCTTTGATAAGACAAATAATTCTATAAAGTGATTGAAAATACTGACCAAAAATAACTATACAGTTGTTAAGCACATAGAAACAATGCCTTTTTGCCATTCTGATCTGACATATAACTTACATTCTTGATGTAATTATCATACAGCAAATAACACGCTCAACTAGTTTCTTATTTACGCATTTCAATGGGCAAGGTCAGAAAATGGTAACATGTACCGTTCTGTAAAAATACTTTAGCAGAACCGTTAACTTTAGGCCCGGAAATGAACGGCAAATATTTTTCATCACTCGCTAATGATCCATTATGGATGGTTCATCGACAAATCACGCTCTATGCACATCCCGGATTAGGAAAGCAATAAATCGGGCGCTTGAAATATGTCTCAATTTATTTAATCGAGCAAATTAATCCTCCTTCCACAGTAAATGGCACCTCAAATTTCGGTAAACCCATTTAACTCTCGAACGACAAGGCGAGCAGACAATTTGTCTCGGACGCTACTCGCAAGAATAAAAAAGGAAAATGGCCTGCCATTGGACAGGCACCGAATGAAAGAGTTTGTCATAAATCATCAAATAAGTGCATAACAACATCGCACACATGACCCATCCAGCCCGTTTCCGATCGTTTTAAGTGCTTTAGGATCATCATGTATCATTTGCCTGCACGGAGATGGACCGGCTTCCCACTCACGATCCTTCTATATTTCACTCACAACCAACAAACAGCTGGAAAAAAAATCCTGTCGCCATCACGCTTTCCACACAAGAAGTCCTCTCGAGGACACGCGCAAAGTAGTTGTGTACATTTTATTGCGATGTTTGGTACGGTTGGAGAGAAAGGTGCCACGGGCACGAACCGGGGAGGAAAGCATAAGAGAAGCAGCAGAATATTACCAGCACCATTTCCCCGGCTGAAGACCGGTTGTGTGTTTGCTGTGCGCCATGTTGACGTTTTTAAAAAGCTTCTTCTTCCCGTGTTTTATGTCTTCCTGTGGTTCTTTAAGTGACAACAAAGAAGAAGAAAAAAACGACGGCATGAATGGAATGGGTTGCAAAGCACCCGGTGCCATCGAAACCCATAACTCCGCCATCAGTCTCCGATCAGCATATTCCGGAATGACACTCAAACGACCCGTAGACTCTGGCCGGTGCTGGCGGTAATGCATTCGAACAAGTGGGTGGCTGTGTTTCCTAGGGCAGGGGGAGGGGGAAGAAAGAAAAGAGTGAGATGCTTCTTGACGGTGACGCAACCGAACGTCGGTCTTTTAAGTAGGAGTTCCCTTTCACTCACCCCTTTCTTGTGCCATCAAATGATCCTTTCCCATCGGGTACACTTCCTTCCGTTCCACGAGATGCGATTTAAAACATTTCCTCATACTGCTTGGTTGTTTTTTCTTTCCAACTCCGGGAAACGTTTCAACCCCTTCCTCAATGAACATGGGTGTGCATACATGGATATATCAATGAAGAGAGCATATTCTTATGGCTTTTACTGCGCCGGACGTTTTTCCACGGCGCTTCTCGAGTGCCTCACATTCTTTTTTACTAAATTCCTCTGAATTCTGTTATGATCATTATAGTGCTATTTCTGTTGTCTGTTATGTCGGGCTTCCGGAACGTTCTCGCTTGTTGGATGGATCCTTTTTCCCACCGATCGGCTCCGCACTTCTCGGGGCGCTCTGTGGCGCGACGCGATGACACGCTGGTGATGGGAAAATATCTAGAGCGTAGCGTAGAGCAGGAACAGCGTACGGGATGGCCATTAGCATCATTTTGACGATATGGGACAAAACGTCCGCGTTCCCCGTGGCCCATGCCGGCCTCGGGGTGCAGCAAGCAGGCTAATGTTTCCGAAGCGAGCCGTACGAGCGCTTCGCAACTGGTTACTCGCCCAGAACCCTCTGTCGGTGGTCGGTCGCTGGTGGCTAATGTCATCCACGTGCGGGGTTGAAATTGGTCGCATGCTCTGGGCGGCTTCGGTGCTTCGATATGGGCGAGAAGAATCGATGGCCGACAAGTCTTCATACACGGTGGTGGTGCACACACATTTGTCTTCCCGATTCCAGCAACATCCAGCGAGTAAATGTGTAATGGCGCTTTCAGCCCGGGAGCCGCGGCTGAGAACGGCAGCCCGACAAAGGAACTAGACAAGAAAGTAATTTAGGAGAAATTGAGAACGCTCCTGCCAGCGATATGAAGTGCCATTCCGAGCGAGGAGGTACCGCCAGCGTCAACTAACCGTTTCAGTTATGGTGGACTTGTGGAGCTTCCAAGGCACTTCAGCCGCAGCGGAGCCATGGCGAAGGTCCGTTCGGTTGACGAGAAGTGCTCGACGGGCCGTAGAAGGATTGCCATTTGCAGAATGGCACACTCGGTGCTCGGCCACCCCGGTCCCTCTTCGGCGAACCGGAACCCACCGCCAGCAGCCCGTGAAGTGTTTTCTCTCACTACCTTCTCGGTTCGGTGGGCCGGCTTTCGATGGTCTCGCTCCGAATGTCCTGCTTCAAGGAACAAGAATCACGGAAACCCCTTACGAAAAGCGCAAGAACAGAGGGTCGACTGGAACTTGGAGGCGGAAGATGAAGTTGTACGCTTCAATTTCACTAATTTATGGCCATCTCTGCCCATTCTGCTCGGGCAGGTCGTGCAGACGCCGCTTCCGACCGATCGATCCAGCCTGGCCAGCTCAACGGCATGCCGAAAGGCTCTTGTCTACCGAGAACAGCGCACCATTGCCAGACACCACTCGGTAGCGCTTTCGCCGAAACGTTGGGCGTAACGAATATATCTTATTTTAATCAGTTCTGCTTCGCGCGAACTCATTGATTTCACTTCTTTCTGCCCTTGTTGTGGCGTGGTGTTCCTTTTTCCTTGGCGTGTTCCGAAGCTACGGAACGCTAGCCGGGGTGCTGAGCTGGAAAACATTTCCAATATTGTTTTCGACATTTCCCTTCCAATATATCAATTGCTCGGTTGCTGGATGTGCCCGGGCGAGTCGGTACGATTTTTAGGCAGGATGAAGCCGAGTGTGCACAGCACTCTTTTATCGCAATTTTTGGGGCAGGGAGGTTTCTACGGATGGCCATCACGGGTGAGAAGTGAGAAGAACAATTTCCGAAGGAAGTACAGCTCTTCCGGAGCCACAGCACTCCACTAGTCAGCAGTTTGGTGCTGAGCTGATGGAAGATAGTTTTGATTGTTGGTGTTTGTGGTAGAACCCGAAGCCTGCAAACTCATGTGAAACGTCTGAACTCAGTGATAAAGCATATAAGAGCTAAAGAAAGACCTTGAAGAATCGTATAAAGCATTTTCCAGCATTACATTGCTCCAATGAACATACCATTCGTATCCGTAACCATTTTCTCAAAACAACAGCTTTTCTTTTATCCATTTTTATCGTTTGCAAAGCAATTCAATTTTAACCTCAAGTGCGGAAACGGATGAGACTGTTTCAATTTCGATTGGATCTTGTGGTCAAAATCCAAGGCCCGTATAGCAACGATGATGTTTGCATATTTTCACTCGAAAACCGAAACCCTAGAAGCAGAGGAATACTGCCGTAAAGAAGCTTCTACATCTTCTATTTTTGCTCTACATGTTTTTCATTGTACTTTTCCCTAACTGCTCGGAAACAACATAGGTAAGCATAGGCCTGCTTTCCACTGCGAGGATGTTACTTGCGTGCCTCGAGGCCGGACAAGACTTTTCGGGTCTATTTTCTGCCGCTTTCATTCCAGGGGCGTTTGTTTGCTTTGTCGGGAAAATCTGGCTCGTAAATTCCGGTGGAAGGGGTAAGGCCTCGCAAGCCTGACAGAGACGACTCTTTCTTAGCGTACAACCACTCCAGCACACCTACGCCATCAGTTTCTACTAGTTGCAGCAGTGAAGGAGCTTTTCTTTTATAGACACCGAGCACCGGCCAGGACTTCCGTCGGCCGGCCTGTAATAAAATAATAATGTATGTAATCCCCGAAAAAGAGATTTCCCCCTCCGTAGTCCTTCAGCTTTCTCTATTATTTCTGTCGGAAAAACCCGTGCTGGTTTCTGTTTTCCAGAAGGTTGGAAAGAATTTTCCGACTCGCACACTTGACGACATCGTTAGGCACCGTTTTTCGGTGGAAGAGAGTTTTACTAGTCCATCCAGCGAGAGTAAACGCACTTGAACAACATTTGGTGGCTTGGATGTAGAAAATATTGTATCAATCTCCACCCTCTCGTTTTTTTTTTATCCCTTTTGATAGGCAGAAGGTTGCCAGCGAGTTCCAATTACGATGAAAGCGTAGTAAAATTTCATCATTTGCTTTTCCCCGATTTTTGCCAACTGCAACATATTGCAGTGTTATCAATTATAGTAATAGGAATGCTCGGGTTGGCTGGTTTCCTTGTCCATTTAAGGCCTTTCTTTGCCTCACGCGTCTTGCAAGACACACAGTTATAATGCTTTCCTGCCTCGTAAGCTCGTTGCACGGGAAGCGCTGCGATGGACAAATATTGCTAAAAGTAGCTGATCCAGAAATAAATAACCGTTGCCTCACTATTCCACCTCATAGTGCCTACAACAAGACGTCCAATGAAGTGGATGTTGCAGATAAGAAACTTTACAGTTCGTAAGCACTATTTTCTTACCTATTTATTACGAGCCATTAGCGTCGGTTTGGGGATTACGTCCGGGGCCGGGCAGCGTTTCGTAACCGATCAGCGTTTAACGATTTCAAGCACCCGAAGCCGTTAACGGAGTCGTAAAATTCGTCGAAACACTGCCACTGGATTGCTGAGCCATTTTCCAAACGATGCCCATAATTCAACGGTGGAATTGGAGGAACATGTAAACCAGAGTGTAAAATAGGCAACAGATGAAACGCTTACAGCTTTAGAGGCTTTTTTATGCGACACGAATAAACCAATGAAATTATTTACAGCTATATTCGAAATGAAATCGCGAGGAGCAGGAAAGTACCGAGGAAGTCCTCAGTGCTTTATCTGTTCTTTAAACGTCAGCATGATTTGCATTACAGAAACATCATCCAAGTTTCGATTCATCAGCCATATGAGAAACTGCTTAACTATCGCAACAATCGTGCAGAACAAGTTACAACATACTATCCCAAATAGCGACGCCAAGCAGCGAAAATATGGTCGCCCATTGTGGAAATTAGTTCAGCTTTCCGCAGCGAGACTGACTCACGATTCCTTTAACATCCACACGCCGCGCTTGATTGCCAATGACACGGCTGGCTGGAAGGTGGGAGGGTGATGCAGATTTAAAAGTACTTAATTCAAAAGTCATTATCCTATGCAACTCATATCCTATGGGTTTTGAAGGGATTCCCTATAATGAGGCACCCATCGGAAGCTCCTAAACACTTCCGCCACACGCTGCATGATTCAATTTCACCCGGGTGGAAATTCCTGGCCGGGGTGAAATCAGAACACTATGCACGTGAGAAAAGTCCCATCTCTTGCTAAGCTACGACTCGAAATAGCGGCCGCAAAAACACCGAAAGCCGACGGATGAGGGGCGTCAATTTCATCGCTGCTGCTCGGAAGAAGTTTTCCAAAATCTGTCTGGCAATAAATTAGCGCTTTTGAAGTAAATATAGCTTAAATTGAATAAATTTTCCGCCTCACGCTGCTGGAAGGATCGTACGCCGCCAGCTCGCTTCTTCCCGATGCGATATAATTTCCATCACCGCGGGCCTTCTGTTCGGCTTAACGGTGTGTAATCAGGTGAATAAATAAAATTTCCTGCACAATTTGTATCCAAACTTTACCAGCTGCAATATCCCGGTGGCGATAGAAGCGGAGCAAATATTGTAAATTATTCCAAAGGCGGGCTGGGAATTAGAAAACTGGCTCGAACTTCGCATCCTATTATTGGGCCGATCGGGCCCGAAAGGTGAGCGGACGCATAGTGTTCCTCCCTAATTCCAGCTTGCTTAATCAAGCCCCATCGCCTGCCAACCATGCGTTACGGCAACTAAACGGATCTACGCAACAATTTGCGCAAGGCAGCAAAACTACCCTTAACACGGGCTTTACAAATTTCGTGTCGTGTGTCAGGGTTTCGCTCCGTTCCCTCCCATGCTGCGAGGCATGCCATAGAACCAGTCTAATCAATAATTTCCCCCATTGGAGGCCAATCCGCCAGAAGCTGCGTCATTGCTTTACAGCATTCGCTACGGTGGTGTAGGTCGTACGGAAATCCTGCTCGACAGGTTCGAGTGACGCGGGCCCTGCACACACAGGCGGACACCCGAGCGGGAACCGTTCCGTTCCGATCCACCGGAAGCCACATAATTTTATTTCAATCTAAACCCGGCGCAGCGCACCGAGGCTTTGGCTTTCCAACCGAGTTGGCAGAATTTCCCTCCTCAGCCCACGTCAGCGTGAGATGACGGACGGAGTGCGCCGGCGCGAGGTGCGAGCCGGTGGCCGGGAGGGGCCGTGGAAATTTAGCGACTCCCGATAAATAATTAAACATGCTAATAAACTTTTCCAATAATTCGTCAGCATACGCCCCCACGGTTCCGGCTGCGGCTGTGCTTTCGATGTTTCCCAACAGCGACCACCTGTTTCCAGTTCTGAAATCCGTAAGGGACCCGGAAAAACGCTCCCGGCGCACCTCTCAAGATCGCTCGCGGGAGGCAGGTGGCTGCTAGGTTATGGGAAAGTTATTACCCGGCCGTTAAAGCATCGATGAAACACAGCAAGGAGCCTGGATGGTAGTCTGACGATAAGCCAGCCCTCCGGAGGCGGATGCAGTGTCAGCGTCGTTGACGGATTGATCGTCAGACGATAAGCACGAATTTTAATAGCGCACAAACGCGCCCGGTTCTCGGCAAGTACTAAAATTTGCATCCATCCGTCGTGCCATTAGACGGGGCCGGGGAGCATGTTTTCACCTTCCAAGTACTAACCGAGGATTTGACATAAACATGTGCTGGGAAGCGGCACCACGGAAGGACCAAGGGAGAGCCGAAATGCGGGGTGCCATTAAGGCAATTAAATAAATATTGCAAACGAATCTAGCGCGTTCCACCGCGTGGGAACATCAACATTTTCGGCCGGTTGCAGGGAAAGCGTAGGAGGAAATCAAATTAACAATTACTTAAAAACAACGGCAACAGCAAACATGCCAAACTCGATAGTGCAGGATGCAATTTAACAATTTAATTGCTAGGCAGCATACAAAATTGCACCCGACCACTTTTCCAATCGGCAAATGCTCAATGCATCATTATCAAGTGTAATTAATTGATCTTAATTAAAGATTTTTGCGTAATAAATGGCCGTGCGAAAGGGCGTTGCTGCAGGGAAACAAAAACTGCACTTTGCAGCACCGTTCAAGAAAGTGACAAGCTTAAATGACGCTCATTAAGAAAGCGAGCTATCGAAACCAATCGAGCGTGGTGTTGGGAAAACAAAATGAGAAATTCAAATAATTACCCACTGAAGTGGTAAAAATGCCATTATCACCTACCACCAATTAGTTGTGCGCTTTGGGAGATCTATCACCATCAAATGTTCACGGTTGAACAGCATGCAATAGTTTTGTTTATCGCTCGATAACATGCTAAGCCATCGTTCGTCAAACTCGTGAAACTCAATGACACAATCTTGTCCATTGTTGGATTAGTTACACGTGGTTGGTCCGCCGACGCAATAATTATCTACCATCAGCAAGTGCCTTCGAGTGTCTTCCACGAGTCGAGATACAAAGTGAAGGAAGCGCCGCGACGCTCTATGTGGGGCCATCTTGACAACTTGACTTCCTCGGCTTTGCCGGTCGATTATGAAGTCGTTTGCATCGCTACAACCCGGTCTTTAGGATACAGTGTTTATGGGTGAGAGAGGGAGAGAGTCACGCATTAAGAGCAAATTGCGAGAACTAATTGCAGGGTTTTTTTTTCACATATCACATACATATTTCTGATAAGCTACTTTTCATTAGCTACAATTTTTCATAATGAAACGACGTAGTAATGCTTATATAAACGAGATGACTGTCAAATGAGATGACGAATGAAACGATGCAATGAGGGGAGATTCAAATTACACTGAAAGCGCGTTTCTTTTCTTTTTTCTTCAGATATATCATTATCATGCACGGCAGATGATAACGAGCCGTTCGTTACCAGCCATTCATCCTCCGTCATCTATATTTCTCTAAATGCCTCCTTCAACCCACACGAAGAAAATGCAAGAATTTGCTTTTGAATTAAACAAAAAGAAGGTTGTTGGATTCCACTGCAAGCTGCTTATAAACTTAGAAATGTCATGACACCGCTGGAATTGCACGAAACGATGTAACAAAGCGTTAGCAACGACGTGCAAAAACTGTGACCATAGAAATAAGCAGCTTTCGATCCCCAGGTGGTATTCCAATTGCCAACGACCTATATCGTACAGCTGTTGCACCCCGCATTCGTAGCAAAAACTTTCATTCTGACGCACACACCCAGATAAACACCGCGCAAATAAACAATTCGATCGAACTGCGTACAAAGAAACCGGTCTCCCGGAACAATACTCACATGATCGGACGCGCGGCGGAATTCGTCTCGCACACTACCAAGAAACCGATCAAAACACAAAGGGGGGGCACGCGTTTTTCGGAGCGTTCGACACACTCGACCAGCACGAAACGGTGAATGCGCCTGCTGCAGGCTGTACAAAATGGATAATCCAATGTGGAGCTTTCGAGAAAGAATTGCGATCGACGAGTTTTTTTTTTTTCAAACATTCAGCAGCGAATTCAATGGTTCAACTATCAACATTGTTCTTAAAAATAATTTTATCACTAAACACGACACGATTTTAATGGAAAATAACATTACGGTTTACTACACTGCGTGTAGCAGTATTATTGCGCCAGAGAATGCAATGTCTTCAGTTGCTCGAACCGATGGACCGTAACCGAATTAACCAACTGCCCACATACGACGGATGCTGATCGTAAACTGACAGGTGAATTGCTCTCACGGATTACTGTGAGTACGACGCAGCGACCCAACTGTGATTAAAAACGCTCCGGAACGTGGCCACGCGGCTAAGCGGCGCACACATACGACCGCGTGCGCTCTCGCACTGCAGTTCCAAGGAAACTTCTCCGACAGCTCCACACGTATGTCACGCACACGCTGTTACTTTCTCACGCCTCGATCGATACGGAACACTTGGGCTCCACACGCGTGCAAGATCTCGTCGATGTCAACACGCGGTGCCCTTGGTGTAAGTGTGCTAACGTACTCGCAGCGTGAGCAAAGCTCATCTCACCGCAAATGAGATGCTGGCCGTAATGAGATTCGTAATGATTAGGACGCTTGCTTGCAATGACGAGATAGACCCGCGTAGGGAATGGTCCTCCACGGCCTTATCGCTGGTTGTAATGGATGTGTTTCACTATTTCGACCATTTTTTATGGTTTCACTAAACGGGCTCAACACTTCCCGCACTGAACATGGACAAACATACAGTGACATCGGCTTGAGTGGATTGTTGTTTGTTATATTTACGACCGAACAAAAATAGACTGTGTCTCCGGGGGAGAATTTGAGAACGTAAACCTAGCATGATCGACATGGTTGCTCGTTATGATATTGATGTGTTCAAACAGCATTGATAAATAAAAGTGAAAAACAGCAATATAAAATCCATCATATCAAGTAAGCTTCGATAAAGCTAGCCCAGCCGACTGACCTTTTATCAAAACAAAACATTGATCCAAGCAATCTGTGAAAAGTGGTGTTCGTGTATATACTTCGGTTGTTGATTTGGATGACATTTCGGTGCGCAATCGGTTTTAGTGGTTAAATTTAAGTGATTTCGAACTGCTGATTGAATCTCCATTTCCAGTGTTTTCTATCTGCGAACAGGAACGTTGGGTAGATGCTGGAGTAAAACTTCTTTTCGGTTTGTTTGAGCTGGTAAAATAAAACCTGTGCAAGGTAGCAACAATTCACAACCCAACTCAGCTATTTCCCTCCTGTATTCATTGCAAGCTGCCAAACGCTGGAGGACACTAGGATTCGCATCGCATCCAAAATAAACATCCCGAGTCGGGCAGCGCTGATTTTAATCGAATAAACATTTCTGGACGTATGAGCATCCTGCGCCGACCTGGCGAGAGAGTAAGTGAAAGAGAAGTCACCGATGAAAATCTGTTCACCAAACCTCTTGTTTTTCCATCCCGCAGGCACAACCTCCGGCGATAGTGGTTTGACGAAAACCGGAAAAATATTGCAATCCACGTTGCGGCGCACTCCAGCGGTGGCGTAATGAACTCGGATTATGTGAAAAAATTTACCAACTATTTGCAAAACATACCGGCTCACAAACCTTCCAAAGCTGTTGTTTCTGCCGCTGGTGGACAAACCGATACTTCCAGCCCCGTCGTTTCAAAGCAACCGCAATCGAAGCCATTTATGCACGGGTCGAGGATCAAAAAATGCCCCACCGGAAAGGGCCAAACCAGCGCAACCGCGGTCGGCGGAGCTGGTATCCGTCGCCCCGTTTGGATTGTTCCGACTGCCACCGGTTCGCTTCTTCCCCAGCATCGCCCGCAGGCGGATGAGCGTAAATTCGTTCGGACCTGCTGTCCCTCGCGCCGCCCCGATTCGGTCCGGCCCGAGCGAAGGGTGGACTGCCGGTGGGAGGAAGACGGAAAAAAACATCCCCCAACACCACCATCTACCTTACCACCTAAAGGTGACGTGATTTCGGTGGAAGAATGTTCCGACACACCGGAACTGAAGGTGTCCAGTCTGGGAAACGGCGACGGTCTCGGCGATAACGTCAATCACCATCGCAGTCCAGGGCATCTAGCATCGGAGGATCCGACAGCTGGCGACGGACATGATAAAACGGGACAAAAACGGACATCGGAGGAATTTCGGGACGGTCAATCGTCGTCCTGGGCCGGAATGCTGTCCAAGGCCCATCCAAGCACGCAACCCGCCATCGGAAAGCGGAAGGTACACCGTTCTCTATATTTGCTTCGCCATTCACCTTTCCTTTTTGATTCGTTATCGACGACCAAAACTGTACCCAAAACCACCCGCTAGGTTCTGTAACGAGATAACGATGATTTCGTTAACTGTTATTTAGGGAACCGGCGCGAAGGGATGCGGCGATTCTTTCTGTCCTCCTTTTCCCGACGCGCCTCGACCCAACATCCCAACTAGCTTGATGTTATTCCTGTGCCAATTTTTACCACTCCCACCTATCCCAAACATGCCCGCTCGTTCCTTCGGGGAATTCCGTAAGGATTTTCCAATTTTCACATTCCAGTGCACCTAAACACACCCGTAGAAAAATAAATAGCCGAACGTTCTTATCCGTTCAAGTTCTTTAAAAGGTTCGTGGAGATTAACAATGTTTTGTGGAGGATGAGCTGATATCTGCCTTTCTATTACTCATCTGCACCTTTTTTTCTCCCTGTTTTGAGAATCTTTGCGATTTTAGCCATGCCTCCATTCCAAAATCCCTTTTATTTGATCGGTTTGATTTTGTTTTTGTGATTGAAAACCAACCGTTTTCCGGTTTTTCTTTTACCACAGAATTCATTTCGGGGAGACGCCGAAGATACCACGGATTGTTCTTTGGACGAAGCTGGGCAGGAATACGCCGAGGCTTCTTCAACCAGCGAGCATTATAAACAGTTGTTTACATTTCAGCCTATTAGAACGTTGCAGTTCCTAACCCTCGAATTGACGACCAAAATACGGGATCTAGGATCAGGTAAGGGATTTTGCTTTTGCTTCCGAGGGCCTATACTCGATTCTTTTTTACACACATATTCCCAAAGTCTTGCTAATCATCGATGAAAAAACTGAATTCGTCCACTTTTTTGCTTCCCGGTCACAACCTCCAAGACCATAGCGCCGTCCTTCGAAGCCCTTGCCTTCTCTTGACAGCTGACATTAATCGATGTCAATATCTGTCCCACCCCGACCACTAATCGGGTCGGCAAATTGCTCCTGAAAAGGATTTCCCCTACCCGGGAGCGAAGGAAGGCAAGGTCCCGCCGATTAAGCAGTGCAACTACTAATACTAATAACAATTTTCATTATAATGATAATCAAAAATATTTACGTTTCACCTTCGGCAAAACACACCCCGACACAGCGCTCCATCGACATTTTGCTGATTTTCCACGCCCCGAGCGTCTGCCGTGCCATCATCAGGCTACGCAGCGTTAAAAGACCCGTTCGTAGATGATGATGGCTTCATTTTGAGCCCCGCAATTAACATCGGTCACGGTCGAGAGGTTAATAATAATGCCTGTTTAGTCCGTTCGTTCGCTTGTTTGGAAGGCGGCGAATCGAAACCCAAACCCCACCCCCTCCCCCCGCCCTTGAAGACGCACTGAACGCCTTTGGAACCATTAACGTTAAGACTTCGACGAAAACAAAAATCGAAACAGTAGGAAAAATGTGTTCAATGTTGTTCAAAACATATTATACAAGTTATCGTCCATCATTCCTTGTTTTTTTTTGTTCTTTTAACGAATTTCACATCTTCAAGACATGACAATATTTGACTGAAGGGTTTTATTTTTACATCCTGCAGATGTGTTTGGTCAAGAAAGTACTTTAAATCTGGCGAAAACTGCTGGAACATTCACTTAGCTCTATTAAATATCAACGTTTCCGTTTCAATTCCCCGATCGGCCATAAGTTCTTGTGGGTTTTAAACAAGCCATGCGAACAAATTGTGCTTACCAAAACGATTCTTTATCAATCAGCGCCAAACGATCTCTTTGCACACAAACAAACACACACGCACAAACATACTGTGATTCTCAAACCTCTGAGCGAAGCGTTGCGAAGCCCGCCGGTTGACCGGTTTTCACCGCCGGAAAATGGCAGTGTGCAAAATAATGAAAAAATAATTATATTGATTTCAATTTTCATTATAATATGCAAATCACTGCTTCCGTAGCGCTAGGGACTCGAGCCGTCCGACGGTCCGGTGATGATGTTGTTGTTTTCCACTTTGCCGGCGGAGTTTTCAGAAAGGAATCGGAGGACGGCTTGCCAGAAACTGCGGCTGAACAATGCGGGTCCTTGGAGCATCCGGACCGAGTCGGACGCTTGTTCCGGGCTCTCCGTTGGTTTCGGACTCCGGGCAAACAGCGTGCGAAAGCCAGAACTACGCACCGGATCGTAAGCATCCGCTTCGGCACGGTCCAGCACTGTCGCATGCAACCGGACCTTTCCATCCTTCGGACATCCTTTTCCCGATCTTGCATATTCCCTCCACCGCGCCACCCAGACGATGAATAACGCTGCGAGGCTTTAATTAGAGTTTAATGCAAAAATAACCACATTCCGGCGCAGGGTGGCGAGACGAGAGCCGAGCCGAGTCACACCGTTCGTGTTCGGGGGTTTGTTTGCCAGCCAGCCACCTTCGACACCAATTTCACGAGCTTTCCCCGTGCCGGAAACGTTAGGCAAACACCGCACGGCAGACCCACGCTTCGCTTAGAATGGTGCAAGTGGTGTGTTTTGTGGTCGCCGAACGACATCCCTCTCTTCCCCTACCAACTAGCTGATGATTATATTTTCCAGTCATTACCTAACACCTCGACGGGACCCTCGATGTCCTGGGTGCACTCTCAGATCCGCCCGGCGAGGGTCACGCTTGCACCGGTGCCGTCCGAAACACGAAAGACAACACCGACTAGCGAAAACCAGGGGGAAAATTAGTTCCCCCGGTAAAGGGAAGCTCATTTTCTAGGACAATTTACTCGCGACACTTACACGACATTTGTGAGCTCGTATCGAGGACTAGCGCCACGGACGGGGCACGGCGTTAGCTTTTAGCATTGAGGTTTTACCCATTAGGCAACCGGTGACAAGCATGACACCTGATGGTTGCCACGATGGCCATATGGCTGGTGCAACGTCGGGCATGACCGGAGAAATGTGGTCGCACCTTTTCCTTATATCTTTAAATGCATTCGTGCACCTTTTTTTTGCTCGCCGATTACCATACCAATGCTTGACTCGTGGCTGTTATTTTTAACGATTTTCTTCCGTTTGTCACCACGCTGCTTTCTGTTTCTCATACCCGCCCTTTTCCATCCTTTCATTGTAGAACACCGCCCGCTGTACAAAATCGGCAAGGAATTATCTGATGTGGTAAAGATACTAACGCAACAGCAGTTAGACGCATCCAAGATCAGCACGCCTGCTGCCGGGGTAAGTACGTGATAGACGGTAGTTTTCTCGCCCGTTTGTCTAGACACAGACGCAAGCGATAATATTTAAAATTAATTGAGCTATTTGGATCCTGGCGGCGTTGAAATGCATCGTAAACCGGAAATACGGTTAGTGAGCGGTGTTGCCTGTGTCCGGGCCGTACACACTTTCAAACGGCAATCAAATAATTTAATGTTTCATTTCCGCAACTGACGTTTAATTTCTCATTCCACAGTACTTCACCTTTTCCCGTAACTTTCTATGAAGAAGCATGAACATGTAAAATGAAAGTATTGGCTACAAAATTTATGATTGAATGAATTAATTGTGGTTTAAAGAAATCCATCAAGCAACGTGTGTCATTCAAAGAAATCATGTTGTTCTTTGGTGAAGTTTTAGAGGTTTATGTTGAAACTTGTTCATATCCACCAACCTTCGGATTAAAACAAGCAACCCATCGCTGCTTGAGCCATAGAGCAGCATAGAAATGAAAGAAATGCCACACAAATCCACTCGCGATTTAGCTGTCATCGGGGGGAAAAAAGAGGTCCACCCGTAGTGCCAACTGATTTGATTTCGAAAGATGGCTCAAACCTTTTACGCCCACTTTTCTTTTTCATCCGCCCGTTGCTTTAATTGTCCAGTGCGTTCTGGGCGTGTTGGGCGGGTAAAAAGTAAATAAAGTAGACCGCAAACTAACACCGCATGTCGAGGGCAAATATGCGATCAGGAATGCAGATTAGCAGAAACGTAGGGTGAAGGCGTGGGGAGGGCAGGACCGTTCCTTCGGTTTGAGTATGTGTTCGGAAGAGAGGCTCGTTAAATCGCTAAACTTTCTCGGCACATTGTGCCAGCGAGCAGCGCATAGAATTCCCTCTGTCTCCCTACAAAGGGCAACTCCTTCCGTATGCATCACGACAGCGCGGATGAAAATGTGGTGGCTCGAAATTGCCACGACAGCAACGAGGTTTACTGCTGGGACATGGCCACCTCTCCCTGCCTCTCTCTCTCTCAGCGCCTGCCGGAGCGAAAGTCAATTCTAATTAATTTTATGATTTTATTAAGCCTCGGTTAACTTGGTGCCATTACGGGGAAAGTTTTTACTGTATCAACTTGTATTGTGCCCCGCATTGTCGCTCGCACGCACGCACGCACACCGCGATGTCTCTCCGTGGCAATCGTTGTAGCGAAGTCGATGATTGTCTAAGGTTACGTTTGCCCAGCGCGCCCGGAATGCCGTAAAATGGAAGGATGCGTAAGCGCCCGGAAGGAGCTTCATAAAACAGGCACCTCTTTTATGGCGTAGCTCCCTCCAAGGGGCACCATATTTTCCACACCCACTGCAAAGGGGTGTGGAAGAAGCGATCCCCAACGAATGGCAGAAATGTAGCATTCTTGTTTTTTTTCTTCAAAGGATGCAAAACGCCACCGAACGCTGTTAAAACAAAATCTCCTTTGCGCCCGAACTCGTTAAACACATTGCACAGCTACAGTGTGCAGTGATTGTAGCTTTTCTGGGCAAGGGAAGAAAACAATCACTTACGTCCGTCGAAACAAAAACGCCCTCGCACCGGCTGGGAGAATGAGTTATAAATTAAAAGCACAAAACTTATGCTGCTGCACAGGCACATACGTAATGAGCGTAAAGCCACAGCGCAGTGTAGAAACAGATACTCCACGGGAACGGGTCAGCGAGGGAACGCCAAACAATGAAATATTAATTATGTAAAGTAGCTTCGGAAGAATAAATTATTTGTACTTAATCAACGCTGGACACTCGCCGAGTTAACTATTGCCAACGGCACGAACGGCGCAAAGGAGGCGTACAAACGGACTTCCCATGCCTACCTCAAAACCAGGTCCGGGGAATGACCCTGTCGAGATGAAGAAAATGGCGTTGAGTGGAGGAGGGAACTGGGAAAATAAATATAAACGCGGTCGTCCTGGCTGCGACTGGAACGGATGTTCAAGAATCGCCAGCTAGCAAACGACAGCTTTTTGAAGCATTTTTAATTTTGTGTGTGTCTATTTTCCTTTCTCCGACCGGAAATGGCAGTGAAAGGGATCTGTGTTGGTGGGAGGGTCATCAAAACAAAAACTGAGGGTGGGCTGGTTTTCACCAGTAGAGGAAGTGAACGCCACGCGCACCACGCGGCGATGAGAATGAGCGAATGAATTATTAGCCGTTGATGTGTCGGGCTCTCCCATTTTTTCCGGTCCGACTTTGTTCTCATTTTGTTGCGCCGTGAGCTGTCCGGCTGGCTGGCCATTTTGCGGTAGGGGGCAGGCCATTCTGCCCGCCACTTTCTTGGACGGACGGACAGTGCGCTGACGTTTGTGGCTATTAGCGCGTCAGCGGAAAAATATAGCTCACGGGCTCCTACACCCTTCTGGGCCGCGTGTCGCGATGCACCGATGATTGGCTTCGGTCGAGCGGAACTTGATTCGTAGTTAAAATATTTAAAAATAATTGATTTATCGATTTATCGACAGGTTTGAGCGGTGCTGCTGGCGTTGCTCGTTGGCGAGCCCGCGTTCAAGTTTGCCACCCGGGTGCAAAAATCCAAACCCTGTCGAGTGAGTCCCGGTTGCTCCGAATGCCATCGCATTCCATTTAAGTATGTACGAGCCGGGGCATGAAAGGTGAAACTTTCACCAGATCGGGAAACCTTGTAAAAAAAAGGTGGAAAACAAAACAAACCCACTTCTGTTCATAGCACAGTTCCAGCACAACTTCTGCCAAACGAACGATGCAAGTTTGTCGGAATATATCTGGCGTTGCTCTACCCATACTGTCTCCTCAAGTCCAAAACTGGTGTGATTGTGACGGTTTGTAATTTACTCGATTATTTGTGGGAAGTTTCGCTTATTCGCAGTCATAAAAAGATACTCTCTGTGTCGTCCAATATGCCCTGGACCAGATATTGTCAAAGTTAGTTATAACTAGAGCTTCCGGGGATGAACGTTGGTTTTTATATTCATCTCGATTGACTCGAACCTCTCCAATTGATTCAATTTCCGACGAACAGCCATCGTTAAACACAGCATGTGTGGGACGTAGAGCTCTTTGTCCTTGTTCACATATTAAGTGCCATTTGGCAGCATAAGTTTCTCATTAAAGAGTTTCCTTATGCACCTCTTTAAATCAGACGGTAAATCATAACACACATTATGTAGCTTATACTGCTCACCTTCAAGAGGGCCACAGGCCATTTGTTGGCAGGAACTTTGCACCACGTTAATGCAATACAGGCAGGCTGAATAACTTTGCTTCGCATCTTTATAAAACTGCTGCCGAGATCATCGTCGTGTTCCGAGCTTGTTGCGAAGGAAGCGCCCCGCAGGCTCAACAGTCAATCGATCGAACGGTGGACTACCAAGCCAATCCTATTGAGCCTGCTTTGTGCGCGTGTATGTGTTTGTCAGCACCGGGTTTGGATTGGATTGCCGAACAGCCGCAGGGGATGGCGCCCAAACCTAGCACCAACTCAGCGGGAGACCCAGCGGACGGGCACTAAATTATGTAAACGACTTCAGGAAAACTATTACCATTCAAAATATGAAACATCCTACTTTTCGGAGGGTTGTGTCTTCGGCTGAGCGCCGCTCGGGCTCATGGAGGTCAACCATGGCCTAGCGTACCCGTACTCCCAGCTAGCTTCTGCTACGTTGAATGCAAAACGGAACTTCGCGAATAAGCTCGTAGCCGACAGCAGAAGGAGCGAACTTCCTCTTGATGCCCGTGAACTAGGCGAAGGCCGTGGAAGTTACCCTTGGTTCGGGGCTGGCCCCGCTCGTTTCGGCAATCTATAAACATTTATCTTCCCGAATCGACCGTATTCCGGTTTGCGAAAACTTGAGTGGCTCTAGTAGCTTCCACTTCGCCTCGCGCGGCAGAGTACTCTTCGGGAATCCGTGCGTGGTTGTGGCCTTCCTTCGAGACTCCAATCAGAGAAATTCCCATCGGTCGGGAAGCTCGAAAACGTCCGCCCAGTATCCACCGAATCGGGGTACAATCTAAATCAACTCGTACCCGCGCCTTCTCCTAGGAAGTAGCAGTACGAGGGTTGAAGCATCAACCACCGAACAACTTGTCTATGTGCTGTGGATTGTATTATCGGCTTTTCCAGGCTCGCCGGGATCTGCTACATGCCGAAGGGCGAAGTAGTGGCCCTCCCAAAACGGCTCAATCCTTTCCGATGAGACGCCGATGTCCTTGGAGCTGTTTTGTGCTCCTCGTGGCGCTGCTTGCGAGTGAAAGTTGCTGCGAAAAAGTTATCACTTTGTGTCAATACTTCACCCGAAGCCGGTATGGTTGAAGGGCCGCAAGACAAGCACAGAACGGACGGAGAGCAACGGGAAAGGTTCTCGAATGAGCCATGTAGCGGCCACTTGTGCCTGTGCACGTGTGGCACGATGGTGCTTCAGCCGTGCCCCTCCTCCCCCTACCCCCTCATCCCATGCTCCTACATACAACTATAGCACCACTTCATGCGCCTGATCCGCCCTATCCAGCACTCGTTGCCTTTCCGTTTGCGTCAACTCAACTTCCGAACAAAATATCCCGAACCTCCAGGCCTCAAGTACAAATCCTTCCCCAGTTGAGTTCCGGGGGATAACCGGTACAAACAAACCAGCGAACGAAGTTTTCCACAAAGTTGTTTACGCGGAGAGCTGCAGTAAGTCGAATACTACTACACTAAGCCAGAAAAGGGTGATAAAAAAGGAGGACAGAAAACCCTCAATCGATGAGTTCGCAGACGACGTCGACGACGTTGAGGGCCCGCGAGTACCATAACATCCGTTGCACGAACAAGTTAACAACCTAAATAACGGCAGTAACAATGGCTTCCAATCTTGCGCTGCAAAACAATTGATCGATAAATATGTGCCAAAGTTTATAGGAACGTACTTGCGCCCGGTTCGTTGCGAGGATGGCGAGCAAGCAACTGCTTTTCTGCTAGACGATTGGCCACAATTGGACGATGCACGTAATACGTTCGAGTATGTTTTCAAGCGAGCGTATAAAGATGGTCCCAGCCAATATCAAGCGACCGTGACGAGAACGAAAGCTTCGGGCTGGGCATTAGAACAAGGAATGGACTGTCCTTCTTGAACAGTATTTGAGCGAGAACCTTTTCATTGGCAGATTGCTAGAGAGGTCTTCGGAAAAAGAGAACTGTTTACGGAAAAAGAATCGATGGGTATGAACCGGTTCAACACCATTCGTCATCGATTATTATCTGCGGTGCTTTACTCCGCGACTTCAAGTGTGCTCAAAACCGGTCCAGTGTGGATCGATGGGCGAAAGGATTGTCGAACAGCTTCAAAACAAAATAGCTGCTCTTGTGGTCATGAAGGTAGTTTTTTGTTGTTGTTAAAATTGGACTACTTGAGGCCCGCCTTAGGAAGAGGAAGGTGTATTCCGATAAAGTTGCGACTAAACGCGCACGAGAGTCCTCCAACTTTCATTGCAGCGGCGAGTAAATACGTGCGACCCTGAAGGAGGCGAGGGAGCAAGCTTCATAGTGGTGCCTCAGAATGGAGCTGAAACGCTCCCACTACCTCACGCAGGCTACGCCGACTCCCGCTCCCATGTGGTGAAGGAAGGGTCCGTAGTTCCGGAGCTTTATGGTACAATTTTAGCTCCCCTTTCCGATGGGGGCGCTTGAACCGCTCAAGGCACTCTAACCTGCGGCAACGAACGGGAATAGCATAAACCCTCGGCAACGCATGTTCAGTCTCGTGCGAAAGGCGACTCGGCTGTACCGTACCGTCGGCCATATTAGCGGCAGCATATTTTATCCTTTCCCCAAGTGGAACCGAGTTTCTGATTGCTTCGAGAAACCTCAGCGCAAGAATGTGAGAACGCGCTGGCCGGCCTCAAGTGGTCCTTTGTTGTGCCGCGATATTCCGGCTTTTGAAAATGTGTCCATTTGAACTTGGTCGGCTACCACCGGAGGCCTAGCCGGCACATTGCTTGCACCTGATAGAGCGAAATCAATTCATGCTCTCGTTCTGCTGCGTGGGGTGTATGTGTTTTTTTTCCTTTGCTTTCGTTTCGCCGTTTCGACCTCTCGTCGTTCGAACCTTGCAAGCGCCCTTTCAGAATCTTTTTGGGATCATTGAAAAACAGAAGTGGGTCGATTGCGGTATTCATGAGTATGTGAGAATATTCCGTAATCTGTCGATCCCTGGAAATAGCGAACGAAGGGTTCGGGCCACACCCAGCATTTTTGTTTTCTCCCCCAGTGCGCTTTATGCCAGCCCGAGGGCTGCGCTGAGCTTTCCGTTTTCCCAGCTGGAAAACGTTCGCCGGCATGTTGCATAATGGTATTTACACTGTTTTGAAGTATCGAACCACTTGGTCCGTTTTCCAACACCGACCCTTCGAGGGGTTACAAGGTGCTTCTACTTCTATTACTGGCGCTGTGAAGCGATTTCCATTAGGGAGCACGGCTTAAGTACAGACTGACTGTTCGAGATTAAGTAGCGCGATTTCCGCGCACCTAACATGAGTGAAATGGAAGAAAATCGCTTCAACAACAAAAAACAAATTCTTTTCCCCTGGAAATCAGAGTGCCGTAAATCTTTCACCCATTTTGGCATCAGTTTCCGACAGTCAGCCAGTCTAGCCTGTTTCCGCCTAAAGAATTCCACTTGAAGGGCTAAACTGATTGCAGCTAAATCCCTCAAGGGACGGGGAACGGGAGGGGGGGGGGGGGGGGAAATGCTTGACGGAGGTTTCATTCATTTTCCCTCGCACATCGCAACGCAAAACACATCAATCAAACGTGAAATTGTTTTGAAATCAGCTGTCGAACGTGTTTTGATCTCCATCTTTCTGCAGCTGGTTGTTTTTCTTTACTCTTATTTTGTTTCTTTTCCCGATTCCCGATTCCCGGTTTCTCGGTAAAATTATATCCCATAGCACTAAGCCTTTCTCGACCTTTGAGGTGAACTTTTGCCTGACGTGCGTGATGGGTTCTGTGTTGATCCAGCCCAATTCAGTCGCCCCCAATCCATGGGACCATGTGTAGCACATCCTTTCTGGGTACGGGCCACAATTACGGCTTCAACCGCAACAAGCAAAACTCAAGAACCGAACCGGGCAAACGATGTGTTTCAGGAGATTTTTTGTAGATTTATGGCTCGCCCGTTCCACCTTCCCTTGGTTGACAGCTTGCTCCACACACTCGCACACTAGGGCCACCTTTTTAGGCCGAATGGGACTCATTATTTTTCGCATAACAAAACTTCCCCGGCACCTTGGTCTTTGCCTTCTAGCTGGCTGATTGCGTCACGGATGAACGAAGGATATCCGATAGTCGAGGGAGTTTACAGGGCACACCGTTTCGAGTCGACCGTACGCCATTCGACGTAAGAGATCAGGAAGTAACAAGACTCCCACGAACCAGGAACTCGCAAGCCCTTCGGCCCAAGCTCTTCACCGACGGCTAGGCGGAATATATTTCAAACACGTGCTCTCAGTTGTTACCGTTTGCTCCTGGGTGAAATTCATAAATGGTTAAAAATGGCGAGCCCGACGAAGCCCACGGGGATGTCGCAGTTGCCTTTTCTTTTCTTTTCACGGGTACCGGTGATGCTGAAATTGAGCACAAGCGCTCTTCACGTACGCCACGCCACTCCCTTTGGCCCCGGAAGGAACGACCCCGCAGAAGAAGCCATATATTATCGTATATATTTTGTCACAAGGATGATCGATGGTTCTGGTTGCGCGTTTCACTGGTCGCCATTCTGGGCAGGGTGACCAGGCCGAAAAGGGGTTTGGAGGATGATCGGTGGGCCCATGCTCCTGGGCAAGGCAATCAAGTCGCTTTCCGAGCACCGGAGCTGCCGGTCGGTGAGCACACCGGTCGAAATGGATGGAGCACACGTGTGGTGTGATTGTAAAATAAATCATACCTGCTCCGTGCGGCACAGGTTTTGTGGAGCGCAGGGTCGGCAACAGGGGACATAAGAGCACACTTTAGGGCCACGGTGATTCCCGGTGCGTTCCATAAAAAACGAGCCTCAATTTAAGAAAACCCCACGCAATTTGATCTCTTTATCCTTGCTTTGGGGATCTGCTGTAATGGTTTATGGTACTTTTCTTTCCGGGACATCTGAGTGCAGTTTCACAACCGGTGTACTTCCGTTTGAAATGTCCTGTCCATGGACGAGTGTCTCCGCTCGGGAGGAGATGCTTTTAATTACCACCGTTCCGCTCACTGTCGAGCAATCGACACCATATTGTTTCCATTGATCCAATTCATTTGACCTAAATAAATAATGTCTTTCCATCTCTTGCAGCATCCGAAGACTGGTCGAAACCCCGAATGCGAGTAAGTATAATCGTCTTCAGTGTTTGCTTCGGTCTTAGTTACCGCTCCTTGCCGTTGTGTCAGTCATTAGGATTTCTTATCCTTCCTGTCGGAGCCTGAGGCCACGCCTTCTTGGCTCACATACACACACAGACATACACAAGAGAAGCAGAACCAAACAAAACTTGGCCAATCTGCAAATGTGCTCAATTTTTGTGTTTGTGTCTTTGTGTCTATGTCATATTTTGTTTTCTTTCTTTTGCACGTTGCCTCCAACAACGCCGCCCTTTCCCACTGTCGAGGCACAGCATGGCTCATTAGAGAGCACACGGGCGCCATTATTATCTCGGAATCATCCCTCCCTCGCTTCCGGAGACAAGGCCCTCGGGGCGCTAGCTTCATTCCTTGAGATGTGGTAGAAAGCGCGTCCCAATCGGTGCCGGTTCCGGAGCACACTAATGCTGGTTCGAATCGTTCAGGGCGGAAGTGCCAGGAATAACATCGAGCTTGCCTGGCGGGTTAAACAAAGGAAGACCAGCAGCATGGAGGAACACAAAAAACAAACACAAAAAAACGAATATAAGCAACAATCCACTGTCCATCCTCGTTACGCTCGCTCTGGCGCTGGGGACGCGGAACGATGTGGGTGGGGCGGAGGAGAGGTCTTCCGAGATATTTCATCCGATCATTAAACGGTCCGGTCACAGCCTGGCTTGGTCTGAAGGGACAGGGAATCTAAGAAATGGTGGCTTGGTTGGATGATAGAATGAAAAATCCTTTCCGGTCTCTTTTCTTTTGCCAGTTTTGCCTCGAACGTGCCTGACGAACGACGCAATGGTATGGTGGTGGTGCAGGAGCTGGCAAGTGCAAATACCGGACAGCCCGATTCGTTGCCTCGCTTTCCCCCACGTAGCGCTGAATGTTTCAAATTAATCGCCAGCATTAAATCATCGTTCATCGTCCCGCCAGAGTAGCCGAGCTAAATGAATCCTCATTAAATACATCGAAATATCTTATTTACGTTCGCCATTTTCTTCCTCGCCCGTTTCCATTGCCAATATCCGCTCACCGAGCGGCATCGGGTCATTTGCTTTCGTTGCTTTCCGTTTGCGCTAACGGGGTGTATTTATGATAAACGGTTCGGTCACAACTCGCCCCGAAAAGCAAATGGACCGGAAGCCTATAAGGGGAAGACGGCTGTATTTGTTTTTGCCACCGGTTTCTTTTGGTCTCGTCTTTTTTTTCTCGCTGTCTCGCAGTCGATCGCACCGAACAAACCTTCGATTTCCTCTCCCAGTTCACTGTGTTTGTTCAATTTGTCAAAAACCACTCGCGGTATTTGCACGCGTCGTTCCCGTCCGCATGTCGTTCAAGGAGACCTGTCTAATGGCTTATTCTGAGTTTTACTGGCGCCAAGGGGTTTCTGATGGGCAACGTTTGGGAAGTAGGAAAAGAAAGAAAAACTGTTTTCCCTGACAATCATAATAATTATTTCTTCCCGCTCTTTACTTTCTTTCAAACGTCCCGACCGTAGAAATTGTCAGTTGCTGCAGCGAAGCATCCAGAGCGAAAGAGAGCGACACGCCCAGGAAAGTTCCCAGCAGAATGAGACGATTAATAATCTGAAGGTAATTAGTTTCTTTGAAGGCGCCAGTTTTTTTGTTTTTTTTTTTATCAGCAGAGCATTCTGTTCTATTTTACTCGCCGTTCTTTTCTGTTTGATTCATATTCTACAATTACACTTTTGCAAAATTCTTTCCCTTAATTAAAAGCAGTTTTAAGGATGATTTTAGTTTTGTAAAAAAGTTCCAATTCGCACGAAACAAAAAACTATGTCAAATAAGGCCTCTGCATTATCCTACATGCGAAAGATGCTTCCGGTCTATCTTGCTTCCAAATTTAATTTCGTTGAACGTAGTAACTCCTCTTCTGGCCTTATCAGCAAGTGATCGGACCAAAATTCTTTCGGAGCCAACGGTGGAGAAAAAGAAAATGAAAAACACGGGAAGCGTTTCAAAAGCCTTCCGTGCAGCGATCGAGGCGATTTTACGCTTCACGGGGCTGTGGAACAGATTATAGCTCGATCCCATAAAATTCCATTTTCCCAGCACAAGCCATACCGACACGAGCAACCCGACCGGACCGTTGCACTGAAGATTTTCTCACCTTTTTCGCTGCGGAAAACGAAAGGAACGGTCGACTTGGGATGACTTTACAAAGCCACGGCTAAAACCGTACTCGGGTAACCGCTTGGCATACGGGGGAAAGGGCGAGGCGAGCGCTGACGACGGAGTCGACAGCGGGAAAAGGCGGCACAATTTATTCATTGTCCGATTATCTGCATCGCGATGGCTTATCCAAAGCCAGGCACCGGATAAATACGCAGTACAAGATGCAACGCCCGTCGTTTTCACGGTTCTACGGGTTTTCCCGTGCGCCCGTATCCGTCTTCCCGAGTTTCCCGGTGCGATAGAAACGGAAAACGGGAGCACTGCGCTCGGCCGCCGGTTTTGCACGCTCGGGCCAAGTTTCCGGCTCGTTTGTGCAAAGTTGCATTAAATGTACACGGAACGATAAATTAAACTACGGCCATTAATGAAGTTTTGCGCCGCTAACCTTTACACCTTTGCACAGCAGACTTCGTCCCTCCGGAACAGCCTCATTGGATGCAGAGATGCGTTTGCGTTCGTTTACTGCTCGTTAGTATTGGAAGATAAGGAAAGTAGTGTAAAAAATCGCTCAGTTAGCGCACATTTTAATGGTATTAAATAATTACTGCCATGTTTGCTCTTCTCATTTTCACCGTCCTGCATGCAGCTTATTATTAGTTTACCTGAAAAGATGGAGAAAAACAGAACGAAACGTAAATATTGTTGAACAGGCCACTGGTACTAACAAGGCTATAATTTAATACGCTCATAAGAGTTCAATAATGAACTAACGCCAATCGTTGCGAGCACACAGCCGACTCCATGGGGAAAGGTCAGTCCAGTCCGACTCAACTCGACTCAACTCCACCCATCACAAACTGTGCGGAAATTAATTAATCAATGTTTCAATGTTGTTTTCGCTGGCGGCGCTACTGGTTGCGTCAGGCGTCCAGCTTCCTGCAATGCCCGAACCGCCAGCCCTGAACTGCGAAGAGTGTTTCTCTGCACCGTGAAGGATTCACGCCATCGTGCCTTCGTTATACCCAGGCACATCACGCTTTCTTGCGCACTTTTTTATCGCGCCATTCGGAAGGAAATTGGAAAAGTTTCATCGAACGCAGTGCGCGCCAGTTAATGGCCGGCTGGCGATTGTTACTCCGAAGGGACCCCAAATCCCTCCTGGACCACGCCCGTTGGCAGTTATTGCAGTGTTTTTTTTTATCACATTTACGTTCGCCAGGTGCTGAGAAGCGTTTTTTAAGTAGGAGCTTGTTTTTACTGTTTATGAAAAGAATCAAAAGTTTGTGGTAGAAAAAAAAGTTCAAGTCCATTGAAGATCTTTTCGGTTCCTTAAAACGTGTGTTGGTAATTTATCAAACCATAGAAATTTTTGTTGAAGTCATGGTGTCAAAGTCTTGATTAATTATAATGGCTAGAAGTAGTTCAAGGTGTAGAAATGACCTAACACTGCTATCTCCATTATCTGGTCAAGAGTTCTCATCGTGCGTTGCCTTCAAGCACTTGCGCTTTGTTAAAGGATTTGCAAGCCCCTCTCCTCTTCCCCATAAAGTGTAGGGTCATTTACGGCCTCGCAATAGTCCTGTGGTATGTTCGGCAACCTCCGCTACCTTGTCGTCCTCCCACCGAGAAGTTTCAATAACTTGTAGACATTGTACAATGGACATGCACTCCCGTAGGATGTGGCGCTCGTTAGGCTCCTGTTGACATCTACCACATTTGACGGTAATGCGCACCGGCAACCGCAGGACACGTTCAACTGATAAAACACACATTGATTGATTGTAGTAATTACTCAGTCGCAGCAGCTGCACCGACACACGCCACAACTGGCGCACAAAGCAGCCATACATCGGTACACTTCCTCAAAGCTCCTTCCCGAGCTTCCCGTCGGGCCTGAGACTGGACACAAGCAGAACAAACCACCGGCTCTGCCCTGGCTTCACCCAGACACGCAATTACGTTGTCAAATAAGAAAGATCGACCCCGGGGCAGACAACTTCGACTGGAGCTGCCACCAACCGCCACGGCAATGGCAGGGAGAAGAGTTTGTTTTGCGTCGGTGTGATGACCTGGTGCTCGGTACCTTTAGCTGACATAAGAAAGTATAATACGAGATGATGGTCGCACGTAGGCCTCCGGGATGCTGCTGACTCAGTAACAAATCCTGCCTCGCTCACGAAACTGTTCGAGTTTCTGTCACCGTGCGCTGCCGGAAGCCGATAAATTCCTCGCAATACGACAACGTGTCTCCATAGCTTCGCCATGAGAATCTTAATTCCATGTCGTTTGTGTTGGTGAAACCTTGCCGCGCCCTGAAGAAACGGACGGGACGGGATGGGATAGGATAACTTCCCCGGAACTGTTTCATTTCCACACACCAATCACCTATCAGCTGGTTGGCGACGCATTTGGCACACAATCCCCAAAATGAAAGAGAGGCCGTATAGAGAAGCCGGCGGGAAAGGTCGGAACCGTGTTCCTCGGGCATACCAACGCTCCATCGATCGAGCATCGTGCACCGAAGGTAATGGGAACGATAATTGTGTTTGTGATTCGGGTTTTTACTCCACCCAGCTTTCGGAAAACCGTCAGCCGGCCCAAACGCTGGAAGATTTTCCCGTGACACGCCACCGTTTCCTTCCTGCACCGTCGTTACGCCCCATCTCCACCGAACGCTAGTGAGCGGGCTTTGCGGTGTCGGAAATGAGCTAACGGAACGCAGAATAATTATCACTTCCTTTTAATTACTAACCTATCACGCGGCTAGTGTTGTTGCTGTGCGTGTGTATAGCGTTTCTTACGCCGCGTTTCCTTCGGCACCATAAGTGGGAGTTACTTTTTTTAATTCCCTTTTTTTTACTCTCCATAATTTCCTCTCGCTTCCGTTCTTCGTCCTTGTGATCGGAACAGCTCGAGCTGGCACACAAAATGGAAGCCACGGATGCGGTGACTGAGCAGTACAGGCGGCTCGAGGAGCAGTGTGCGCAGCTGAAGCTTGCCGTCGACACGAAGAAGAGCCTGGAGCTGGAACTGATCCAAGATCTGAGACGGAAGGCAAAGGAAGCCCGTTGCAAGGAGCAGCAGCTCGAACAGGAGCGCAGTACGATGGAAACCCGTCTGATGGAGGCACTAATGAAAAACGAGCAGATGGAGGTAAGGAGAACTTTTGGAACATTTATTATAGTCTCGCCAAAAAATATGGATGGAGTAAATTAATGATGGTGCTCGGGAATCATTTTCTCAAACCAACATAATAATTCCACGATTTTGAGTAATGCTTTGCAAACAGGTATCGACCTGGGTTCGTTTTTAATCAGTCAAATAAAAGTTTTTTCTCTCGTCTTCTTCCCCTTTTATTCACATTGGTTGGTATCGCTTCGATAGATTTTTGTTTGTGGAAAATCTCAGCTTGCACACGTTGAAAAAATAACTCATCCCCTTACCCTTTCAGTTCCTTCTGCACACCCAAGACAACAATTTTAGCCGCGTAAAAAGTGAGCTGAGTACCATTCACAAGCTTTCTGCCAAGCAGATCGAATTTCTCGACGATCCTGGCGATGTACGAGCGTCGAACGTCGCCAGCAGCCTACGTCAGCGTCGTCAGGCAAGGCTACGGTCGGAGAGCGATTCGTCCACCTGCATCTCCAATGCCGCCGGGGTACTTTCATCAGAAATATTTCCTAGTAAACGTCAACCCACAACCTCGTCCCCTCCTAGAGCGGCGACTGAAGGAGAACAAAGAAACGGCAAGGCAAGAAGCAAGGGCACCTCGCTGCCGGAAAAGCCCGCAATCACGCTCGAACCGGATTCGATGCCAACCGAATCGATGCCTTCGTTAGCGGCGTCGCTATCGGATCAGGATAACTCATCGCACGCCCGAAGGAGCACTGCCCGGCGCAGGATTTCCACATCATCGGACTCGACGACAGCGGCCCTGGTCAGGCTCGCGCTGGCTAGGAAGGCAACTGCGGCGGGTCACGAAGCGGCGCCCGGCGGGTCCAGCAGAGATAACGACTGTGAAGACCGCTGGTCAGTTCACACCAGCAGCGACCTGCGGATCGATGGTGAGCACGATGACAACCACAGCCGTCAGCGGGCGAACCCGAGCTACACTTTGCGTTACAGCACCGGGCGCTCCCACCGGAAGTTTGACGAGGCCGGAAAGCTTTCCGCCCGCGGCACACTCGAGGGCCATCAAAGCGACGTCAACGGGGCCGTGAAATGGCAAAACGGGGACGATAAAAACCACCATCACTCGTCGTCCCCAGCTCCATGGACTTCCCGCGACAATACCCGCGACTCGCCGTACGACTCATCGCCAGGAAGCTGTGCCGCGGATTATGGAGCCAGCGATGAACGCTGCAAGAAAATGGATGGCCTTAGCAGTCATTCGACGGTCCACTCGCGGCCAGCAACCCGCAGCGGTGGTCAACTCGCCAGCTCGCCGGTGACACTCGATGACCATCAGCAGTTCGTTGCCGAGCTCGCGGGTGAGTAGCACAATCTCTAGTGCCATTTTTTGTTCATCTTCGATGCCCTTACTTCTTTCCAAGCCGAACCACGGATCACGGCACACCAATCCGGTTTTTCCTCTTGTCAATCAAAATCTCTACTTCATGATGGAGCGAATGGTGCAGTATTTTTTGCAGTAACTCTCGGTGCTTTCGAATATTTTGAAATGAATCACCCTGGGACAGGACGGAGCTTTTCTTCGATCAAATAAAAAGATATCGCTTTCGCTTTATCGTCACGCGACAGCCAGGGAATGGGCATAAGATACGGTAATGATCATAATAATTGCTGGTGATGATAAATTGACAATCTGTTTGGGAATAACTGCAAACTAATGGCACAGGGATCCATCATTCGAAAGCTATGGTATTTTGCTTCTAATTTTCAATGATCAATGATTCAATCTTTTCTAAATTTAAGCGTCAGTAAACGCAGCAACCGTAGGGTAACTTAACCAAAAGTAGGACGATTAATATAAAACCTTTGAACAGCTCGGCGTGAGTTTCGAATTTTAACACTTGTTAATGCAATCAAATCCACCGAGAAAACAGCAATCGAATTGATCCGATTCCAAATCCATCTTGCTGGCGTGAAGTTCTGTCGCTCTCGTAAACCAATCAGCAGCAAACTGTTTGCTCAGCCGTTGGCAAAAAAGCATCAAATACTCTACGTTATTTATGAAATTAGTTCAAACTCACTGTTTATCGGTCGTACAACAAATTCAGCTATCCTCGCTCTTCGGCTAACCCAACATATGTCCCTTCATTAAACTCCATTATTGAGAGCTAACACCAGCGGAGGGTGAGACACAGCGCTTCCAACGACTTCGTGTCGACCTTGGTACCGTAGAGGGCCGTAAATAATTCGTCGTTGCATCTGGCCGAACCATGGCAGTCGCAGGCAGTGCCGGCGATACCAGGGCGTTGCGATGCAACATTGTGGTTGCACTCGGTTTTAATGGCGTCAATAAATAATAGTCCGAACACACATTCACGGTGCCCGCCTGGCCTTGTACTGGTTAGCGCTCTAATCGTCCCGTCTGTGGCCGAGTCCTGCCAATTAACATTAACAAACGAAGACCGTGGCTGCGCCTGGTCATAAGTGCTGGGCAATGCGCCCAAAATTGGTCAAACGCACTAGCGACACATGTTTGCAACTCTGGAGCTTGCGAATGGTCGTAGTTCTTTGAGCAAGGTATTTAGCATTCTGAACATAGTCAACAGTTTTATATCCATGCTCATATTCCAAAACTGAACCGAACATATTTTAAATTTTGTGAGCTACTAGGCGCCTCCATCGATGAGGCTGAGTTCGTGCTACCGGGAAAATGTTCACTATATCATTTTTCCTTGTTATTACCGGTTAGACAAGTACGAAAATCGAATCAAACAAATACCAAGCCTTCCATTTAATTTTACCTCTTTGCTATCCTGAGGCATTATTCTTCACTAAGATTAACGATAAACTTCTTTACAACTTTGCGAACGTGAGAAATATAGAGTCTAACTTTCGCCTAGAGCGTTGTACTGCAGCTAGATCGGAAGCCTTTCAACGGTCTAGTTTCTTATTTATGATCTTTTTTTCCCTCTAGTCTCTACGCTCTGTCATGCGTTGCGAATAAAACGAAACGTTCATGTATGTGCCTTACTACTCACCTTGGCATGCCGGCGTGTTTTTGGTGTGCAAGTTTAATACTCCTCCCTTTCCCTCCCCTCCTCTTTCACACTACTTCCCTTGTTTGACATGAGCTCAACTCCCAGAGGAGAAGACGAGCTACATGCAAAAAAACCCCACATCGTTCGATGCCTCGGGCAGAAACTTTGTGCAAAAACTGCTCGGCGCCAGAAATTCATTTAACACAGACACACGTAAGCCTTTCCTACACCCAGCCGCAAACCAATACAGCCACACACGCATTCAGCTCACAGCCAATCGCCCGCATTCACTCGGTAACCGGAAAGCTACAACGAAACAATGATCGATCAAATAATCTCCGTTCCGAATCGCTCATGAATATTCAGTACCGTCGCTTCCGATATGATTACCCATTGCCCGTCGTCGGCGCACATTGGCCCTTCCGCCGATCCGGAGGGGGCACCGTCAGGACGCCGACGATCGGTGGTTCGTGAGGAAAGTGTTACCTTTTCGCCCTCCGGGCAACGCAGCGCATCGATGGATTCGTCATCGATCGAAAGCGAACCACAATGTAGTTAAAGCTAAACCAAACGGGATGAAGCGGCCCAATTCCGGAGCACTGCAATACCACATGACGAGTGCAATCGGTGGTGGTCGGAAATGACCATGTCGGTCCTGGTTCTCACGCTGGTAATTACGGCCGTAGCCAGCGATTGGAAGAAATCGGAGCAGCACACATTTAGAGTGTTCCCTTCACTCTACAAAAAGAAACCCGTTTGTGAAAGAAATTCAAAGCACCGGTTTAAAATGCCCGGTTCGGCTTTCTTGCGATAAACTTACAAAAGCAACCTTTTGTTACGAATCGATTGTGCATTTGACTTCCCTTTTTTGTGAATTGTGGTCGGCTTTGACCAGCGTTTTCCTTTTTTTTTCTTCCGACGCACCGACGTACAAACCAAACCTGAATGGAATCCCCTTTTTGTGGATGGAGGCAAAAAGTGAACGGAACGGTGGGCTTCAAAAAACGGACAAACAATTGTGCATTTTCCTCTCCATGTGGAAACTTACGAAACAGAAGCGGCCAGCGTAGGGTTCAGTGCAAACCGGATACGGCGCTCGGTGGCTTTCTGTGAATGCGCCGATAATCGAGAGGTAATGCAAGTGCAGCGGATCGAACGCTCGCTCACCACCGGAAAGCACACTTGTGCTTCTGCTGAACCAGAAACGGCACCGTTTTGGCATGGATTTTCCACCGCATGGAGAAATTCTTTTTCCCGGGAATATTTAACTTCACCGAGCGCTGCCCGTTGCAACAGCGAAATATCCAAAACAAAATTCCAAAAGCACCAAGCGGCCAACAAAGCGCGTTATGCATGGCTATGTGCGCAACCGTTTCTATTGCAAGGAAGAAACAGCACCTTTTACTATAGCATGGGCATGCAGAACTGTTGCAACGAATGCTAAACACGAACTGGATACTCCCGTTTTGCGTTCCCATCATGACATGAGCTTGCGAACTTGTATTCTTCGCAATCAATAGCCGTGCAATTGCGTTGGGCTCCTCCACAACATACATCCCTCAACCTGTACGGGTGTTGTTTCAATTGTAGACCGTTGAAGATTTAGCATTGAACATTTTTCTAAAAGTTCAGACAATGTGGAATATATTGTTTCGCATACCAGTTTTTAGCCACAATTTCGATTAATCTTTTCATTCCTAGCATTGTTATTGACTTTTGATTCCTTTAAATCGGAAGCCTCTCTATTATGGTACACACAGTAGAGCAAACACTGTGTCCGATTTCCGACGTCCGATTTCAAGCAACCATTTTGTGAGTCATGTAACAAGATTACGAATTCTCTTTCAGGTGATTTTTGAACAGCCATAAGGCGCACCATTATCGACATTCCATTCGACCACTCTCACCTTGGCTGCATGCCGCAAATCCCTGGAGCTGGAGAAAACATCGTCTGACGAAACCCTTCGATCTGCCGCCAATAGCCAATCCGTCCGACCCGTGCCGCGATTGTGTCGTGGCTTTGAAAGGATGGTTATCATTTCTCTAATCACTTGCGCGTGGGCTAGGCTTTGGGGCGAGGAGGAAGTACTTGAAGACCATTTTCAAACGGCTTAACGATGATGATGACGACGTTGGCGTCAACGTGATCGCTATCGCTGCCGGAATCAAATTCCAATCCGGTTCCATAACGTGGCTATTCTCCTTCCCCGGTGGAGTCTTTCGGACGGGCAAACGTAGCATCCGTCCCGGCAAAAACCACGGACGCAAACGGGAACCACAATAACCGGAACGTCCGTACGCCACTCCATCAGCGACACTCGGCTCGGGACCGGGCGAGCCCGGCGAACCTTTCGTTGCGGCAAGTCTTGGCAAGCCTTCAAACCGATAATAAAGCAATCTTACCAAGCCACACCGTCGGCGCAAGAGTGGGCCATTTTTGGCGCTTTTCTGCCGAAAGCCTGTCGGATGGTCGGGGGGTGCGGGGGAGCACGAACCATCTCGATCCGATTGGAACCGTGGATGTTCCGTGCGATGGCTTAAGGGCTTTTAATGTCGACGACGACGACGACGCGCCCCACGGTACGACATAGACGCCATTCACGACACTGATTGTGGTTGCCGCGAAGACAAGGCGGGCTCGAAGCGGGGCGAGGCAGTTGGCGGGTTTACCGTGGCCGTTTATATGAGCAGCATGATTTGCATACGAAACCCATTTGCTGGCGGTCGGTGGTATTCGAATGGCAATAATCAGTTCGGCAATCGCTTCCTCGCCACACCTCACCTCACAAAAGCCAGGCGACAAATGGAGAATGGAATCGGAAAGTGATAATGATAAAGATCAGAGATATGCGCAAACGGTGGAGGGAAAATCCTGGTAGTGGGGGCAAACCAAAGCAAATTATTTCTCCAATGTTTCACCCCTTTAACTTTTTAGCTTCTTTTCACTTTATCGATATTCGATTCGGAATACTCTGGATGAGGGATTTTTTTTTTCAAGAGAAACCATTCTCGCCCATTCAAATTTTCTTTCCGTGGTTTTCCCATTGATTCTCTAAGATAGCGAAGAAGACAAACTTTCTCCACCTTTTTTCTTCGAGCTAAACTGTTACTCCATGCACAGTTCCTTCAACTACTTAACGCACTCGTGCCGAGATCGATCGGAAAAAGCAAATTAAGCCTGGTTAACAGGGAAATGCTATGGACCCTTTTTCACATGACTGTATCATCGACCAAGGGAAAAAAGCGATGAAAGTAAAACTATTTTCGATAGCCGGAAAATCCGCATCGTTAGCTTTCCTTTTCGAAGCAGCAAGAAGTTTCCCATGAGTCATTATCACCGTGAATAAGGATATCATTTGCTTCATACAAGTTGTAGGTTTCTTTGTGGTTTGCCAAACTGTTTCCTCGGCGCCCGTCTGCAATTTATCAATAGCATAGTGTGATGAGCGATGATTTTTCATGGAAAATAATCTTTTGTGAAGAAAGAAATGTTGCGTTCCTTTAAAAAATATGTGCACGTAAACAATTTGTTGCCTTTCTTTTCCCGGGTCGATACAGAAACAAATCAAGTAATGCGATCATGCCCAGGCGCACAATAGGCGGAAGTTTTGCGTCGAGTTACGACTTTCCAATTATAAAGATAAATTAACCATAATATCGAATTGCTTTGCCTTCCACGGCCAAGCCTCTAAAGCGAACAGTATGACCCTGTTTGGAAGGGATCTCCTTTTCCGGTTTATGACTTTTGACCTTTCATAAATCTTAAAGTTTTCTTCGTAGCGTACGCGTACAGATAAAAAAAAACCAATCTGAATCTGTATTAGAAAAAGCAAAACTGTTTACGCAGGAAACAAGAACGTCTGAGAGGGAAACCGAAGGAGAAACAATTTGCAAATTTTTACTTCCAAACAACTTCCGGACTCCGGTTACCTTCTTGTGGTGGGCACGGGAAATCCGAAATCCACCTCTTGCCAACCCACTTCCCCTCGATCTTTCGTTTTGGAATACCACGCACCCGAACGATAAAGATTACTTTCTGCCTTCTTTTCGTGCGCTTTTTTTTGTTTGTCGGTTACCCTTTCGCAATGAACCCTGTACAACAAGTTCAATGTTCACCAATTTGTCTCGAGGTTTCCGGCGAACGTACGTCCCACTTATTGCAATCCTTCCAGGTACGATTCTTTCTTTCGCCGCAGCTCATCAACAAACCCGTTCAGACTTCTCCAAAAGCCGAATCGAACCCGACTGCGGGTCGCGTTGGACGCCGATCTTTGCGGATTTCGAAAAAAACCTGCACCGCATTTTCTGGAGCAGAAAATCTTCATTTTTCACAAAGCAAACCAAACCCAAAGCCACCACCACCGACAGCGGAGCATCACCAACCGCGGCGCAAGACGGCGGTGGTGACGATGGCAGCAGCATCATTATCATTAGCATCATGATGCTCCCAGCTGAAAAGGGGCCAAATATCATCTGCATAAAATATGCTCAGTAATCAGGCCAGATGGGGGACGGAGGGAAGGGTGGACGGTAGCATCGGTAGAGTAATGCTGAACATTTCCACTGCCGAGCTTAAGCCACGCTTCGGGAAGCCATTTTTCTCGATGCGAACACGGATTGGCAAATGGGGACGGCTCAGGCACGCAGGACGCAGGAAATGACGAACGGATCCGGGCGCACACAATGGGAAAAAGAAAAAAGGGGTAGGCAAGATATTTGTTACTCTAATTTATTCATCCCAACGTGTAGTACAGAGGCGCTCTATGACCGGCTTGCGTCTTTTTCTTGTGGCAACTTACGTTTCATCACAACCACCACCACCGGCATCGTATGGCTAGGCGGAAAATCGTTCACCCATTCCATTCAACCCCTTGCTGGTGTCTCGTTCGGAAAACGTTCATTTGGAAGATGGCAGAAAAACGAATGTGTGTGTCTGCGTGTGCCGTGATGAGTGCTGAACGCACGAGAAGGCGCGTTTTTACAAATAGCATTCGCCTTATCGCTTCCCGTCAATGGGTCGGTACGGCTTAGCAGACGCGCGGAAGGAGAACACAAAATGGAACCTTCTTCCGATGTGAGGAGATTTTTCAGCCGCCCCCCGACAGCACCGGCGTTTTTTTCTTTGTCACTTTGGCGAACAATGTCTTGCAAGGGCCAGAAGGCGCCCTCCTCGAGGAAAATAAGCCAAAAGAAAATATATATTCAAACGAAGTAACAATCGAGTGATACGGCACTTTGTCGGAGGGAATCGTTCACTCGCTGCTGGTGTACCTTTTCCCTTCGTGGTGTAGTGCTGCTATTTCCGCCGTACACCGTACGCCAAATGCGCGGCTCTCTCTCTCCCTTTTCGTGTCGCTCTTGTACCCACCGTCGAAGGGAGGAAAAGTGGCACGTTCACTTGCCTGAAAACAGCCTCACCGAGGGTCCCTGCTGCCAACCAAGTTTTCGCAATTTTATTGTCCCATTACTGGCAGCAAATTGGAGAATGAGTTTAATTTCACTCCGCCAAGCAGTAATTGAGATAAATGGAGCAACTCGATGAAGGCAGGGTATTATTGGAAAAACGATGCATGGGAAAACATAATGGTAAGATCGCGATCTTTGTGCTTTGCCTGATGAGTTACGTACGGAAGGAATTCAGTGAACCATTATTTTGATTTCCAAAGAGTCTCGGCATATGGACAAAGAATCCCTTCATTGCCGATTGACGATGCAAAACTCTACTATACCTATTGCTATTACTATTCCCTTTTTCTTTTTAAATGGCAAATTTTTCCTTGTAAATAATAAGTTTTAAGAGTACGAGACAAGCCAGTTTGAAACACCACTGTGTAACCTGCACTCCACGCTCTCGTGCCACATAGTTTTCACTCAAACCTTTTGCACACGTATCAATGAAAAAGCTGTACCGATTTCCCCATTCAAGGACATGGGAAAATTCCTTTCAAACCATAAACTTATGCAAAGCAATACCACCCACCTTATCTCATCCAGCAGCTTTTTCGTTACATCAAACGAAGGAGAACCAAACAAAAAAAGTAAGCCCCTGCAAACCGAACGGCTCTCGCTAATCTTTGCCCGGCCCAGTTCGGCTACCGGAAACCAAGATAACCGGATCAGGGCCCCGAGTGGAACCCCAGCCGAGAACCCGAGAACAATCTGCCGGCCGGTGTTGGAAAAGTAATTGTGGTTTAATTTCGCTGCAACGATCAATTTCGGGCGGCCGCCGCCTAAATAATATTCAGCCGTCGTTTTGACCGGCGAGCGATCGGAAATATTCAAGAGGGAAGACCATCGGATCGTGGGTACCGGGGGCAGAGGAGAGGAATCAGAAGGGAGGGATTTGTCGGTGGCGAGGGTATTCATTCAAAATTACACACCCGCCCCCGCACAGTTCCCCCCCTGGTTTTTCCGATTGCGAGGGCGGGGATGGGAAATGTAAAAGGTTCTTTGTGAAAATCGCTGACTATGTCCGTGGAAATTTATTCTAACTCGTACCGTCCTTCCCATCCGCTCTTTCTCTTCCTCTTTCCCCTTTCTCCACTCCCCGATGTGGTCGGTTGGGCGTACGAGGACGAGCTAACGACCCGAGGAAGGATGCGGCCAGCGAGCTCCATCGATGCAAACCGGATTGATGAAAGCGCACGGAGGGGGACGTGTGTATTGGGCATGGGAGGTATGCCACGGTATCTACCAGGGCAAGGGCAACAGATGAAAATAAAACGAGGGACCCATTGTACGTACGTCGTACATTCCTAAATCCCCACCGAAGAAGGCATCCGTACAACGGGACCACGCTTAGCGCTGGTCCTCGTCAAAGCCTGCGTCGTCGTCGTCGTCGTCGTCGTCGTCGTCGTCCTGCCTAACGTGAGCAAATTGAATTTTAAATATTCAATTGAAGTAACATTAATCGTGGCACACACGCAGCGAAAGCGAACTCAGCTGAGTGTGTTCGCACGCCAAACGGCGGCCGGATTGTGGAAACGCTGGAGTCAGTGCGCCCGAGCGACGATGGTACAACAATGAGATGGAACAACCAACCGGAAGCGCCCCCCAGAGCGGAAAAAAGGCTTGCCCCTACTTCCGCTCAGAAGGTTGAGGTGGCTTTCAAAAAATAATACACGAGGCAAACGGACGAACGGCGCAAGGAAATCCTTTCTGCCCGGGCGTGAGGTGAACCGAAGGCGATGCAAACGATTTGACTGTGGAGCGTGGGGAAGAAAGGGAATATTCAAACAAACTGCCAACGAGAGCCTGCGCGAGTTCCTTTATGTAGAACGTTGAAAAATGTCGGCCAGCCCGTAGGAGGCAAATGTGGAATTGTTGGATTGTTGAAAAAGAATAGAATAGAAATATGCCAGGCATGAAAAAAAACGAAAAGCCCGAGAATTGAAATGACTGGCAGGTGTAACAGGCACGCCGTGTTCCGCCCCGTGGGTAACACAAAAGAAATCAGCATTGAATGGCCTCGGCTGCGGCCAAATAATATAAATTTCAATAAATGGATTGCTAAAAAAGAATAGAATACACCACCAATCGGGCTGTAGACAAAGTACAACGAGGCATGGAAAATCACAGTCAGTGACGGAAAAAAAACAGAGCATTCCAAACCATGGCAACAACCCCTTGCATTTACAAGCTATAGAAATGGACGGAAAGCAAACCGATGGATTTTGAAATATAATTTTTCCAAGTCCCTCTTGTATCGCAGAAAAGGATCGAATCGAATTTTCCCGCTCAAGGATCGTTATTTCTGGTCGCAGCTGAACCGAAGTCCTTTTCGGTTAATATGGAAATTAAAAACCATCGCAAAAAGTGTTCCCGATTCATTGTTGACGTTGCTAGCTGCAGCCACCCTACGAAAGGCATAGACCATTTACGATTTAAACAATCAGATGGGAACAGATTAACCAATAAGCTCGCGTTAATGCCACTGGCTAACCCAGCAAACAGTTTTCGTAACATTTAAACCATGATTATCATATTCAGTACAAGCCCAGCCCTGAAGCTGGACAATATTTTTCTTTAGCTGGATTAGCGAAAGTATTATTTTATTTTTTTAATTCCTGCATTTCGAGGTGTCCCTAGCTTCCCCTTGCGGACGCTCGTACACGGCGCAAACACGAAAGCGTTCGTTCGCTAGATATAAATTAAAAAATAAATCCGTTCGTTTCACTCGTGTAATCCTCTCCACCGAGGATTCCAGTTTTCCGAGCCACAGATGCAACTATTGTTTATTCTGCAGCAATCCAGCTCGGCGCGCTCGAGGAATCCTTTTTTCCTTTTGCTTTTGCTTTTGCTTGCCGTGAACAAATGGGAAAAGGTGAAATGCAAAGATTCGTTCGCGAACAAAATATCGAAAAGCATCGAACGCCCTCGGCAAAAACGACAACAAATGGATGCTTGGCGTACGGCAGACCGCCGACTATAAATACTGTTCCTTCGACGGAATTGAGAAGATTTAGAAGGGCTTTAGCGGATAAGAGCGATGGTGAGGCAGACACAAACACACACACAAACAAAAGCATAATCTTCCGTTATAGAATAAGATGAAAAATATGGAAAACGATGCACCGTTGATTAATTTCACTCCTTCGTCCAGAGTCAACTTCCTTCCATCGACGGACGGTTTCAACTCTTCTACCGTGAGATTAGCATCAGAATGGATGAATGAGCGCCATTTAAAACATTGGGACGTTCAAGCAGGTTCTGCATTTTTTCTGGGATTTTTATTCCAACACCACTCATATTCGTGATGAGCGCCCAAGGCTTTGCGATTATCAATGAATTAATTGTAATATTGTAATCAGTCAGGTCGCCCACTTTCAATTAAATCCAAGATGAGTGAGCCAAACTTGACCGACGTCTAGAAAGAAAAGCATAAAATTTATGTATCTATGGACGGCACGAAGCATAATCCAATTAGTTGTTAATTCTCGCTTGCTTTGTTCGAATATTTTTAAGCAATAATAGATCAAAAAGAAGAGAGTTTTAGGTTCTTTAAATATATTCATAAACTTTCACCTTCCAAATTCAAAGAGAAATTTTATCTTCGGGCGAAAAATTTTCCGCACAGGTACATAACGCAAATGGCTAAAAAGGAATGCTCAGGTCAATCATGGAAACCCTGGGATCACATCAACATTTTCTTACTGTTACTTTTCTTTCTCTTCCTCAGGGTGTTTTCTACACAACCCTTCACACGGCCTGGGAGGAAAAATTTAATTAAATTTACAACCATTATCACGATACAAGTGAGGCCGGTGGCGAGAGCTGTTTTTTTTTTTTTGGGACAAGGTGGTAGCTTGCTCGAAGCGTTCTCGCATTCCATAAATAATGTGTATAAGTTGGCCCTCGCCCGCGCCACGTCAAGTTCGTGCCTGTGTTGCGAGTGTGTTGCGTGTGCACTCATTACACGCCGGTACGACATTATGACGAAAATAATAACCTCCTCCTACGCTGCTGGCGGAGAAGACGAACTGCTGGCTGTCCTGTCGGGCCAGGGCCGTGTTGACAAGATGTTAGGCTGTCGCATCTTCATTACAGTGAGCCTGTTACATGGAGGACATATGAAGGGGAAATGAATTCAACTTGCTTTTCAAGAAAAGCGGTCTCGCGCCTTGCCTTCCCTCCATGCATCGCACTTTGCTTCACCCAGATGAGTTGCCTTGAAACGACTGAAGGAAGGATCCTTGTTAGAGACGAGGGTGACCCTTCTCCCTTCTACGTAGTCCGCACCAGCAGCAATCCAATGGAAACATATTTTTTCATCGGAAAATTTTAATTAAGTTTAAATTTTCACGTCATCGTCAAGCGAGCGCTTGCGCTAGCACACGAACAACAAGCAGGGTCTACCCACACAAAAACACACCATCCCGAGGGTACCACCCGGAGGGATGCAAAAGGGTTCGCCCGGGAGAGAATGTGCACCACCGTAACCATGTAATGTTTTTCCGGGGAATTTGGAGGGAAAAGTTGGCGCGTTCGCCCTAATTCGCGTTCCGTCCAACCGAGGAGCGACCGACCAAGGCGAACGAGATTTACCTTTCCGTGCGGTCGTGCGCCAACTTCTTCGCGCGGCATGAAGAGCTTTCCATCATTTCGGGCAAGGCAATCATTCTAATTACCCCTTTCCGCTCCAGGCGACTAGAATGCCCGGGGCGCGGAATGGAGGTGTGGGACATAGCTCGTGGGGAGAAACACACAAAGAAAAAGATACCCAATGCGGCTGCCTGCGGAAAGCACGTGGCAAGTAAGCTCCACCACGCTCTGTTCACATTTCGCTCACACCGAAAGATCCCGTGAGATGGCGTCAAGATAGAACGGCATGACGTTAGCGCATTCGGATAAACTATTCCGTGGTGGGGTTAGTCTAAGGGCGTCCGGCGTGTACCTTCGGCGGGACTCCCAGCTCGGGCGGGCTAAAATAAATACATTTGCGTTGATTTGCGCTCTCCAGCCTCCACTTAACGTGTGTCTCCTTTGCTACGGTGCATACGACCACACAATTGGGTTCGCGCGTTTGGTGGTTTGAAAGTTTGCCTTTAGTGTTTTCGTTGTGTCACCGGATGGAAAGTCTTTCCATCGGTTGCACTGCACCGCCAGCGTCTTTGCCCTGTTTTCACTCGCCCCCGGCGTACCGACTACTTTATCATCCCGCGCGAAACTTTGAGTGATTGCTGCAGGAAAAACTTGTTCACCGAAACGAGCGTGTCCCGGGATGTCTTCGTAGGAAAACTTCGTCGCACTTTGTATGAGGAGGTCGCTGATTGCTAGTGATGTGCACACACATACACAGGCGCGCAAAAACGCAAGGACCGTAAGCTGGGAAGGTTTGATTTGGTGTGAAAATATGTTTGCAAAGAATGGGGGAAGGTGAAGGCCCATTCGGTGGGCGACATTCGCGAATCGAAGACATAGTTGCATCGTTTTACCGTAAACGACCTGTCTTTCGCCAGCAAGAGGAGCAGGGATCGCATCCCCGAACCTAAATGGTCGATTTTAAATATTCCATGCAACTACCCACGCATTCCGACACTGGACGGAAAGAGCAGAGCGATGGAAAAGCTCAAAACTTTACTCACATTATTGGATTCCCCTTTTTTTTTTTATTTCCCAACGCCTTGTCACTGTTGGGGATTCAATTGAAAATTAAACCACTCGCTCGGACAATCGTGAAGAAAAACCAAACAAAAAAAATATTTAAAAGGAATCCCAATTTCGAACCAATCCAATTCACACCCTTCTCCACATGCCACACATGTAATCAAAAACTGGAGATGAGAACAAAAAAAAAAGGCGCTGTTTTAATTTAAATCCCTTTCGCCGTGAAGGCTTTTTCGGATGCAATTCTTTTGGGGGAAAAGATAAAACGTATATAATTTGATACAGTGGCCAATTGTAACGTACGTAAAAAAACTGGTTCTCGCTGGCAGAAGGAAGCCCAAAAGCGCTACCCGGTCGATCCCACGTGAGCCACCCGTCCATCAGCTGCGTTCGAGTGGATAATGGCCAATCAGTGTTTAATTATTCCACTTAATACACTGCACGCGAACCCATGCTTCATTAAACCGAGAATGATACCCGCGCAAACGCAAACCGGTAATGGCATTGTTTTACTCTCCGTTGGTTTGCTTGGTTCTTTTTTTTCTTCTCATTTCGGATAGAAATTTAATTAACTATTCGAGATTTGATCCAGATTTTCCCGCAGAAAGGTTTACATGTGGTTTTACAATTTCCCTTTGTTAACGAACGCATATAATCCTTTCATTTTAATGTCATAATTTTTACTGTAATGAACTTTTCTGCAGAGGGCAGTTATAACCGAATGTTATTATCGGTTTTTCCTTCAAATTAATTTGCTTTCAATCTACATTCACCACACGGTTTCGTGGGCTCATTATATCATAACCTGTTTGGTTGTTTTTTTGTTGTGGTTTTGCATTCATTACTTGTTTCCTGTTAAAGTATTTTGATACAAACGTTTTTCAAACCCGTTTAAAGATGTTCGCTTGCCCCGAGCAACCTTTTTGCCTATTCTATTGGCGAGCGCATTTTAATAACCAAATCATGCCAAGCCAAACGGAAGGAGCGTAAAAATATTATAAATTGCATCTACAGAATTTCATTTTCGAACCACTACAAAACGCTGACGCACTTGCTGCCCACGGTAGGCCACCAACACCACATGCAAGTACACCGTTGCAAATCTCATCAGTTAATGGAAAACCGGTCCGCGGAAAGTCGAGAAAAAGAAAAATAAACATCATCTTAACCTCAAGCAACGCCCAACGGTCAACTGTGACGTCAACTTCATCCAGCGCTAGCACGGACCCCGAGGCTTTACAGATGTGATTTCCAGAATTTTAATCTCTTTTAGCCAGCGCACAACCGCATGTACGCACGCACAAGAGGGATGTGGAAGAGGAAGATGCAGATCCCATTTTCCATCATCTCAGCCCGAGGTGAACGGATAGAACACCGGCACCGCACGGAGTCGTTGAAGAAAAAATCATCATAATTTTCCATATCTCGCTCGCCTAAACTAATCCGACTAAGAAAGCACACGCAAATTCCATTCACTCCGCCTTGTCCGTCTCCGCTCGCCGGCTCCTCACCACCACCGGTTGGGAAAGGTGGGTCACCTTTGCTCCGTTCCATTTTGACGACCCTCTCCACACTGCGCCTATTCACTGTTGTCATAAGAAGTGAAGTGATGGAAGCCAGGGCATAAAGCACTTCGTCCCGTTCCCGGGATAGCGCTCTGTATTCAAAGCTCTCGGCTCACATACACACACACACACAAAATCACGTGCTGGGTGAACACTACTGTCACCGGGTAGGAGAGACAGCACCTCCGAAAGGTCCTTACCGCCGTTGTCATCGTTGTCGTCGTCGCCGTCGGTGGGCTGATCCTTTCTGCACTTCTTTATGGAGTTGGAGCGGTCCCACCCCTTGCGCACGACACGGGGAATTGAATCTTTTCTCATTTTTATACGCCCCGATCCGGTGCTTCTCTTGGCCCGGGTCGTGCAAATGGGGCCACCATCTTCGAGCGAGAAGCTTCCCGGCGTGTAGAGGTCTGAAGAAGATAAGAAGGGGGACCAAAGGCCAGGATCTTCAGCGCACTAAAATAAAGTCATCAGAATTTTTATCTTCCTCTGCCGCGCACACACTGTACACGGGTGCTGCTGAATCGGTCCCCGGCGGAGGATTTTCCCGGGCGGTTCTCGGTACCCCCGCATGACCTCCGCAATGCCCCGGCCTCTTGCGCCTGCAGCCCACCTTCCCAGGGAAGCTACTTCCGTACCGAGGGCGTGTGCATGTGTTCGGACCACGCCGGGTGAAAAGCGCGAGAAAAAGGTCGCGAAAAAATGATCCCCTGATATCGTTACGTTTTCGTTTTCATTTTCCGACTGCTCACTGCGGCGCATCCTTCCATTCGTTCGTGATATGACCTCTCATACATTCACACTGCTCCAAACCGAAACCTTCCCGACCCCCGCCCGCTCCGCCGCACACTATTTGTGTCGGCGTACCCCCCGGTACCCTATCTTTGCCGTGAGCTTTATTTTTCCCAACCCAACGCCCCCCGGGTGAATGGAGTCCTTTCATAGCTAGTGCTGCCACCGCATGTGCTTTCCCCCGCTCGCTCACACGCTCGGTGCCACTTGCTTCGCCGCGGGGTTTTCCCTTTTTTTCTTCGCAGCTGTTTGTCAATTTTAAATTGAATTTTCTTTAATTTAAAATATTTTTCGTTCACTTTGGCTAGGGTACGTGCGACGCAAGAGCGCCAGAGGTGGCTCGCGGTAGATGAGCAACGGAAAATAATAATACGGACGCACGAAATCCCTGCCCGACGGGGAGAAAAGCGCACAGGAGGCGTCGGAGGCGAGCATCACGCGTCAACGGCAACGGGAGCTGGAGAGGGGAGGGATTGGGGGCGGGGCGAAAGGGCGGACTAACAAAGATTAGAGAGCCAGCCTTGCGCTTGTCCCAGCTTCCCATTATCTTCTCGGGCTCGGGCCAGCGCTCCCTCCGGCTGGAAGATCTTGTTGGTCGTGTCAAGAAATGTTGCTTGGCGCACAACAGCTTACACCAAACGTCATCCAACAAGCATGTTCTGCACTCGCTGGTGGTAGTGGTGTGTGTGTTTGTATGCGTGACGGTGCCAGCGTTGATCCCCGGGAAATGTTGCCAACTTTTCTTGACTTGCCAAAGCCACTTGGAGTGAAAATCGGGCGAGTTTGAAAAAAAAAACAGAAGAAAAGATGCTCCACTACGCGAGGCGAACGCCAAGCAAATCATGCAGGTCACGACGACGAGGGAACATGTATTCCATTTCATTGCGACGGTTCCCCAGTTACGATCCCATCTCGGCCTGTCATGTAGTGGTTCTCCGTGACACTTTTAACGTTTACTCGGCGTGCCCCAACTAGCCCAACATCCTTGGGGCAGCGACGGGAAAACAGCGCCGACGTGGAGGGAAATTGCGAAACAAAAACACAACCTCCAGCCAGCGACTGACTGGAAAATTTAGTGTTTTTTTTTCTGGCCGCACCGCCGCCTTCACTCAGTTCGTTCGCGGAGCCATTTTTTAGGGCTCTCTTGGTCCTGCACTGCGATCCATCCATCGGTCCTGCTTGGCGCTGCTTGCAGAAATGTCTTAAACATTTTCGTTGTTTAATTTTATTGAAATCGGGCGAAAACAACTTCATGACTTTAAACGTGATTAACGTCTGACGTTCTTCCTTCGCCTTTATCGGTCCCTCGTTCCACCGAGCGCGCGCTTGCCTCTAACCGTTTGAAGATTTTTCCGTGGTGGCTGTTGCTGCTGTTGTTTGCTGGTTTCTTTTTGTATTTGGGGGAAATTAAACTGGAGCCAATGCCATCCAACCCTCCGGGGCCCCGAATCCGGCGTTCATCCAGCTGTCGTTATGCAGCGTTTTTCCTTCTGGTACGTGCAGCTATGGCTCCGGCGTGCCATAGCTTTTTGGTGCAATGGCACTTGCCTTTCGGTCGTGAGTAGGGTCACAAAATGTAAGTGAAGGGAGAAAAGAAACACGATCTCCTGCGTGATGCCGAATGTGGAGCAAACTGAACTGCACGCTCATCGTACTGCGGTTTGGTTTGAAGCGCACAAACCCAGTTCCTTGGGCGTAATGGAAGATGATAATGTAAATTATCCGTCACGCCGTCAACTGCTTTACTTGCTTGGACTTACGAAACTTACGAAAATAAGCAGTCTGTTTGTGTACGATTATTTATATCGATTCCTTCCATCGTTTTCCAGAAAACGTCACACTCCCACCATCGCCGGAGCCGTACCGCAGCAACGTGTCGCAACTATCGGAAAATGATGAGCCCGACCGATCCTAATGTCAACGGAGACGACGGTTGAAGTGTGACGACTAAAAAACCCTGGAACTTTTTCAACGATTGCAAGGACGCAACACGGGGCGAACCGAACGGAGGAAACGTGTAAACCAATTACGAACCAAACGGCACGCTGCAAGGACGACAGACGCACCCCGGCAAACAGCAACTTCTTGCTTTTAAGAATTTGTTTTTCTTCCTTCCAACTAAAGCTCTGTATGCGTCGGCGTGTGCCCTTGTGGGTGTGTAGTATCGCAAATGAAATTGTCCACGTTTATGTCGCTGCTACTGGCTGTATTCCAGGAAAGAGATGTTCATTCCATTATGTGCTATGTGCCTTCAGTAGCGCCCGTGTTTCACCACCGTGTCGTTTACCTATCGACTCACGCTAATTAATTTGAGATTACTAAGCTCATTACATTTCTCGGAATCGGGCACTGCTCTCGGGGTATCGAAAACTCGAACTGTACTGTGACGTCCAACAGGGGGAGGGTAGGTTTTCTTGAACCATGTAGTAATTAACTTTACTTGCACCGGCTGTTGTTGGCAGCATGGCTCAATTTAAACACGGAAGATTCATGCCAGTTCACCTCAACTTGCCTTAAATTAAATTCTCTTTTTCATTCTGCAAATGTTTTCGTAAAGCTGTCGACAGAACATATCCATAATTTGTTCGATAAATTCATCTGGACATATTCCGTTGCGTTCTAATCTAATGGATTTCAAAACCATAAAATGCATTAAAATCATTTTATTACCAAAACCAAAGCAGAAAACATACTCTGCTGTGCTTGGAAACCGGTGCAAATGGCCCATGCTAGAAAGAAGGTACAGCCTTTGTTAAATGAAGATGAAAAACGAACGCAAAAAGAAACTCTTTCCGACCGACACTTCGTGGCATTTTGGGACACTGGCTGCAATGGAGAAGTCTGCCTAGAGGCTAAAGTCGTTCCGGGTGCGGCTCGGAAAAAAGGAACTGAAAACCACTCGGTGGTCCAGACGATTTAAGTGCATTTCGGAAATTATTCCATTCCACTCCGCAGGCCGATGGCATCGCTCGGGGAGTAAAAAATCTTACCATCATCGCGGGGATCGTAGTTGCGCTCGTAAAATCTCTCTTTTTATGATCGAAAACTTTCTTCCCATTTTTCCAGGCTGTAATCTTCTTATCTTCTACGGCTGTCCCCCAGAACCTTTTCGCCTACCAGCATCAAGTGGCCCGTGATCACCCGTGGCCTCGAGGGTAGCATTTTTTCGCTTTCCGAACAATTTTTCTCCATCCTTTTGTGCGGTTTTCAAAGCCGTGTCCAAAAATTCTTATCCCCGTGCAGCCAACCAACAGCCAACTTTCGTCCGGTAACAAGGAAAAGCAATTAAAGTAAATTTTTATCACCCATCGATTTGTATCACGCGGTGAGGCTCCAATTTGGGAACAAAAGATGTATACATCTGAACATAAGAAAACACTCATCGGTTCCTGGATAGAACCACAAATGAAACAATTCTCAATAGAACTTGTGGTTCAAGTTTCTAAAGAAGGTTACAATTTTTCGAGCAAAACTTTTCGTACCAAAAACTGTGCGTGGTCATTCCTCGAACCAATTTATTGGCAGACAGTCGTTAAAGGTTTAATTCACGCTCTAATTTTTTATATGTTTTTTAGACTACTTACACAAAGCCTCGCAAGAATGTTGGAGGGAAACTGGAGAAGGGGAAACCACAAGGCTTGAGGTAGCATTATATGATCCCATGTCAATTTCCATTGAAACGTAATAACGTTAGACAAACGACGGGTAGGTTGATAAGAGTGGCACTTCCAAGAAACCAATTCAAAGTTAAAGTTAAACCTTCTCGAGTGGAAAGCGGGTCCGACGCCACGCTGGGCATTGTGGAAATCGCAGACGAGCGAGATGACTGATTCTGTTGCTGATTTGCCACATGCTCGTGATCGTGCGCACGCACATTTTCGCCAGGGGATTAACCACGTACTCCGAAACTCCTGGGGCGCAAATTGGTGATTGGTATCTCGAGACGAACTGAAATCCGTTCATTCTAATCTCTGCTTTTAGTTATAACAGAAAGACCCCGCTCGTCACCAATAAGCACCAACGGCTTGTTGGGGAATCAAATGCCATCTTTCAAAAGCCTTGCGGTAGAGCCAAAGTTAATTTGATTTCGGCTGTTATCGAAAACTCTATCGGCAGGTCCCGGATTACAGAGATCCCGGCAAAATATCGTCCTTTTCAATCCAGAGATTAAATGTCTCAAATTTATTCATCGATCATTCGCGAAGCTAGAGATTCATGAACTTTTTGAACTGATTGTGTAATTTGAACTCAGCTTCAGCTCGTTGTAAATCTAGTTAGATTATAAAGAAAAAGTGGATCGATTTTTCGATAAGAAACAGTTTCCTACAGCTTACCGCAGCTAGATTTCAATGCACCGTGTCTTTTGAGGATTGCTGGAGAAACCTAAGCACGGAGACTGTCAACAGTATCTCGAAACAATTGAATTTGAAGCAAACTGTGTCGGTCTCCTTTTGTTTCCAAGATCTACCATTTGCTACACAGATCACGTCAAAGGAGGGCCCGAGCATTGCGGTGCATCAATAGCCTCTGGCACCAGCTTATCACTGCCTCTTGTACACTCGTCGGTGCTACCAAACCGGACAGACGTAGAAGTTAGCTCGGCGTTTTTGGACCAGTTTCAAGTTTGTTTATCGCCGCGATCTCTTTGCGGTGGTCATGCCGCTTCTTGTCGGCTTCTTACATTTGTCTTCTAGCCTGTAAGAATGCGAATGGTCTGAGAAGTAGGTGGAGTCGCAGAGACGCAACGTCCTCCACTGTGAAGAAATGGGACAACCAAGTTCATTCCAACGTATACATGCAAAATAATGGTTGAACATTCTGCAGGCAATCGTAGCTGGGCTCCAGCTAGCTAGCGTAGGACCACCATTGAAACAGAGGCACGACAAATTACCCAGACTTCCAAGTGGTACAAAGGATGGTAATATAACTTTGTGTAACGCGATGACAACTGTATTCGGAGTGCAGGCAGTAAGGGACAGTCAGTGCTGAAAGGCAAAAAAGGACTTCGACAATCCAACGGACTCAATTGTAGGTAGTGTATAGCTGTACCTTGGAAGTAAAAACAAAAAATCGACGTTTCGGTCAAATTAACTAAATCGTCCTACGAACAGCGAAATTCGTGTAATGATACATAACCATTCCACATGGTTGGCTTTTTCTGGAACAGGGGGTCTCAGCCTAAGAACAAATCCATTTGATCCTAGGGAACTTTGTTCTTGAATAAATCCGTGATAACGACTTAAAGGAGAACTGATTTGCATTTATTTACCATTTATCGAGTTTGCCGATCGATCAAGCAGTATCGAATTCTTAATTAATTAACCTTCAATGGCGCCCCTGTAGCAACTTCCACGCCCAACGTCATCCGTTCGAATTCGTTTGCGGCGTCGAATCACTGTCTATAAATGGCACAGTAATTGGTCAAACACGGGAAAGAAATTTACCAAATCTCATCCGCACTTCCGGCCCATCGCCCCACACACAAAAAAAACACGAAAATTTGTGAAAGATTTCCGACCGACGAACAAGTTTGAGCGATTCTTTTCCGTTCTTCGCTTCCATCGCTCGGGCCAAGCTGAACATGAAATGAAAAAAAAACCATTTCTATTCGTTTGCCGCAATGGTGGAGATTTTTTCTTTTCTTTTCTTCCGGAGAAGTTCTTCACAAAACCTAACTTAAATTGCATCAGCGAGACGGTGGAATGCGCATCTTTTAGCATATTTCCATCACCATCGGCATCATTCTACAGTCAGGCGTTAAAAATACAACAGAAAAAAAAAGAATCTTTCTCGTCGTTTTCTTTCGACCGATCGCTCACTCGCTCAATCGCGAGGTGTCGATAAGCTGCCTTTTGTGTCGTTCTGCGTAACGTTTTGTGTTTCTGTTTTTTACTTTCTTTTTATTTATCTGCGTTGAAAGTAGGACGCGACCAAACTGGGGCTTAAGATGGCTCACCTTTATATCGGTTCCATGCCGTTTTCTTGTTGCCCCTTTTTTGAAGAATCTGTCCCTGTCCAACCAGCGACGTCCTTAAATGGCCCGCCACTAGCCTCACTAAAAGCGCTCCATCGTGCTCCAGCGGAGGGTTCTTTTACGATAGCCAATTTAGGATCTTTCTCGCCACCGCTTCGTCACTTCGCACTGCCTATCTTTTGTTTTTTTTTTGTTGTTGTCTTTTTTTTGCTATTTGTTTGCTGTAACGTTCGTTTTCTTGAGGAAAAGGAAAAGAGCCCGGTCAGGCACACCCGCGCTGGCAGGAATAATTTTCATCGACCACCAATCGCCGTCGCTCGGTAGACGGATTTTAACAGCGAGAGAAACTTTTCCCAAACCGACAATGTTTGTGTTTTGTTCGAGTTGCTTCCGCATCTATCGTTTGCCATCTGCCTGTGCTTTGCCCGTTCTGGCGCCGATCACCGAAAATTCATGCCGAGTGACATACAAACGAAGTAATTTCCTCCGGAGCGAAACTTTTCCCTTGACGCAATCGAACCCAACCTACCGCCTGCGTCCCTCGGCGATTGTTCGGGATGCCTGACGCAAAAGAGATAGCGTAGCCAGCGTAGCGCTCGATTGCGAAACATTTAGTGCATAATGGGAAAAGAATTTTCACTGTTTGCCTTCTAACTTCTCGTTCGGCTCATTCTGCTTCTGTCCCGGGAGCCCAGCATCCTGCTAGTGCTTGGGAGGAACGAGAGGTCGCCTTGGATAGATTTGTTTCAATTTATCTGTTTTATCTGAGTTCCACGAGGTTTGTTTTCGAGATCGAAAAAGTTTTGCTCTGTTATTTAGATAAGCTGTTCAGGAGGCGTGGAGGCATTTCGGCTGTGGTTCTGGGCCGTGCATCATTCAATGACAAAGTAGAACATGTTTGCAACAACTTCCTTGAACAAATTTCGTCCCATAACTCAAGCACATTTTCAAGCTCTACGCAACTGTTTTCGTTCACGTCGGCGGTTGCATAAAAGCGAGTGCCCAATCATCTTCTTCAATGAATCTAATTATTGCTTACAGGATTATTTTTCCCAATTCATTAGTCTTTGAATGGTTTCTTTGTTGCTTCATTTCAAGAAGTCAATTTTCTTATTACATCTACCAGTCCAGTGCTAAAAAGGCCAATGAAACGATTAATTGATTTGATTACACAACTGCCCGTATTGTCAACGACCCGGCCTTCCCTGCTCGTTAGCCTCGGACCTGCAGCCTGATTTAAACGCAGAGATGTAACGAAAACCAGCCTTCTCTCCCAACTGGACGTTCGTGCTCACACTAAGATACCAGCCAGCCAGAAGGCCATCGCAGGAATCAGGACTCTTCCAGCTCATTTCCAACCAATTAAATCAGTACCGTCTTCATTGCAGACGTTCGTCCCATTTCATCCGTTGCTTCTGGAGTGGGATCGAGTAAAACCAGGGACAAACGGTCGGGATTGATTGGTCCGAGTGCGCCGGTTGCCCGATCGGGTTCCGGCAGAGTCGGGTCGTTTTGGTGACGTGGCTCGTCAACGTCTCGTTGCCGGTGAATTCAACGGCGAAATTGTCAAGAGTTTCCTTTTATTTTCTTCCGACCTCGGCCCAAAGCGGCAGTCGTAACCAATTTGCTATGCGTCGCCAGATTTCCGCCAGTCTCGAGAGCTTTCCCAACTCGCGTTGGACATTGATTGGGACGCTCTGGCGTGGAGACTTTCCGCCCGGAAACACAGCTGTGTTTCACTTTCTTTTTTAAACTTTGTTTTTGCTATTTAATCCATCCGAACGGTGCAGTCGCGCTTCGCTTCATTTTACTGATTATCATTTTTAATTTCTGCAGTTGTTCCCTGAGGACAATCTTTTTCCCTTGAATAGCGTTTTTACAATCGCGCATTTTTCACTTAAAACGTAACGTGGAAAACGGACGGCAAAAGTGAGTTTCGTCAACCGTGGACAATAGGACAAGAGCGAAGCAGTGCGGTTTGCATTCGCTCGAAAAACGTAATCATCCGTTTGGGGCGTTTTAGGGGTTCTTTCTTTTTCTAAAAGCTTACCCCATTCTTCCCAGCCGGCACTGATTGATCCTGAAGCCCGGGCGAAAAACCGGCGGCAGACGGTGGTTTGCGTGCGGTTTGTTAAGGACATTTTCTTCCATTATTTTCACTTTTGTTGCTTCCGGCATTCTCTCCCCGTAGCGCCGCCTCCTCCTTGGAGCCAGCCAAACCATCTAAAAGGTTTCCATCGTCTTATCTTGCGGCCGCAAAACGTGCCCCAAGGAAAATATTGCCAAAAGCAGCAGCGAGCGAGTGAGGGAACGAGGGCGAGCGGACGGTGCGAAGCGAGACAGTGTAATTATTATTAAATACATCCCGTCGTTTTCATTTGCGCAGAAAGCAATCAGTCATTCCGTCGCCAATGTCACCGCGAACATTACCGCCGGCCGCCGACCGAACATGGCAGCCGTTTGATTTTGTGACCGTTGTCTGCGACTGCGGTGCTTGGAGTGCGGAAAATGGGAGCCTGGGTGGTGCACCAGGGGTGCCTAGATGTCTCCAGCAAGCGTAGGATATCCTGTCACGCGCTGGATCGAGTGGAATAGGAGGGGGAAATTTAAATCCTCCAGAAGAAAAAAAACCGTCCGCAAGGTAAGCGCAACACGCGGAAACACCATTCGCGCCTTTCTGCCTAATGGAAATGTCCTTCAGCTGGGCGAGAGTGAATGAGCAAAAACAAAAAAAAAGGTTTTCCTTTTCCGCTGCTGCCTTTCCATTCCATTTGCGTCAGCCCACGATGGCGCCACGGAAGCTTAACGCTTTGCCCTCCCTTTCCCCCCACCACCAGCACCTCTAAGGACAAGGACAAGGTTCCGAGCAGATTTCCTTCCTCGCGGATCCATTTTCTCAATAGCGGCCCCGCCGGTCTCTTCTCTGCCCTGTCAAGTTTGCTATTTTGTTTCCAGCAAGAGAAGAGGGATGAAAGGAGGTCAGGAAAGGGTAGGAGGAGGAAGAAGAGATGGACGGAGGGTCGGTGGGGGAGACAGAATCCACAATCCACCAGGACTGTTTGTCGCCAGCTAGTGCCAGTCGGTTCTTTACGTCATTCGTTTGATGAGATTTTTACCTTCCATCCGTCCCCGTCCCCTACATCCTGGCCACTTCCACTCCCCCCCTCCCACCCCTCCCCATACCTTCTTCTCCTTGGGTCATTCTCTTTGCCAACAAAACATCCCGCGACCATCCGTCTTCGGAGAAGGACAGCAAACAAATAGCAGCCGCTAATAATTGCTTCGAATATTACTGATATTAAAAAATTACCAACCACGCGCGGAGAGAAGGCACGAAGGCGTGAAGATGGACCGGAAATTCCGGAGTTCCGTTACCGAAGGCAAATGGAAGTGTTCGGGTGCTTTTCAATGATTGTTTGTCGAGGCAGAGCTGCAGACCACCGGCACGAAGCGGATGCTTTTGAGGATGATTAATAACAGGTTACTCTTTTCGAGCGATTTGGAAAATAGTTTTTGGAGACAAAGTTTCTCGTTCATTTTGCAAATGGTGCTGATGGTACATATCATAGGCACTATCTTTATCTCTCGCTGTCTCTCTCGCTCTTTCTTTCAGGAATATAAACAAGAGACGTAATCGAGCTTATTTGATGAACAATTCGTAACCGTTCGCAAAGTATTTTGCCCATCGCAATCGATGGTATCGACTTAATCAGTGGAGTCCTTAAATAGCGAGCACAATGCCGCACGAACGAGAATTATATGCTCCATCTGTTACCGTATGAACCCGCCCGGCAATGGTACTGCCCAAACATTACCCCGGGGCAGGCGTACTTCGACCCCGTGCTCGTCTTTTGCCAACGGTAATCAACCCGCAAGCGCCAGCCCTGAGACGCAGCCGGAACAGACGGCACCAACCCCGCAGTTATTCAACCACAATATTTCCACCGTAAAATATAACTATCGTTCCCGCTTGCCTCAACCATTTTCTGTTTGCCCCTAAATTATGACCGAAGCACGAAAGAGCCGGCTCGGAAGGAACTAGCCCCGTCGAAGGGAACTATTTAGGGGATCTTGGTGGATGGTGACGCTTTTCCGCAAGCCAGTTGATTTAGGATGCTTGCTCGAGAAGTGTTCGCAGCTGTTGCCAGGGTGCAAACTTCAACGGGGCTTATAGTATGGCCCTTCGGTTTGGCGAGAGATTCTTCCTACGTCTATAGTGTCCTGTTTTAGTGACTGTGTGCATATGTCAATACATACTGTTGGCGAGCATGGTGCGGTCTCTTGCGAGACGATGCGAACTTGTAGCGTTCGTGAGGCCTGTTTTTCTGTTTACTATCAGTGACCAGCAGCGAGTCCTTCTTCGGTCTGGCCGTGAGAAAATGGAGCCTTCTTAGACGGACGTAGCACATCATGGCTGTCTTTTGTCCTGGATGATGAGTTGCTGGAAAAATACGCACAAAATTGGCTCACCTCTACGTGTGTAAACGCATCCCACCGAGAGCCTTGGAAGGGGCTCCATATGCTATAGTGTATAGGCAACATTGGCGGACGTATGAAGGATGGAAATGTTCGCGCGGGCGTTATTGCACATGTGAACTTCCGAGATAACTTTTCCCCTACCTAGAACGGAACGCCATCATGTCGTGTCGTATCCCTTTTTTCCCCACGTGATAACTTCCGGCGATGGGAAACATAGTCGCCGAAAATATTGCTTTATTTTGCAAGCCCTCCCGTTTTTTGATACATTTTTTTATATTTAAGCTTCACATGCTAACGGGTGTGCCTTTGTTTCGCTGTCTGCTCTGCTAGGCAGGGGGGAAAAAAGAGAAAGGAACACGATGTCAACTGCCGCCGCCGGATGTCACCAGAAAGGTTTGAGGGTGACCAGCATTTGTCGGGACAGTTGTGCAACATTCGCGCAACGGAAGTTGGAGAGAAAAAAAAACGGAAAGGGCTCCCTTGATCCCGATCGATTATTTGCTCCCTGCGCTCGTGGAGCCCTAAAGTCACACCAAATCTGTCTTACCAAGCAAAAAAAGGTACTACACACACACATAGCACAATCGATAGTGTCATTTCGGTGTGGCCCCAAAAGTTGACGAACGAAGAAAGTGCAGAAAATAAACATTCCGCCCGTGAAAATATCGAACCTGCTGGTTCGATTTTGGGCCAGCTTTGGTGGCCGAAGTATTTTTGGTTTAATATTTGGACAGCGTGCCGTTGTGCGAACGGTGTCTTTTCTCTTTTTTTTTGTTTTGCCGTGTTTCTCTCCCCCATCTTTTCTTTTCTATTGTTTGCCCATCGCCAAAAACGATGATAGCATTTTTCTCGCCGTCTGTCGTCATCTTGAATGCCGCCCCGACGAAGCGCTATGACGTATTTGATTTCTTGGTTTTGTGTGATGCCTGTTTTCTCTCCCTTTTTATGGGTCAAACAATTTAACGTAGCAGATGGAGCAAAGCTCTTTCGTAAGAAAAAACGCAATCAGGATATCGAACGAGCTTATTTTCCACTGCCTACCAAACGATAAATAGATTGAATCAGCTTCCGTTTCCAAATTCATTCTCGCTCTACTCAAATAAAGAATTGTTATGTTGATCATTTTATGTCCCAAATATTAACATAAAAGTTACTCAAAAGTGCTATTCACAGATTGACAGGAAACGAAAATTCACAGGATCAAAATGAGAGCAACTCTCAAAAAAAAAATTTCCAAACTCTTCTGTTCTTTCATCACTCAGGCTTCAATAGAATCCTGTATTCGTTATTATGCTGTGTTTGAGGAGGAATGTTTTTCTTCGAAACCGAAATTTTACAAATAAATAGTATGCTTCTCATAAGTGGCAACCAATTAGACGAGGTTTGCTATTTTCCCAAATACTCCCATACAAAAGAAGCAAATAACTGTGAGACTGAGAAGCAAGTAAAGGGACAGAAAACTCCACATGAATGTCACAATGTGTCGTATTTTACTATCGGACCATAACACTTGCACAAAGGAGGTGCGTATGCTTTTACTGAAGTTTTTTTTCTAATTCAACAGTACCTTTCCCCACGGAAGATAGCTTTGCTCCGCTTCGTACGATCAAACAACTTTTTATGCAAACAACTCAGGTTTTATGCCCAGGCGGGGTCAGCATCGGAAATGAAAACTCGCCTAAAAACTGCATCGAACCGTACGTTATGTCCAACTGAAAACACTTCGATCGTGTGACAAAAACAAACACACACACACTTGGACAATGTTGCAAACCGGCAAGGGTACGATTTTCATCATCTGCATCTTGCTCGACCGGTTGCAGCAGCGTCAATGTAACCGAAGCCAGTTTGATGAAGGTCTTTGCTTTTCCAGCCCGCTCTTCGCTTCCTTTCTGGAACGGTTCCACCTTCACCCCCGCCCCAAGCATACTTTGGACACATCAAACAAGCAAAACCCGAGCACCGGATATAAATGTCGATATTGCACATACCGGAAACTGGGCCCGGAAGCTCAACGTTTTGCTCCGTACCCGAACAGCAAATCCCCCATTCCTACCGTCCTACATTCTGGTGGCTCCGAACGATGGCGGCGAAAAGTCGCTCCGGCCTTCTGCGAACGACGTATCGATATCGATGTGCGGAGATTGGATGTTGAGCCCTTGGTAAGACGGGTGGTAATAAACTGTGAAACGAGGGAAGTGCTAAAACAACACCAGCGGGAGCCGCATAAAATCGAAATGAACTCGAACGGCGCACCGCAAGGGGACGAGGCTTGCCCGTCCTCCGGGTCTCCGGGAGGATAAATAAAAATTTATCTGCAAAACCGAGGATAAACACGTTTTCGAGCGGGTTTATTTTTTTCCCCCCGGTCGGTTTGCGTGTGCGTTTTAGTTTCGTGCCCGATACGCTGGTCAGCTGCACCGAAACGATGCTTCACCACATTCTTTGGTCTTTCTTCTTCGATTCCGTGTCCCGCTTGGTGCGCGTTTCTTCTGTTCTCTTATTGCTTCCGGCAATAGTGGGTTTCCGCTGTAAAATGAATGTGACATCCCTCGCCCAATTCCCTGCGTCCCTTCGCTTGCCTTCGTGCACAGCCAGTGGAAATGCAATGGAGGCGCCTGGTGCTCGGTGGAAAACCGTTAAGGAGCAAAACATGTAGCAGACATGCACACCAGCAGCATCCGAAATGACGCTCCCGAACCGAATGGTTACCATCGCGCCCGGCCCATTATGTTGCAAAAACGCGAATTTAGATACATTCTTACGATGCACCCACATCCTCGAACGGGACTACGTGCGCATAAACAATCCGGGCGTCCCATGGAGCGTGTGATTTATTGGAGCCCTGCCGTAAGAGACCCACCGCACCGGAACGAATGCACACATGCGGCGCCAGTGTACCCAATGTACCGGCGGAATGGTAAAATAGGCTCCGAGATGCAGGCCGACGATCCCTGCAGCCCGTGGACGCGACTGGAGCCCGCGTTCACATGCGGTCGGAGCCCATATTAAACTATAGATTTTTATTACACACCCAGCTGCGACGGCGGCACGGTTGCCTGGGATTGAATTCCACCGGACTCGAGCTTGCAGAGTCTAGCAGGAGCCGAGGACGGGCCGCGGGTCCTGCGAGCGGAAGTTGATACGTATCAAGTGACGGGTCGTGTCGGATCGAAACGGGAGATTGTCCGTCACTTGCCACGGCACGGTCACGGTTCGTCAGCACCCGGCACCCCGACTTCGATGCGTTCGATCCGGACCAGACACAATCCGACACGGAGCGAGCGCAAGCACCGCCAGAGCGACACGACACGCGTGCCTTCACTATTCCGGCCGCCATTTGTGACAATCTGTCACTTTTGTTTTGCGGAATCCATCAAATGGGAATTTAATGTACATTTGATCAGTTGACAGTGTCCGGAATGTGTCCAGGCACGAAGCAGTCCGCACGAAACGACGCAGCCGGGCGGGCCACGATGAACGAGAGTCGAACCGTAGGAAGCACGCAGCACACGCAACACTTCCTCTCGACCCATCACTACGCCATTGATGTGATGGGTTTACGATTACCGAGCCACGCCACGCGAAACTAGCTGACGAATGGCACGAGTACGGCAGAAATGGACACTTTTGCATTTGCTGCGGGTGACACGAAAAGCATCTGGGCTTGTCCGAAATCGATCGATGTTTTCTATTCTCGGCCATCTCATGCAAGGGAAAATTGTTCAACACTTTTCCAGTGCATTCCTCAATTCACAAAATTCAACAACAATAAGCGTCCATTAGCTTTACTTCAGTCAGACCAACTGACCAATATTTCTCATTCGTTTTCAAGGCACATTATGTTATTCACACAACCTCCTTGCAATAAACCCTTCCATGCGATCCTCTCGAACAGGCAAACGCTTTACTTGTCGCGTAACACAGCTCGAACCGGTTCATTAAGTGGCGTTTTGGAATGCAAAAATAAACACCAAGGGGGAGTAAGGAAGAATAAAAACCAGTGCGAGCGGAGTGGAGCACAGGATTCCGTTCGCCTTGGCCAAACTAGAAGTGCGCTCGCTGTCAAAGTTCCAGCTAATTGAACCCGCACCCGAAATGCAAACCCAAACTGAACGCAAGGATTCGTCTTCGAAAGCCTGGCGCTAAACGAATGAACGGCTCAACTGAATGGATGGATAGATGGATGGATGGATGGATGGATAGATTGATGATGTCGATTTCAACTAGATCGCGTTGGAGGATTCGAATTCGAGCAAACAGGGCGCCCTCGATGAGGGACAAACGGTGATGTTCCGCGCCAGCAGGACCCACCATTAAACGGTTTCGGGTCATCTTTTTTTTTGGTGGATTGGAAAAACCCATTTCGAGTCGAATGGCTTTCGCAGGGCACCGCTGTACGACTGCGGATGTAATTAATTGTAGAACGAAAAAGAAACCGACAAACCGAGGATCACTTACGATTGCCCAGCGCTCCATCGGTTCCATCGCGGGAAAATCGTGTGTTTTGCCGAGAGTTTCCACAATAATTGTTTGGTGTGGCTAAATGGAAAATAAAGTACAAAAAAATGCTAAAAACCCAATGGTACGCTTTTTACGAGACTTTTAATCGTTCGGGTAGTTCACTTTAATTAAAGCCCCGCTAGAAGCCCTCATATCAAGTGCTCTAGTTGATGAATAACATTTATCCCACTCGACTCACGTTTTATCGCAACGAAAAGGCATAAATATTTCACTTGACGTGCATGTGGCTGTGTTTGTGCATGTTTGTCGAGGTGGGCATTAATAAAACCCAAAAAAAAAAGAAGAGAAAAAAAACGCCGGACATGCCAAACCACAACATTTTTGCTGACAGAAGAAGTGTTTGCGTTGCATCATAAAAAAAGTTCGTCCTCTATATGGGTAGATGTGTGTGCATTTATGTGCCACTGTGCGTGTGTGTGAGTAAATGTGTGGGAATCATTTTTTTTGTTTTCTCTCGTGCGATTCCCGTTTTCTTTTTCGCACTCCTGTTTGCGTGTGCCCGTCTTCTGTCCACACCTCGGTGAGAAGAAAATTGTCACAAATCTGCAGCCCAGCCTGCCGAGATCCCTCGCAGTCCTTACCGCCGACCACCGCAACTTATCTGGCGCGCTGCCAAACGGTCGATAACAACCGATAACTAATTGCTCGCCCGGATGCCGTGGCAAATGCAAATGTACCAATTTTCCGGCGCAGCGGCTGCACGGTGGCCGAACCCCATTGGCCGAAATTGTTGCCAAGTCCACAATGCTACAGATCGCCAGATACACGCTCACGGGTGCTCTGTTATTTTTCCCTTTCTTGCTCGTCCTCGAATGCTTGCGATTTTTTTCTTCCCACCGGCCAAACGGCAGTAAAACAAACCTTATCGGTTTTATCAATGTTCATAGGAGAAACGAAGGAGAAAAAAAACACAAGTGCCATCATGCCACCGGAATCGGAATTGGAAGGCGTTCGATGAGGCCAAGAAATGTACTCACAGCTGCAGGACGAACGAGTTGGGTGTGAAAAAAGCGGAGTTAAAGATGCAGCACGCAAATGGTGCCGTACGGAAATGGGGGAGGACGGAAAATCCTAATAAACTCTAGATTCAATCACCGATCGTGTCCACGCGGAAAAGTCACAGAGAAAGTATAGGGGACGGTTGGAGCATTGGGTCGCAGATAAAGGCTGCATTTTTCTCACTCTTCATCGACTAACGCCAGTGACGGGGGCCTCGCTCGCTATAAAGGCAATCGTAACGAGATTCTATTCTATTTGGTTTCCTTCGCACGCCACCTCCACTTGTGGCCTCGGTTCCTTCCGGCCTTCCGGGAGGGATTTCGGATCCGGCTTGTGTCCTATTTATTTTACTTTTTGCTGCTCCGCGTACGAGCTGCTCTCCGGCTAGAAACGATCCTTGTTCGTTACGGTGCATCTAGGTCCGTATTTTTCCCCCAGCTCGACCTCGACGCGATATCAGATCGCAGCTCCCGAAGCCGCCGAAAGGCCGCTTTTGGCAGTGTTCTTGCCTTGCCCACGCCTCGCACCGCTTTGAAGCTGGAGGCAAAAAGAAAACCATCCTGAAATGTATCAAGTCAGCTCTTTTGCCGCATGAATCCCCAGACCTGGCGCGCTTCTCCGGGCAGGTCTCCGTCACGCTTCGTTTGCTCGTTTGCATTTTAGGTTTATTTTATTCTATTTCAACGCTTCCCTCCAGTTCCTTGGCGGAGCGGGGGAACAAGAAAAACCGCACCTTCATACCTCAAACCTTCCATCATTCGTTGTCAAAAAAAAAAGCCCCAGCATTGTCTTTGCGTTGAGGTTCTTGCATTTGCACGGTACAGGCAGTTCAGGGCATTGCAAGAAAACCACAGAAGATGACACACTCTCGGGCTGCAGACGTGTGGCCACACGAAAGCAAACGACTTCGCAAAGGAAAGCTCTTTTCTGCCTAGCGCGAACTAACTGCAGACCGCGTTGTCTTCCCATTTGTCCTTTGAGATCCGTTTTTTTTCTTATGCTCACGCTTCGACTCACTTTTGTCTACACCCTTTTTTCAACCGATGTTCAAACATATGCACACCACCTTGTTGATCGATTACGCTGCAGCTCCATAGACAGACGGGGCAGACAGAACTACCGATCGGTCGACGATTTGCATAACCATCCGAGCATCTTTCCGACGTTCAATCTTGCCTCGACCTATTTTCCGTTTGCTGGCCGGGTCGACGAACATGCTGCAATCGGTGTATACCACTGTTTTCTTTAAGCAGAACCCGTTTTCGTTTCGAACACACGTTATTTGGGGTAAAACACTTAAAGAAGTCAACCGATGCGCAGAGGCAAAGTTGGCTAGAAGTTATCACTACTCTGGGAGCCCTAGATGAACACACCAAAAAACAGACAAGCAAAATCGCTGCAATCATCGTAGCCAGTTCTACGCGCGACTCACGCGAAAACCATTACGAAAGCGAAAACGTGACAGATTTGAAAATTGACTAAACTTTGGGTGGCAAAAAAAACTAACTCTAACGTTCTGGGAATGCATTCCTCTCCCTGCAGTGTAGATAACTATCTTGCCTAAAGATGTCACCAGTATTTGCTTTGCCCAAAACCGATGCACCGATTGCGGACGTTTGACGAGCTTTCGTTCCCCCGACGGTTTGGCGTGGAGGAAGTTTTAATTTCAAGAAATGAAACGCAAGCACAAATGATGCAGCAAAGTGAAGCAGTGCAAAGATTGTAGAAATCTTGCTACTTTCTCCAACTTGTTTGAAATGTTGATGGTTGAAGAAACATAGGTGAGTGGAGGGGAGGCGCTTTACTCGTTACCATGAACATACGATGTGATTGGGAAGAGGAACATTTTCTAATCTTTCTGCACCTGCACTTACCGCATGAGCTACTAAGTACCATTTCGTATTTCTATTTCAACAGAAGTTGGTGCGCTCGGCCCTGACGGGAGAGTTCTGTGTGTAAAATCGAAAACGAAACCGACATTTGACTCAATAAACGTACCTTCGCTTCCAATAAGCTGCTGGTTGGTAATCTTCTTATTGCATTCAGACGGGAACGATAAGTATACCGTTACCAGAAGAGTGCCGTGTGCGGGAAAATAATTTCCCCCTCCTTTTCCCGACGTCGCTGTCCCTTTCGAGTGTTAGATTATAGTTACCTTCTTCACCAGCGTGAAGATGCAATTTCTGCAACTGCTTGAAAGAAGTGCACTTCTGGTACCGTCGATATCGGACATCGGCTCACGAAGTGCACAATGCAATCGTGCACGAAAAAACTTCCTCCGGCTGCCTCCATGAGGTGGAGTCGAGTCAGCCTTCGCGCACGGGACTAGCGATTTTTCAATAAAAACCCTCTTAATGGTGGACGGTTTTTTTACTCACGAACCCCCAAGCAATTTTCGAATCGTTCCGGTAATGAATGATAAGAGAGAAAGGCATGAGCTTCGATTTTGCCCGTTTTCAGCAATGTCCGGAAATTAATCTTCACTTTCAAAGGCTCTCCAAACGAGTCGGTCCGTCGGAAAAAATGCATTACATCGATGCGCTCGAAACCGCTGTGGCGTCTGGCTGGATGCAATAGGAACGTCTCTCAATGCATCATCGTGAACGAACAGTGGTTTGATGGACTTTATACAGCAAAAAACTATGAGCTACTATTTTAATCTTTGCTCTAAAAACTTTACACACTTAGCGGTGAGTACGATTTAATTTGATTGAACATACTTCAAACCAGATTTATTACTTTCTAAAATGTGATAAACTTCACCCCTATACTGTGAACGTCACCATTTATTGGCCAAACTAGTCGACACCCAGCTGTACAAATATTGGTACGGCGGCAGTTGGAAGTAAGTTGGCTGTTACTTGCACAAATCCGAGCTCGAAAAACCGACCCCCGCTTCGGCCCGGCTACATTTACTGCCCAATTAATGTGTCAGAAAGTGCTGGGTCAACCGCCTAGCCCCGGACCGCCCGTGCCGAATCAATGCCCTGCCTCTGCTGCGGGAAAGGAGGCAAACATATTTTATGTCGCTCACCGGGAAGCTACCCCATTCCCATCACGCCCATCGACAATTAAGGATTTTCCCGTGCCGACTGACCCCTCACGCCCAGGACCGTAGTCCGCAAGGTTTTGATCTTGGCCCTACGCGGAAAGATGGGCCGTCATAAAATTTACACTTTTACGGCACATCCCCAGCAGCAGTAGCGAAAGCTGTGGGATATTCTTGTTACTTATTTCTCGCACCGGAAGGTTTACTTGGTCATCGAAGGACGACTCGCCCCGGGCAACCCACTGTCAGCACATTCACGTCGAATGAGGTGGTGTGAACATGTCCACCGATGTCCATGATACGGTCAAAGAAGAACAAAACAAAAAAATGGGGAAGTACAAATGTTCTATCCGCAAAGCCTTATCCTTGTGTACACTTAGTTAAACACATTTTATTTAAATAAAAAAGGGGCTCCTTATAGTAGAATGTGAAATGCGCACCCCCCCTATCAACTGGTGGATGTGCGGGTTTGACCCGGGTTCGGCCGAAAAGTTTGACAAAACCACCCGAGGAAACCCCGGGAAACCGGATCCATCAAAGGAGACCAAGCCCGTCCAAACTAATGTCCAAACCAATGAATGCATGGATGGATGAATAACGAGCGGCAGAATTGTACCCTCGTTGCCCGCGCCACGTTCTCGAGCAGGAAAATACAATAAAAGTGTACGTTTGTGTGCGTGTGTGTATGTGTTGGTGACATATTCACCGACCCTCTCGCCCGGAATGGAAAACCACCTTCTTTCGGCGCAAGTCCCGGGCCAAACTTTGCGAACGGCTGGAAGTCAACCAATATATTGTGTCACACCGCACCGGCTGTACCGAGCAGAGATTCCAAATCTTTCATCGTTACCGTCATCAGTGCCACCGGCGACGGTCAAAGCCGGCGCCGGGGCTAAACTAACCTAAACCAACAATCTCACTCCCCAACGCCGACAACGGCTAACAACTATTGTAACCCATTTCCCCAGGAATGATGGTGGATAACATGGGTATTATATAATTTCACTCGTATCCGAGGTTCCTTTTTTTCCAAGGTTTAGGACCCCCAACTTTCATTCGTCACCACCAAAACCCACCCGATAAGAGAGCCTCGTCGACAGAGATCCGAGCTTTGGCTAATCCTAGTCAGTGGAAATGGGAGCGGATGCGCCGTCCTCCGGGGCGTCGGTAGGGAACGGGTGGGAAATGTACAATTATTTCACAGCTCCGCACTAGCCAGCCCCACGGCCGACCAGCCAGTCCCCAAGCGGAATGGCGTGTCTTCCGCAGAAGCTTTAATAATTCAAAACACTCCACACCCATTTCAACCGCCGGGCCATTGCTGCATACATGCCAGCTGCAAAAAAGGGGGCCACGAATGATGGGAACGACAGTGGCCAGCCAGGCGCAGGCAAAGTTCCCGCTTGGGTGTGTTTGAAAGGCTGCCTGGTGCCACACATCCACACGGTCAAGTAGGCTCGATCACTCGCACATCCCATCCCTAACATCCCAGCAGCTGCCAGAACATGTGGATGTAATATGCACCACAGGAGGAAGATCCTAGACTGGGAAATGTTCATCCCGACCAGAAGTAGCACCATCGAGCATAGCTTGAGCTGATGCAGTGTAACTCGCAACGCCGCCAGCATCCTTTGGAGGTTGGAGTATTCCTTTTTCCTCCTCCTGGGCGATCCTTTCATTCTTTCTTTCAACGTGTTCGGGATCTCGTACTGCATGTTCAATCGCACCTCGGGGGTGCGAAATTCCCCGGAACTCGACTCCGTCGGTCCCTTACATGACCATTGCACAGAGCTGCCCAGTGGCTGTACACTGGGTCGTTGGTTTTCGGGTTTTTTTTTGTGTGTGAACACAAACAAACCCCACACTGCAACTGCAAGTATCTTTGAGCCGAAGCCAACTTCCATTCGGCTCTTCTGAGGAAGATCAGAGCTGTTTTTTTCTGGAACTTTTTACCACCACGGCGTGTGAGTGTTTTACATTTTCCTTTCCAAAAGCGAGCGCGTTAAAGCTTTCAACTAAGCGCGGGTGAGAAGCTGGCCAGCTTTCCTCTTGTCGGGAAATTGCCCCACTCTCGCTAGCTGTTCACGGTGCCTGTGTTGTGTGTCGGTTTTGTTTTTATCACCCGACTCTGTTTTCACACTGACGTACGTGGTATTTCGGTGCATGATCCTTCTACGTCACTGCATGATGCCTGAACCCTCGTGAGACGTGGATGATTAGGTTATAGAACGCCGCTTCAAGACCTACGAGTGAAAGGATGGAAAAGGCCGGGCCAGAAAAAGTGTGAAATCGATTAACTTCAGGTGTCGGTATGCAAATAAAAAGTGACACCTTGGTATTACCCCAGCATCATTCCAATTTTCCCAGAAAAACTACGTCGCTAAAAGTATGTTTCGCAATGCACCAACTCCAGTGCTCCTAAAGGTTTGCAATCGTTGTCAAAATGGTAATTTTTTAAGGTAAAACGGAGCCGGGCGGTAAATTTGACCATCGTCAAAGAATGTGTTACGGATCGCAGGCACTATCGGAGCCTTAAATTGATGTGACACTTGCGAATTCCGGGAACAGAGGTTGTTCCAACAAAAAATGTGATTCTATGTACGAGCGATTGCACACATTTAGGAGGTTAACACAAATATACATGATGCATTAAAACTAACTATTGAGGAAAAGGCGAAGAAAGCTATCCAGTCTCCGTAATAAATGAAGTAAAGTCCCTTTTAATTCCCCCATTTTGTTAAGACTCACTTTTTCTCATTACATCCGATAGTAGAAAGAAGGTCCTAATTGAACGATTCGAATCTGATGATTGGACGGTTCGTCGTCGAAATCGGCGCCCCGAAGAAACAAACGTTTCCGACAGCAATCGAAGGGATCCAGGACAATCCGGGTCCGTTGACGGAGTCCCGTCTTCTGTTACGTCACCGAAAAGGGCAACGAAACAAATGTGAAAGTAAGAACTTTGGCCGTTCTTCTTCTTCCTCTTTGCTTAGTACTGTCAGCTCAAGCACATCCATTGGAAAGGTTTTGAAACCTGATCGACCGTTCAAGGACCACTTCAATCATTTACGGATAAGGCGGGGCGGTCGGGGATGTATAAATCGAAAGGATGGATGTGTTGAGCCGTGAAATAGTTGAAGAATAATGCCAAAAACGCAACCACAACCCTTCAGCGGGAAAATGACGGTCAATCGAACTCAAATCGAACGGTGGGCGTTCTTTCGATTGGGTTCAGTGCGCTTTGCGATAGGCTCCTTCACATTTTTCCCCATCAGCCCTACCCCCCCCCCCCCTCCTTCCCCTAATCCCCTCTTCTTACCAAGAGTCTCTGCGGTCGCTAGATAATGGCGTAAAATGGTGATGCTTTGCCGGATTATCGCGCTTAGATAAACGATCAAATCGAGCGTTCAGCCGAACCGTGCCAGAACCGGTTGGCGGATGAAAATATGATTGTCCCACCAGGAGCAGATGCAAGTATGTGTGTGTGTGTGTGTTGTCGCTTTATCCGCTCAATTTGTGGCTTTCGGTAATTTCGGATTTGGTCAATTTGGTGGAAAATCTTCGGCAAATGGAATACTGTCGCCAATTGGCCACAGACAGGCCCGACACACCCACGCCCCTCTCCCGGTACCGATCGGTAAATCGATTTGCTAACCACCACTAAAGGCTCACCCAAGCGGGGCCAGGGTGTGACCGGGTGGCAAATGTCCCCCGGCAAGGAGGGAGGAGCGCTTTGTTGCGAAACAACAAGTTACAAGTTCCGCACCGTTGGACACCCGAACCGGAAGCTCCGTCGCGGCGCGTGAAACACATTAGAGCTGTTCGGTCAACCTATCAATCAGGATTAGGCCGCACCGAAATTGGGTTCATTCGCCTACCACTGGCCTACGCGTCCCTAGCAACAGTGGTGGAGGTCTAATTGCAAAAGGTGTGAAGAAGTTTACTGCTGCCCGTCGACGTCGAAAGGGAAAAACGAACTTCCCTTCAGGGTGGCAACGAATAAAAAAAAAGAGAAAAGCCGACAACACTCTCCGAAGGGGCACACGGGGTGACCGGAGATTGAAAGATTGAGGTTTTGAAGTTATTTATCGTTGTCAAGGTGCCTAAGCCTCTAAAGGGTCGCCCGAATGGGGGATTAGTGCAAAAGTATCCCCGTTCAAATGTGTCTCTGTGTGTGTGTGTGTGTCGTTGTTACGCCCGACCAAAGGCGAGAAGAGTTCTGCCTCTCGAAAAAAAAAACCAGGCGCAATAGCCACTCATAAATGTACCGCAGGACAGGTGACTAATTTGGGCCATTTGCCGGTTCTAATCCTTTCTGGATTAAATGGCTAGGCGGTGGTTTTGCTTCCCCAAAATGGCCGGCAGGCAATCCTCCGGACAATTGGATGGTAAACGATTGGAATTAGAAGCGATTCATTTTCACTAGGGACACACATGGCAAAATAGAAGGACATTTGTTTGTGCGCTACCCTTCGACGATGGAAATGTTTCAAAATTGATTATTTCACCAGCCGAACGATAAGCAGATGATGCCTTGCTTGGTTCGAGCTAATATTTGTTTGATGCATCCTCGCGCATCGCTAAAGAAAACGCTAATTAGTTTTTCGGATTATTCCGTGCTTTACCATCCTGGAATATCCTGCCGTCATCGTCGCTTCTTGAAATTCTACTAATTTCGTACCACCGAGAATGAAAAAAGCGACACATTTAATAAAACAAACAAAAAACCACTATGAATCCTGTCGAGCGTTTTCGTGTGGCTTGGACCCCGGTTCCGTGTCGCATCGCAACGACATTTACGGTACGCTGACCATCATTACTGCAAAAACCCGTGACCCCTCGGCTTCGGGGTTCCATTTCATTCCCGGACGGGTTGCGGTGGCCCTTTTTTGGTCGGTTGTGTTTGTTCTCACTACGTTAAAAAAGAAAAAGAAATACCGACGAAACCCAAAACGGGTCCTACCGAAAGAGCGTGTTGTTACCAAATCGAGTAACGAAGTGCCACCGGGGTTCGGGTCAGTTTTCCCTGTAACTGGGGCACGCTAATTCGTGCACCGCAGCGTGAGGTTTGTTAATTTTCCAACCGGGTCCGGGCGGTCCTGTGTTCGTGTTTTCTTTGGTCGCTTTCTTTCTTTTACTTCCTTTTTTATGCCGTTCCTCTCACTGATGAAATACCCTTTTGCCTGACGACCGGATCGCATGGTCACGTGTGCTCACCGAAAGATATTGGAGGCCGTCATAATGACCGCTCGAAAAAAATATCACCCAACCCGCATCCGTCCTTTTTGGGGGAAAGCACGGCATAGATAGGGTGGACTGGTGGACATTAAAATAGGGCTGGCTTCTACGAACGATGCCATCAGTTACAAAACGCACAACTTCCTCGTGGAAGTTGGTTAAAAAAAACTGTGATTGAAAGAATAATCCGACAGCTGACGTTCGAGGGAGAGCAAAAAAAAAAAACTATCTCCCACAATCGGATGACTTGTTCCATCCAACGTGACCACCAGCACGTCATCAGAACTGTCATCGAATGTATCGTTAACACACACACACACACACAAAATCTAGCCTAAAGGAGTAAAGGAAGTGGATGTGGAAATGGTGGATGCATTACTCAACACATGACCGTCCGCGCCCTTCGCGCTCGGTGACATAATAATGAGCGCGCGAAACCCGACCCACTGCCGTATCCAAACCCGCGAACATCAGCACAAAATTTAACGTCCTCTCCCCTTCCTACCCAAACCGGCCCACTGCCTGAACCTTGAAGTTGGCCGCGCGAGCCCTAATGTGTCAACGTAACGGTTGCGTAAATTGTCACATTATCATCAGCGGACCGTGTGAACATCCTCATCATCGCCGTCATCGTCGGTGCCCGCTGGCTAACGGGACCTCATTTTTATTCCGGCTCGTTGTTGGTTCACTCTTTTTTTTTGTGCTCTTCCTTGAAGGCGATGGAGGCGCCCGGTCGTCCACTGTAAAGGGTCAGCTAAAGGCGTGACGCACGACGTCATCACGCTGCTGCAGACCAGCTGTACGTGTGTGTGTGTGTTCTGGGTCACCGGTGTTAGCTTACTCACCCCTTTTATCCCTTCCTTCCCTCCCTCCTTCCGCTGCAACACTTTCATTTGCGTTTTACACTCCACGAACCACCGTGTCCGCTTTCTAGTTTTATATAAATATATATACATTTCCTCCATTTTCTCCCTTTCGTAACCCAGCGCAACGCTACTCTGCCTCTGGCGCTCGTCATCGGAATGATAAAAATATGTATGGGTGATGAAGAAGAGAAAAAAAAACTCCAGCCGTTACTACCGTCCTCATACGTACGTCGGAACCGCGTGCCCAGATGAATGGAAGGAGATAACGATAACGCCAGGAATAGCACTGTGGAAACGCGCTGACCTGTACAGCCAGCTCGATAGCGGGCAAAGGTGAACGCGTAGCAGGGTTTATGAAGCTGTGTCTCGTCTCTCAAAAGCACACACACAAAAAAGAAGTTCACCGTCATTTCACGAAACCTGCTTGCAGTAGAGTCATAGAATGTAAAATTAAACTCTTCTGCTTCGGTTGGCATGTTGCTGGATTTGGATTTTCCTTTTTTTTAAATTCTCCTCTCAACGAGAGTGTTAGGAATAACAAAAAACCACGCAAGCTATCGTTTTGCAAGCGATCTCGAGGCGCAGCCAAACCCAACGAATGCCACGAGACCTACTAGAATAAATTAAAATCGTTGTACGTTGTACGTTCCTGGCTCCTTTCAGCACACATCGCACTAGAAAGAGTGCATTAGAAATGCTTTCCCTTCATACTGGCCTGTACTGCGCGCCGTAATGTGCATCGTGTGATCGTAAAACTTTCCCTTCGCACGCTTCAACGAGGGAGCGCCTTCGCTGGACACCTCCCACGGCGCAAATCAAGGTACACACACACCCACACTCACGAACCTCCGCTCCTGCAGTGAAAGCGATCGCGCAGGTTTCGCATTCTAATTATTATAATTAGCGCCCAGTGAAAAAGCTCTTCGGCGCTAGGTGGTTAATTTGTGCAAGCTATGGAATGCGAGCAACGAGGGGCAGACAGTGGTGTTGGTTTCACTGAAGCGGCCACCGAATCTGGCGTTTTAATGCTGCAACCTGCACTCAGCTCACGATCGCCAGCAAAGCCAGCCAACTTTTGGGTCACTTGCAATAAATGCTAACGAGCACTCCACGAGCCAAATGACGGCGTCTCGTGCGCTGAATATTGAACCAATTTGATCCACACGCTCGCCATTTTCTCTCACTAATGCGCTCCACCGCCACCTTCGCGCCAAACCCTGCCTGTTTAGAATTCGGTAAAAACGGAGGAGGGATTTTAATGGAGCGCGCCAGACGAAATAGCAAAAAAAAGGAGTGAAATCCACAGCGGAGCAACACCCCCACCACTCCCCCCCGGACTGCTTTGCTGACTTTCATTTTAATGACTAGCAGCGTTGCAGGGGGTTCGAGTAAATTTCACGAGCTGATGAGATTGGCCGATCTCCCACCCGTCGGCACCAATGGACTGAAATTCTGCCGTGAAGGTGCTGCACCGAAAAGGGCTAAGCCCGGGAGAATTATATTGGATTGGAAATTCCGATGTGTGTTCCGAGCCGGGATTAATCCGTGCCACCGACGCTACCGCGGCAGTGTTTATCGGTCTTTATTAGAGTTTGATCGAAAAGCACCAATGAACTCGAGTGTGCACGGAGCTCGCGAAGCACCGATCCCTAGAGCTTATCGGATCGGCCGCGCCGGCATCGAAAAAGGTTAACCGCCATGTCCGCCTGTCGATGTAGATATCTTAATAATGCAGAATCGCTTTTAAACCTCCAAATTTATGTGCTTCGCAGTCTGGGGTAGTAAAACTGAAGGGAAAGGACCTTTGGTACATTTACATTGGGTCTTTATTCCATACAACACAGCAAGGATGTTGTTATGTTGTACACTCCACCAGGCGCCTCCATGCAACGATTTTTTAAGTATCGCTTTTAACTGAACTTCAGCTTCCTGCAGAAGGGGAAAGAAAGTGTTATCGAAATGCCATTTATCAATTCAACGAAATAACGTTTTACCATCGTCATTCCTACGCCATCAGCATCATAATCATCATCATCATCACCATCATCTTCACAATCGCGGTGCGCTGGTGAACTTAGCCGAAATGAAAAGTGTTCCTCGCGAACAAACAGATTCAACCGAAAACCGCTGGGCCGTATCCTGAGGCACAAGATTTTTTTATTTACTACAACGAAACACAAACATACACCCACAAAAGTTCCCCACTCAGAACTCCACAGAGCCCCCGGGGGGAAAACGAAAAATGCTGGTGCACAATTGCTCTGCTTCCATTTGGCTGAAATCGTTTCCCGCTGATGGGATGGCGTTTTTGCGAAGAAAGAAAAAAAAACCCCTCACACGGGAGTTTGCACAACTCAACGTTACGCTCCAAAAAGCCCCCTTCCGTCTCCCTTGTGGCTCACAGGAGGAGAAAAAAAAACCTTAGGGAAAGCTTCAACAACAGAGGCAGAAAATAAAACACCTGAGAACTTACCTTGCTGGATAGGGCGTGCTGCTGATGCTGCTGCCTCGGCTGCAAGATCGGTTGACTGAATGGACTGGTCTGTGTTTGGTTTTTTTTTTCTTTGTTCATTTACGCTTCCACCCGAGTTTCTCCGTTCATCAAGCTCGGTTCGCTTTTGGGGCGGCTTCCTGCAGCTGCCGAGCTTCAGTCCGAGGTCCGGACGTGAATGTGCCAAGGCTTTCACTGCCATTCACACGCCCCAAGGCACACGCAAAAGGCTTGCTCTAAAACGCCTTTGGTCAATGTATTTCGAGCAAATGTTTCATAATTCCGCACAAACACCTTCATGACGTGCACCGTGTCTTTGGGCGAAGGTTTTCCGATTTTTACTTCATGTACCATTTAGATTTATCATACTTCACAAAAACAAAAAAAAAACAATCGATCAACTGCGTCGTTTGCAATTAGTTTTGTTCACAGTCCATTACATAATGTGAGGAAAATTATAAAACACTCAACAAACCAGCAATCGACGGTTGCCAATGTTTATCGCGAAACTAGAACTTACTGGAAAACGGAAAACGAATTCTGACGATGACTCACTGGATTTGCACACTGATTCACTTACATCTCGTTACACGAAACAATGACCGCTTCCTTTGGAAAAAGTAAACCCCAGAGGCTTACATGCTGAATTGCACAATTTTCCCCAGTCACAACAGTTTTTCACAGCAGCACCCGAATGGAGGGAAGGGCCTCTTCGAGTCGGGTCAGGGAAGTTAGAGTTGGAAAATTACAAATAAAACACCAATCAATACCTTTCACCGTGAAGACTGTAAGGTGGGGAAAAGAAAGAGAAAAAGCAGAAATTGAGAACGGTGCTATACGGCTCTGTGACACGAGAAGCACCTCTTCCACGCTGTTTCATTTGCTATTTCTTAGCCCTTTCCCGTTTGGAAGGGGTTTTTTCTGTTTTCTTCCTAACACCATTAAATATTGTTTCAGCACAAATTAAATCGATTCGGCCCAGTTCAGTAATGTTAAAATATTCAGGGTCTCCGGTTTCCCCCCGACCGCTTCCTGCACTGCCACGCGCTCCGCGGAACACAAAACTTTCCACCTGACGTGCACAGCCGTAGCCTGGCCCAGGTAATCACCCCGCGTGTGTGTGTGTGTCTGCTGGCGTACGTGTGTTGGTATGCTTACAAATCCGCAGTCCGCAGAACTCCGTCGACTCCCTGGTTTCCGTTTCTTTTCCTCCTCCTCCTCTCTTCTCTTGCTCGCTCCTTCACCTATCCGAAGCGGCCCACAATCAAAGCCGTACGGTGAAGGCCTTCCAATGCCAGCGCCACTGCTCGAAGCCAAGCCATTCGAAATCCACCACCGAAAGGCGAAAAAGGGTCGGACCGTCCCGTGTTACGCGTGTGGAGTGAGTGTGTTGTTGTGGCCCTGGCAGCGAAAGCACTGGCCAGCGCTGGCTCCGGCTGGCTCCGGCTGCCGATATGCGTTGTCGGGCGTCACTCACGCGGATCCCGAAGCACGCCCCGAATATCCTGTCGGTCCGTGCCGTGTCGTGTTTCGGCGTTGGCGTGTTTGGACGATGTACGCTTTTCCCGCAGCACAACACACAACACGACGACTGGAGGCACTCACTGCCCGAAAGCCCGAAGTAGAGGCATCTCGCATAGAGTCCACCACGCACTGACGTTTGGCACACGTACACCGCGGGTACAACTACACCGGCACTGTGCCCGTGTGTTGTCTTTTGCACGTCCGCTGAGACTCCCAAGCACTCGCGCTCGAACGTCACGCCACTCGCAGGATCATCCGCTTCCGAGAAAGCGCCATCGCCATAATGTCCAGCTTCGGCAGCGCACCGCAGTGTTTTTGGAAGCGCCAGTAAGTCTCTCCGGGCCGCCCGGAGGAGTACGCGGTAGAATCCACTGGGTCACTCACTCGCCGCCGCAAGCTTCCCAAATCTAAGTAAATAAAAAACCAAAACCCGCCTCGGCTGGTGATGCTCGGCGTGAACGATAAACCTTACATCGCACTGTTGGACCTAGACCAAGTCCTATGCGACGTTTGAATCCATTTATAGATATTTTAAATCCACATGGAGGTCGTCGGTTAAAGCTCACAGCCAGGCCTTACATTAGAACCTTTAAAGGCTAAGCTAGTACTCTCTGCAACTACAACTGAAGAAATGTCCGAAAAAAACACAAGTGTGGCACTGTTGTTTTTCGGACTGGAAGTTCGCATATCGTGGTTTTTATGGGCTGTGTGTTCACCTATCGCTTTCCAGCTCACTCTCACTCGCACACCACCATCATCGGGATCAACTACGTGCAGCCCCTTCTTCTTCGTCCTGGCCACCCAACTACCGTGACCGTGAACATGTCCATCTGCCAGTGGTCTCAGCTTCTTCCGCTCTCTCCCTTTTTTGCCTTTGGATCTTTGAATCTATCTGCAAACAACTCGAATTCACACCGCACTTCCCAGCGTGAGGTCTTGGCTTCAATCAAACCTGGTTACACCTGGAACGGAGCAACTGGCAAACACACCTTGCTAAACTCGTGAACAGGAAAGCCGAAATACCCAAGGACCGGAAGACAAAACTAGACACACACACAGAGCGCACTGTCGACAAACTCTCCAACATAACAGCGCCGCTGCTGCTGGTTCTGGGTTTGGTGCGGAACCGCCCTAAAACACGCTGGGAGCGGCAGCAAAAACATGCAGCCAAGAGAATTCTCTCGTTCCATTTCGTCCCGTTTCGTTCCGGTCGAAGCGTGAGTGCCCACCATTGCGCGCTTATATTTCAAACGCCATGCAACACGCATACCAGCGCACGCGGGGGCGCTCCCAGGTGATGGTGATCCTTCGAGTGCGCTACCACCCATCGCTATCGCACCTCCCCCCACCCGCCAACCACATCTCCATACGCCACCGGAAGAGAAACCAGCACCGAACACGTTTGCCGATAAGCGAAAGCACTGCATATCGTCTTTCCGATAGGCGAAGGATGTATGTCCAAAATCTGGTCCAATTGAGAGAAAGAGAGGGTGGTTGGGGGTGGTGTTGAGCGTAGAGCTCACCAGAACCGTATGTTTTGTCCAGTACTGCCGAGATGAGAGCTCACTCCTTGCCAGGCAAGTTTGGCTTACCATTCGTAACTTCTTGCGGAGCAAAAAGGAAAATGAGAGGATGTATGCATGCTGAGATATATCGGAGATGCTCTAAGGGAGAGCTCCCTTTCTCTCTCTCGCTCTCACGCACACAAACATACACACAAACATTCAGTGCTAAAGGCAGCACATATACACGTATCCCACACGGGGCATCCTTACTACCCTGTTGTCCTCCGTTGGGCCGGATGGTTGGGAAAAGGATGCAAAAAAACGAATACTATACTAGGGCGGATGCCCAGCTCCAGCTGCATTCCAGCGATCTATCACTGTGGTGCTTCCGGTACCTGAAGGGTCCCAGTCTCCAACCCGGTGCCCACGTGTACCCAATGTTTGACACGCAGCCAAGGGCATCTCAAAGCTGCCCGCATACACAGTTGGCAGAGGGGAGTGTGCTGTGTGCTAAACACTCCCTTTTTTAAAGCCCACTGCGGACGCCGCAAAAAGCCACTCCAGTTCAATCGATACTCTCGTGCTTCCCTGCCGTTGCAGGGGGCTTTTGCAAGGATCAGGACCAGGGAGGTCCCGTAGGCTGGTGCTGTCGAGTCTACCGGGTCACCAGTTCGATTTTGTTTCGATCCGTCTACCTCTAAGTCGCACAACAATTTTGCCACATCCAATACACGGTTCCGCCACACTACCGCGAGGGTGCGCGGGGTGTCCTGTTTTCCACACTCACACGAAGGCGCACGCACACACGCTGCGTACACACCGCAGCTACGAAGCAGGAGCCAGCCAGCTAGCCATCTAGCAGGAAGATCAATATCATGCTGCTGCAGAGCTCTGGCTGTCCCAGGTTTTCCCTTCTTCTGGCGTGCAGGTTCTTTTGGTCAGCGGCCAGTTCTCCACCAAACCACAGGACACAGGTTCTCAACACAAGCGATCGTTTCGTGAACCGCGACGAGGACACTTTGCTTACTTGCGTTCTATTTTTTTCCTTCTTCTTCCAGTGCACCTGCACCACCCTGGCTCGCTGTCTCACATATCATTCATTATTCACCGGGCAACCAGCCGGGGTAGGGAGATGGTTTGCGGACACCCGAAACGGGCCACCACGGATCCGAGGGCAGCAGCTTCGCAGGAGCGCGCGCCCCTCGCCTCGCCTCCGTCACCGTCCGCCGTGTTTGCACAGGGGGTTAGCGCCGTATCCTTCCACTAGACGACGATGACGACGACGACGACGGCTACTCGCGGATGGATGGATGTGGCGTGGGAAGCGATGCGGCTGTACACACTCCGTGGGACCGTTTTCTTTTTCCTGTTTTTCTTCTTCTTCTATTCCACGTGGACGTGTCCTTGCGTACGACGTGTCGTTCGCGTGCGGAAACCAGAGTACGACTGACGAACGGATGGCTCGGTCGGTGATTTCAGCGCCGCCGAGATTTGCAGGACGGGCGGGCTGGCTGAATGGCTGGCTGGAACTCCTCGCGAGCGGGAGAGTGGGCGAGCGCGAGAAAATGGGTGCCAACGCGCGAGATGAGATGCTTCAAGAAGAGAAAGAGAAAATGAGTTAGTTGAGAAAAGGAAAATAATGTCGGGCTGGATGGAGGCGCAGGAAGTCGAGGAATCGGCAGGCGCCTGGTATTGTCATGGAAGGCTCTGTAGTATTGGTGTTTACGTGCGGGACTGACAAAACGTCAGGACATTTCAGCGGGCGAAAAGCCCAGCAAAAAGCTCGCGTTTGCCAGTTCGCCATCGGGCGGAAGGAGAATCGAATAGGAACGTTATTGCCACTGAAACACAGTGAAGATAGTTTTAGTTTAAATTAATATGTTTACCTCGACATTTTAGCCATAAACCTAGCAGAGTATTGAGGAATGAAGTGAAGCGGGATAGTGCCGAACTAGAGATATTTATTTCATTTCTAACGAGTGAATACGAGTGAGGTCTGTTTAAAATGTAGGTTCAATTTAAACAAGGAGGGCCATCAATTTATACTTCATATAACCGAACACACCTTTAGTGTTTGATGTGGTTGGAAATGCGTGTTAATCCACAAACCATATCCCCTCCCCCATCTCCCATTCACGTTCTCACCCCACATCCGCATTGACCGATAATAAGATAAACATTGGTAGCTAAACTACCCTTCGCCATTACCATACAAAGGCACTATCAATTGTGGAAATAATACCGCTTCCACCAAACCACTTTCACTAAACCGTTTCCGTTCGCTGCTGGTTTCCTTTTCAAACAATCAACTCAACGCCGAACTGCTTCCACCTCGTCCTGCTGCGCTATTCTCCTCCCAAGGGTACCACTTGGTGTCCACCTTCCCGTAGAGTGGGAAATGGTGACCCTTGAATTACGCCCACCTACCTACCAGCCTAGTCTACCAACTCCCACTTTATGTAGTTTTTCAGCTCAAGCCAAACAAAATACCCCTCCCCGTCGGTGCCACTGCCAGCTCTATAATCCTACACCGAAGAAGGAAGGAACCGACAAATGTTCTCGCTCACCGAAAAAGTTAAAGTTCACATAGCATAATCCTATTAATAGCCTGTGCTACAACAACAACTCCTGCCAGTAGTTCTCCACTACTTCCACGACGATCCAGCCGCCACCAGCACTGACCGTGCAGAAGACAGCACAATCGGAATCCATCGGGGAAAGCCAAACTTAGTTGTGCAAGCGCGCCGACGCCGCCGGAGGATTTGGCAATGAAGGAAAGCATTAAATGGAAAGTTTGGCGTAGAAAAGCACAAACCGTTTGAGAGTTTTGGTCGGTACGAAGGTCCTACTGCCACTCGCAGCGGTTCCGCTTCCGGGCGACGATTCCTGCCTGCCACTCCGACCGTCCCGAGTGAGGTTGGATACACTGGAGGCGACACGACTCCGGCTGAAGTCCGTCAAAGTGTGTTTCGCTGGAAAGTTGTTTCCGCGATTGTTGTCCCGCCATTGTCGTACGGTTGATCTGCTTAACCATGCAAAGAGCTTGACAAAAACAACGTTAGTTTAATAACAAAGAACAGATGGGGAGCCTTACTTTACCATCTAAGCGGGTCTTTCAGGTCATCTCTGTTGAAGAATAAGTTAAGAATTGATAGTGTCGAACTGAAAAGAGTGAAAGAAATTCACAAGTAACAGGATAATTATCGACGGAACAATGTGGCAATTGGCTTCATTTGGCTATTTAAAGTGCAAAACAGAATGTTCTTATTAAACTTCAAAATATTACTTCAGCAACTTACACATACTTTAATCTTTCTAAATTCAACATGTTCCCGAGGTTTGTTCAAACTTGTTGCTCCTTCCTGTTGGATAACGTCCATTCCGCCCACAAAAGGCTTAAATATATAACGTCTTTTTTCCCCAAAACATTTTCTCGGTGCCCGTCAAGTTTTATAGCCAATAAACGGGGGCCAACGCACACACAACCGCCTCCAGAAGTAACGTGTTAATAGGTCAGATGGTCAAACGGAACACGCTGAGAAGGTGAAGCCCAATAAATCACTCATCGACCGCAGCATTCATACACCTGCCGTCAAACATGGGAATGTGACCGACGTTTGGGAGACCAATGTTTCCCCCCGAAAAAGGATGGGAGCAGGATTCGGATCAAATCACGAAGAACGACCCTGTGGATTTCACCACCATGGCCATTTCTCCTAGCGACGGCGTAAAACCAGGCATCCATTTGGATTAAACTTTATAGCTTTACGATTATTAGCTGAGCCTGCACATAGTTGTGAAGGTGGCGGAATAAAGGGGGACACCGTCTAGCCGGTCGTAAATATTGCCCAACACACACACACCGGCTCAAATCTTACCATCTCCGTTTTGAGCGAAGAATTATAAGAAACACTCCGAACAAAGGCTCCCTTTTGGAGAGATAGGGAGAGGAAACACATCGGATGGAAGGCGTAAGCTTTGATACGAAGCTGAACGAAATCCCAAAGCCATCGTCCATCGAATCCTGCGAAGTGAAGGCGTGCGGTGGTTCTTCTCGTTAAAGCTAAAGGAAAGGAAAGCCCGATATCCAATGATGCTTCCATTTGGCGCCCATAAAACTATAGATACGCTCTCTGCTGAAGGTGAGGCCGTCACTCGGGATATCGTTACGCGGGCAGCGAACGAGGGGACCATGGAACTTCCTATTTTACGATGTGCATTTAGAGCCTGACAGCTACTCGAAACTTATAGCACGAAGCTCGAACGTAATAGTTATATTTCCTTGTAAATGCTCGTTTCATCATAAGCTCGTTGTTTCATAAGCCGTAAGCAATTTCAAAAGGTTTTCAAGATTTCAAAAGACAAAGACAATTTGTTTGGTAAAAACAGAGTTAAAGAGCTTCTTTTTAGAGCTTTATATTTTACGTTTAAAACAAACGTAGATGTCCAAGAAATATTTATTTAAAAAAAAGAAATCCCACTACACTATTAAGCTTATACTTACTCACATTTTCTCAATAAGGCAAAGAAGTAAAAGGAAAGAAATTTTTCTGTTTTATAACATACTATTTTTATATCAATAGTTCTTTTTCCTGTCTGCATTACAGTGTTTTCTCTGCAGTCCCGTCTCATGTACCTTCCCTGCAGAATCCTACTACAGTTTGCTGGTTTTCTCTACACTCTTCCTCTATCGCTCTCCTCCCTCTCTTTTTCGCTTCCTTCTTTCTCTTTCTCTTTTTATCTCTCTCACACTCTCTTTCTCTCTCTGTGCCATTTCTTTTTTTCTCTTTCTATCTGCCACTGGCAACTTTTCTGCGACCGCTCGGTCGACTCTATGTTACTACATTACACTACACTTCCGGAAATGAAGGGTTTTTGTTTTGTTGTTTTCTCTCGCCAAGGAACGCAACAGTGTGTTCGCTTTTTTTGTTTTGTTTTGTTTTGTTTTCCGTTTCCACCTCGACACTCCGACATGCGCGCTCTACTGTTTCTTTGCCCTGCGGCCAATCGCAATGCACTTCCGTGCAAACTTTCTGCCGCCGCCGCCGGTGAACGGAGGATGCGACGGCCAGTGAACTTCTTGCGGCGCTTAAGGATTTTACTTAAAAATGGACGCACAATACATTTTTTCACAAATACCACATTTGTTACTATAGTCTCGAGTTTCTGGTTCACTTTACTGATTTAAATTTCTCTTAAAAAACAAGCGGCTTTATTGTGATTCATTGTGTCGCAGGCGACTGGCTGCATTATGCTGGATCCGCCATTCGTTTAGCTTTTTTGTTTTAGCATTTTCATATCATTTCCTAAAGAGTGTGTTTCCTATTTGTTTGTGGTTAGGTTTTTTTTTATTTTTTTGTTCGATTTGATTTAACCGGGCCCGGCAATGTGAACGTTTTTACTTTACTACCCTCTTTATACTTTTATTAATTCATTTAGTTTCCTTTTCCGATTCCGAAGCCGTAGGTTTATTCTTTTCATTTAATTGTGTATAATGGGTGTGTATATATATAATATATTGGTTTGTATCTTGCATTGCCGTTCCTTTCTTCTTTCTGTTTTTCATTCTAATCCGTTGCTTTGCCACTGGTATTTCAACCATGTAATGCGTTGTAAATGTGGCTTTCCTTCTATAGCTTCACCTGGGAGCATGCTTCATATACACACTAGCGGCATTGTTTTTTGGTTTAATTTTTAATAGTCTGTGTGTTTGTTTTTAGCGTTGTGTCCTATCGAATCCAGGTTTTGCCACCATAATTTATTTAAATTATGCCTCTAAATTTTTGTTGGATTTGCTTTATAGCATAAATATGCAATTAATCTTGTTTTTAGTTATCTTGTTCTTTTCTTTTTCTTTTTTTGTATGGATACTTTAACATGGAGATTCACCATATACATATTCCTCTCCAACGTTGTTTTGTTTTATACTTATGCTCAGTCCGTTTTGATTCGGTGCGTAACGTAATTTCCTATTGGTTCCGTTCATTCGATGATTAGCCCAACCACCTTTCTTTACCTGCACCAAACACACCAGCGTCGCGTGCGTTGCTATTTTCGCCACGGTTCACTAATCTGTGGTACCTCCACTTGATGGATGATCGAAGGCCACGAAAAACAAATAACAAAAGAGCACACAGAACAGAGCTTCTTTAGCCACTGCTCATCATCAGCATTCGACCCTCCAACCATTTTATCACACGTTTTGCGTTCCCGCCCTTTTTTCCCACCCCTGGCCAATGTCCTCGTGAACGATCGATTGTGGGCATTTCGGGCGAGTACAACGAGCTCGGATGGTCTGCTTGCGGGCAATGGCCAGGAGTCTGACCGTCACATTTGTTTACCCGACACTGTTCGGTCAACGCACACATTCGTGACCGATTGTTGTTTTTCTCTTTTTTTACTCGCATCTGTTTTCATTTCTGTGTATGATATTGTTTTCCCTCTATTAGATCGCAGGAAGAGTAAGATTTTATATTTTCTCTTTCGTTTCCTGTCTGTTAATATACATTAACAAACCAAATTAAGCAAAAACAAAGAAAGTTGCATAAATAATTGCTAGAAAAGAAATAATTGTAATGAAAGTATTAACCGTAACGAAACAGCTCGTTCTCCAGGATAGAATATTTCATATTTCTCCATCTTACCTAACGAGCAATGGTTCAGCTTCCTTTAATTTTTCGAATTCCGCCGGTAAAGAATACAATTACCAACTTTTACCTAACTTGTTTGTGTTCTTTTCAAACATTCTCCTGAACCAGTTCTCCACGTTGTTACCTCTCGCTATGCGAATAATGATAGAAAAGCAATGTATGAGGTTTTATAAACTGAACTTATAACGCTAAAGACTGCGAGAGAAAGTAAAAAAGCAAACAACCATTCCAAACAAAACAATGACTAAAGAGGTTGATTGGTTTTGTGTTATTCTGTGCTGCTTGAAAATTGGTGTACCCTAGGTTAAAAAAGGAATCTTCAATGTCTAGATAAGCGCTACACTCACAGTCGTAGCCCTCTCTCTCTCTCTCTCTCAACGATCTGGTAAATTTGAAACCCTACTATGTCTAATGTTACTTGTTAGTCGCAGTCCTCGGCTGCACGCAGCAGCAGCACTTGTAACCAAACATAATACGTTCGTTCTTCCCCTACATCGTTGCCATCATCCCGCGCCAAACACATTCACAACAAAAGAAGCCCAAACTCAAACACGAAAGCGAAACTGATAGAGCCTTTAAATAGATAAATGAAAAAAGGAAAGAGAAGCGGGTGAAGACTGATGAACGAACATTTGATTGATTGATATAAACTACACTAATTCTAGACTTCCAAGGGAACATTACATTACAGGACAATAATGCTGTCGCAGAGCATTAATTTTATCAATCCTATACGGAATCCTGTCGAACCTGATGGAGAGGTCTGCTGTATATGGGTCTTGCTGTCACAAGATCGCCCCACACGTCAACACATCTTTGTTGCTCCGCCTTCAAATCCACAGTCACTCGTGTGCCATTCATTCATTCCGACCGTTCGACATAAACCATTCGCCCTATTCATTCTACCTGATTTTCGAAAGAGCAGATCCCTTCTTTTTTTTTGGAAAACGTTCTTCTATGGTGTGTTGCTGAGTGATCGCTTTCGTTTCCTTTTTATTACATTTTATATTATATTTTCCTCTTATTACACATGTTTGCATTATTCTTTTTTTATTAAGCGTCACTAACAGCTCACACCATACGAAACGCTATTTCGCAAGACGTTACTTTTAATGATTAATAAGTGCACTTATCTAATATATATTACCACGCACACGCAAACCAGTTCTTCTAAAGTTCATCGTTTGGTTCGCGTATGTCTCCGCTTCTACCAGCAATTTGAATATACAGCAGAGCAAAAGGAAAATTTAAAAAAAAATCCTACCCACAGCCACCAAGTGCGGACATACTCGATGGTGTTGGCTTAATGTTCCACTTTCTAACTGCACTAATGCTTGGTTGGTTGGTTGGGGGTTGGTTGGTTGTTGATTACCAACTCTTCCATAACACGTCTCATAAAAGCAAAACGACGAAAACACCAAATCTATCTCACCTTACCGATCGTTGCGTTTCGCTCATATTTGGCTAGTATACTGTTATCTATACCCTGCATCACACATTGAGACCCAATTTCGCTTGCTCGTTGCTATGTATGTCAATCGTTACGCACGCCGATATATTAGTTGCAGTAGTTAATGTGTTGTTCTTTCCTATTTCCTATCGTTTGCTAAAGCCATCTATGCTTTTATCTGTACTCTTCTGAGCGGGAATCGTTATTCTTCCCAACATTTCCATCCTTTGTATTCCCTACAAAATTATCATCTGATAGATAACTTTGTACAGAGGGACCGAGTTACTTCCATACTTTTTTTTCCTTTACAACAAATAATTTCAAACTCAACCATACCCTTCACCTTCTTCTCACCTCTATTATAGTTTCCACTTGTGTCATTCAAAAAATCACGCTTAATAATTAACAGCTTGCTCAGAAATCTTGCTCCATTTGACAATGCTTCTACTTCGTCATTTGCTGCCCTCCATAGTGCTTCCGTTATTCATTCTCTGACGATTTGTTTCGAGTTTCTTTATGTATGCTCTAAACTTCCTTTTTCATATAGTTTTCGTTTCTTTGACAAACAAAACTTTAATTTTCTTCTTGGAAAAACCCAATTTGCAGCAGAGCATACAACTATTCATTACACCGGATTAATCGTTTCGATTGTTTTGCAAATTGATTAACGCTGGGCGAAAGTTAAACCATCCTGCACCAACAAAACTCGGGTAAGAATACACAGAGAATGAAAGTCGCTTGTAAAAAATGAAAAGAGCACGTGACTAGCCTAAGAATAAACCAAACCCTGAAGCAGTGCATTAATGTCGTAGATGTAAGTTCGCTTGGCTAAAAGATGTTTTTTTTTGTATGAGCGAAAAATTGTTAATATTATACTGTACATATCATGCATCATAGGTTAATAACATATTGCCTGTACGGTTGCATTCGAAAAGAACACCATTGTTAACAAACTGTCTTTCAGATTAAATAACCCATTAACTTTATACACAGCCCTAGCTATCTGTACGCTTCGCTTATTTCGTTTTTTTTCTTCTTTTTTTTCTCTATCCTTCAACCTTGACAGAACTTATCAAATTAGTTTTTCAATAGTAATCATATGTAACATTTACTTCGGCAGCTAATATCTCATTCTCAATCATCAGCAGTGGATATCATGACTTTAATGCGAAATGATCTGTTCAACTCTTAGAGCCGTAAATTTTGTCTTATTTTGGTACAAAAACACTTATCGAAACTCATTCGGTACCAATACAAAATGTGAACCAAATCCAACGAACTATGTAAATAAGAAGGAAAATTTGAAGATATAATTGAAAGAATGGATTCCCGCTGCCCTAAATGGATTCAACAACAAACGGATAATCAGTAGTAATCAGTAAATCAGTAGTGCAAGCCCTTTCGTTTTCCTTCACACTTTGGAAAACCTCCCATTCTCTAATTTGTCACCGCATTCCCAGACAATGTGTGTAGTGGTGAAACATTTTCAATTGATCCAGTTGATCCTGTGCAAAGTTTTATCCCCATTTATCCATCTGCTCTACCACGCATTACGAAGGTGCATTGCATAGTTTTCCATAATCTCACTTCAATCCGTCGATCTTCTATTGAGTTGCCTTCTACTATTTACATTCAACATATCTAATACTATCTACGATGAATAATTATGTATAAGACCTATTAGCGATATGATACACTACTTGCACTCCGCATATTTGACCCAAGGATTTATTTGCTCCGATTATTAAATGTGTTTCTATGTACACAGCATGATTATTATTCATCGTTGATCACTGGGAAACAAGGCAAACTTAGTTCATGAACATGCTTTCTATGTGATAGAGATACAAGGATCAACTGAAGAATGGCGTAGTCGTGTGAAGTAACAGGCATATACAAGGAAAAACGTAGCTTTAAACTAATGCAGGACTTAGATGATACTATAAATTTTAAATTCTAACTGTTGTCCCCCTTGCTACATATTAATACATACATTCTTTTATTTCATTTAAGGGATAATTAGTGCGACCACCTGACTTGTTCTGTCTTTCAACGGATGTTATTAAAGGGCTGATTATTTTTTGACTTCATGTCATATGTAAGTATTCGTATTATTTCTTGTGATCGGGAGGAAGTGGCCCAAGTTAAGCAGGTCGCAGCACCAAGATTATCGCAGCAACTCAGTCCACTTCCTCCCAACACCTGCAGTTATTATTTGGCGTTGTTTCTGAACAGACGTGCCACTTGAGCTGACGTTTTTTCAAAATGCTTCCATACCTAGTCGAAAAATTCCCTACGCTTTTTACACAACCAACGACGCGCTCGCCGGTCTGGATCCCTATTGCCACGGTCTCGTTGTATATGCAGCTCATCTCAATTAAAATAGCTATTTTCGCGGTTTTTTCGTGTTACGCTGTTTGTTGCTTTAGTAGAAACTGATGGCGTGACGGTTAGTTCTTTTCCGTAGCGGTTATCGCTCCTGATTGAAGTATCCCTGATACTAAAAGTACATTTCACAACACCTCTAACAGGATAATAATAATTGATGTATATAATAATAATAGATGGTATATTGATGATTCCTATGCCCTTGGCTTCAAATTAAGAACACCTTCAGGGAAGAGGTAATTATCGATTAATATCGAAAATGGATATGCAAACAAACAAACAAGTACTTAAGAAAACAAAAACAAGCTCACCGTTACCATTACGTAAGTTTATCCCTGGTATGATTCGATTCGATTTATAATTCTATCTTGCGCTCTCGCCTGGAAACAAACAAAAAAATCACCAAACAGCAGCATCAAGCGATCCAGAATATCCTTTTCTAGACGCTTGATTCGGAGATGAATGCTGGGTGGCCACGTTCGCATTTCGAAGGAGGACAGCAAGCGCGTAACGTCGTTTCTGACTGCTCTCGATGTTACTGACCGACCATAATCACTCCACACACACTATTTGCAGCACTTAGTCTGTACCGTCTCCGATTTCCCGAATTCCACGTTTTTAACGACTAGCTTTTGAGCTTATCGCTTTCATAACTGATTCGCACACCTCGAATGTGTCTATATGTTTTTACTCCGTTTGCTGTCTGTGTAATCGACGATTGTCTTAATTGTTTTTTTGTTTTGCTTTAGCATTTTCATCATCACTGATACTTGATCACACCAGAGCTGGGAAAAAGGGCCTAAAGCAGCATGCATCCTTTCCCCTTCATGATTCACAGCTTCTGTGCGCTTTGGCTTTGGTGTCGGAAAACTTTTCACTTGTCACCACTGCGACGTCGTTACGACGTTCTCGGGAAACTTTCAACTCACTTTGAGCCACCACCGTAGTGGCCACTGTTACTGTGTCCATATCCACTTCCACTGTTGGCATAATGGTTGCCAACACCGCCGTAGCTGTTTCCTGCGTAGCCTCCACCTCTACCGTGCTCGTTGCTATGATGATGGTGCGAATTGTGTCGCTCGGAGCCGCTCGAATGAGAGGACCCGCCACGGCCACGCACAACACCGGAACCGCCGCCATCGCCGCTGGCTCCAGGGTGGCTGGTGTTATCACTGCCCGAGCCGTGGAACTGGGTATCCATTCGACGGTAGTACAGCAGGTAGGGGACACGGGGAGCACGTGGGCGCAGCACGTTGAACTCCGGGACCGGCTTCACCGTGCTGTCGTCGTAACGAATCCAGCTGCCGTATCCGGCATGATACACATCGGTAATGTAGTGACCCTTCGACGCTTCTTTGCCATCGTGGTACACCACGGCGAACAGTTTGTACTGCTTTTGCTTAGCTGAATAACTCTTGCCCTTGGAGGACATCAGTTCTGCAAATGGAAAACGAAAACATACATGCACATCAGACATCATAAACCCATGTCAGTGGGATCACATGTCACGGTTCTGGTACTTACTCGAATCTATTTTCAATTCGATAGGGAAGTCCAGAGTTTTCAGTATTTTCGTACAGCCGTCCATCTTGTAGTCGAAACACTTGAGATGCAGTATTAGCACGACCGGCAGCTGCTCCAGCGTTACTTGCTGCCAGGCGGCCACTTCCTGTTTCGTCTTGGTACAGGTCACTCCCTCCAACTCGTCCCGACCGACCAATTGTTCCAAGGCTTCCTTCACGGATGCCGCTTTCTGAAGTTATAACAAAATGTGAGTAAAAACAATTCATACGGAAAATTATTTTCAAAGTGAACCCATACAAATATGAAACAGCCAATTATTTCAAAAGAAAAAAAAAAAGAATGGATGAACCAAAACGATAGTCAATTCCACGCCTAGCAGGAAGCACGCTCTATTTTTAGAACCACGTTTACTTTTCAACGTTACGTACCTCTATATCTAGTGGAAGGGTGAAGAATGGTTGAATGTTGTACGTCGGTGGAACGCCATCGCGCTGTACGCGTGAACGCAGCTTGCCTCCGAAGATGTCGCTGATTGGGGAACGACCGAAATCGGTTGTGCGCGTCACCGTGCCCTTGTTTCGATTGCCGCAGATAACCTACAAACAGCAGAGATTTTCATTAGCTTTTGCCTAGAGCTTTTTGTGCAAATTGAAGGGAAAAATAGTTTCAAAATAAATTTTGTCCATCGCAAGTTTTGAGTGAATCCGGCTAGATGCCTTCTGGCCACTCTACACACAGCGCGATAGGAAGAACTTAATTTCCCCACCAAATGCCACATAATCTGATATTGAAGAACCAGACTCTGCCGGCTTAAGGATGGCGGGGTGTTTTTGTACAGTACACGCACGTGTACGCGCACGCTACCGAGACAGCTACCCGAAGCGAACCAACAAGATAGAAGTTAAAATTAAAATTACAACACGAGATTCGAACCTATACTCTCAAAATTTAGAGGAAGGAACACAGCCTTATCCCACACGACCATCTAACAAGGTCAGCACGACGCGTTCAAACTACGATCAGTTTACTCACCATCCAATCATCATCCTCTTCTCCGTGAACCTCCCCGTTCGTTGGTTCATCTCCGTTCACACCAGTTTGATCGGGTTTATTAAGTTTCATGAACTGAAAATACAAAAAAATAATAGTAAGGTAAACACCTCAACAGCTCTTCGCAGACAAATGCATCTCGTACCTCGATCATTTCATCATTGAGACGATTTAGCACGCAGCCGAGAAACTCTTCCGCGTCCTCCTGCCGGCCCTCGATCTGGAAGATGTCCGAGCGGACCCCGTTGAGGATCTTGTGAATAACGACCGGCTCAAACGGTGTATCGACCTGGATTTCGGGCGTGTCGTCCTTCTTGCCCTTTTCCCGTTGAACTTTCGGGCGCACGGGGGACAACGAGAATTCACCAACCAACGAACACCTGGTGTATGGATTTACGTAACGAAAATATTATACTATATTTCATGAATGCTTCTCGGATATCGCTCAACCAAACTTACATTGCATCAATGAACGGCTTCGGATGTTTGGTATTTTTGGCCGCTGGCAGTGTGCGAACCGTGCGCATCAGATGATAGAACGGTGGACATGCCACAAGCGCCTGGAGGATGGCGTTGATGTAGCAGTAATTCGACCGGTTGATCAACCCACGTGGTGTAATGCTGATGCTATTGTTTTCGATGCGATATCCGCTTAGAAAATCTGGAACAACCAATAATGAAAATCCGGTCAGTAAATGTAGCCATGTTTCGGATTGAGTTAAACCGTTCGAAAAGATCTGTAAGAACTAAAAAAAATGAAAACGTAAACGGCTTAAGCTTAACTTAAAAAAGAAAACAAAATAAAATTCTGTTTGTTTCAACACTAATGTCAATCCCATGGGATGTAAGGGAACGACAAACTCTCTGAGAAACGGGGTGGGTTCAACGTTAGAAAGTAAACCACAAGCCAATCAGAACGATTAGCCGGCGTGGCCACTCAGAAACGTGACCGCTAGTAATTCTTTTCCATTTGTGTAACGCATGTTACTCTATTGAAAATGATAAAGAGTAGTTTGCTGACTTCAAATGGAATAATCCAATCGTTACCATATAGTTGTAAAGAGAGAACCGAATAAAATTTCATCAGTGCAGCGATGAGATTCGAACCCACAGACTCTTGGGTGCAACCTCCTGCCAACCAACTAGACCACAGAGCATCGCGCAACACTTACCGCCAAATTTCAGCGAGTACTCGTCCTTCTCACCGCCTATTCCCGCATCTTTCGAAGCGCCCGCGACGTTCGTGCTTTTCGCAGTCGATGTCTGACCTGACGCTGATCCTCCTCCCTTAGCACCCTTCCCAGACGAGCCGCCAACACTGGTGTTGGCTGAGGCACTTGTGTTGGAGTGGGCACCGCCACCCGGAGTGGAGGCAGCAGCAGACGAGTACGACATGGGGCCAGTCGACGTTGAAAGGTTGTTCCTTTCGTACGGTTGCACCTTGGCCACGGGTTTCTTAGCACCAGTACCACTAGTTGTGCCATCGGTGGCTACCGGGCTGCTGTTTACCGCGGCTAGTGTTGCCGGAGAAGCCGCCGCACTCTGGCCCACAACGGGTCCCAGGGGACCTGCAGGTCCAGCCCCACCTGCCGACGCCGCACGGTGGACGGGGGGTGCAAAGTTCACTCCACCCGTCTGCGGTTGTGCCGATGCAGGATAGTGGTGATGGTGACCCATCGCTCCTGAAGACATTCCGGTAGTTGTCGCTGCCGATGAGGACGACGAAGCACTCGCTACGGTTGCATTCGTCGTTGCCGAAGACGTCGCGGAGCCCGATCCCGCAGACGACGATGACGAGGAGGAAGAAGAATTGAACAAACTAGCCCAGGTTTTGTTCGGTTGCGGTGGTGGCGGTCCACCGGAAGGTATCTGTGGCGGGGGCACAATGATGGGTGGTGGAATGTTTAGTGGATGATCGGGTGGCGGTATGTTTAGTGGGTGGTTAATGACAACCGTTGGTTTGTCCGCTGACTTTACCATGTTAGAAGCAGCAGCGATCGCAGAAGGTGGTGTTGGTACAATTACCACTTCATTGCTATGGTTGGGATGATGCTGGGCACTCTTGCTGCCAGCGTCCGGACCGACGCCGCTGGGTCCGGTGGCAGTGGTCGTCGTCAAGGAAGAAGCGGTCGTGGACACGGTACGCTGTGGAATCGCTTCCACCTTTTTCGATTCCATTTGCGGTGCCGTGCTATTCGGCTGCCCAACCAGGGTGGCAGTACCAGCTAGTCCGCCAACGGACGATCCTCCGCCTGCACCGGACATTCCCGAGTGCTGACGCTGCTGGTTCGCATCTGGGAAATGTTTCTGCCCGGCCGCACTCATTTGCTGCTTTGAGGCCAGCATCGACGGGGCGCCGGATAAGGCCGCGTTCGGCGGTGTTGCCGTCGCTCCTAGGGCCGTGAATGGAACCGGGGAAGTAGTTTTGTGCTGGTGACCGCCAGCTGTTCCACCCGAACCCGGGAACTCCTTGTTCGGTATGGCCGAAACCGACACGGAGGCGGTACTCTTCTTTGGCCCTAGGCCACCGCTATTGTTCACCCAAGCACTTGTAGTGGCGGCAGGCGTTGCTTGCTGCTGAGGTTGCTGCGATGTGTTGCTATTGCGCTGAGCATGAGTTCCTCCGGACGACGAAGAAGTAGCAGCATAACTGGCTCCACGACGATCCTCTTTCAAGGACAACTTTTCGATTCCCTTGGCAGCATCCTGGGTCGCAGCGACCGCAGCATAGACGCCAACAATGTGCGACGCTTGCTGCGGATGATATTCATGTTGTGTAGTTGTCTGCTGTGATGTTGATTTTGGCACATTCAAATGCTGTTGCTGTTGCTGCTGCTGTATCGATTTGTTGGTTGCATTCGGTCCATACTGCTTCAGGGCGCCTCCGGTCGCATTTGATGTTGCAGCAGCCGTTATCGGCTGTGCATGTTGCGGTGGCTGATTGGAGGAAGGCGCGTTGCTGTTGTTGCTCAGGTTAACAGTGGACGGCAGTGGCGTCGAGTTGGTCATGTAAACCGCATCGATGAGCTTGGGTGAGATAGCGTCATGCTTGCGATTGTTGTTGTTGCCATCGTTACCGTCGGCATCAATCAAACCGACAGTGGCAGCTGACGAAGGCATCTGTTGAGGTGCATGCTGTTGCGAGTGGCCCGGGTGATGATGGAACGATGGATGTACCGGGGGTGGTTCCGTTACTAGAAGAGAACATTAAATCAATTTCAATAAATTTTCATGCAATTATAAAAGCGTTTATTGTGAACAAAGAAACTTCAGTCGATGTTTAGAAGTTTGCCTGTCCATCTAGATACTTACAATTGATTGGTGCCCCTTGAGCAAGCGGAGGTGCTGGTTGTTGGTGATGGTGCACAGCGTTATGATGTTGTTGCTGCTGATGCTCCTGATGCTCTATTTGCTGCTGTTGAGGAGCATGATGTGGCGGTGGATTAGATTGCATGTACTGCTGGTCGACGATGAAATTATTGTTCACCGAAACCCCACCATCCATTGGTGGCATATTCTGCTGATGTTGCTCCATCATTTGCTGGTGCTGGTGCTGGTGTTGCTGCTGCTGCTGTTGCTGCTGCTGTTGCTGTTGTTGTTGCTGGTGATGTTGCTGTTGTTGCTGTTGCTGTTGTTGTTGCTGTAGTTGTTGTTGCTGTAGTTGTTGTTGCTGTAGTTGTTGCTGCGGTTGCTGTTGCTGTTGCTGTGGCTGTTGCTGTTGCTGTTGTTGGTGCTGGTGATGCTGCTGTTGCTGTTGCTGGTGCTGGTGATGCTGCTGTTGCTGTTGCTGTTGCTGCTGTTGCTGCTGCTGTTGCTGCTGCTGCTGTTGCTGCTGTTGCTGCTGCTGTTGCTGCTGCTGTTGCTGCTGCTGTTGCTGTTGCTGCTGCTGCTGATCCTGATCAACGAGCACCTCTGACTCCATCGAGACCGCAGCATTCATCATGGTTTGCTGTTGTGGCCCACCGAGCTCTTGCTGTTGCGGTGCCACCATATAGCCCATGTTGTGCTGTTGTTGCTGCTGCTGGGCGGAAGAGATCGCCGGGCCCACCGGAGACTGCAACGGGGCGTTGGAGGGGACCGGATTCACGTTTCCGCTGTAGTCGTCGACAACACCGGCTTGCTGCGGAGGCGGCCCTCCCTGCTGCATGGCGACGTACTCGTCCTGCGACTGCATCGGAACCGGTGCGGGAGCCATCTGCATCGTGAAACCGGGCACGTTCGGATCCAGCACATGATGGTGCGCCATCGGTGGCGGCATCGCTTGCTGTGGCGGCGGCCCTCCTGCTTGCATCATCACGCCGCTACCGTCGTCTTCGTGCAAGTATTCCGGCTCGGGATGATAATCGAGCGCCATCTGACCCGGTGGCCATATCTGGCCCTGCGCAACCGCAGCCGGGTGCAAGACATTCTCGTCGTGACCCGGCTGGCCACCGCCGGGCTGCTCGTCTCCCTTTTCCTCGTACATCTGGTACTCTTGCGGGATGTACTGATACACCATTCCCGCCGGGTAGCCGTGCATGGCCGTGTTGTAGTACATCGGCATGTGCGGAGTCGTCATGAACAGGGGCGCTCCGGCAGCATGCTGCGCGGCCGCATGTGGAGAAATCATGTAGTACCCTCCGAAGCCACCATACTGTCCAGCTCCGCCGACCATATGCGGCTCCAGATGCAACAGTTCCGGTGTGTGCTGCGGCGGTGGATGTTGCTGCTGCTGTTGCTGCTGCTGCTGCTGCTGCTGTTGACCTGCAGCGCTAGTTGAAGTCGGTGTTTGTGGTTGGCCTCCTCCGCCTCCTCCTCCCTGTGTAGCCTGCTGCTGCTGCTGCGCTTGCTGCTGCTGCTGCTGCTGCTGCTGCTGCTGTTGTTGCTGCTGTTGTTGCTGCTGTTGTTGCTGCTGTTGCTGCTGAACCGAGTGTTGCTGAAGCTGTCCGGGCTGACCACCCTGATGGTGGGAAAGCGGTAGCATACCACCAACACCTTGCTGTTGCTGTTGGTGGTGCTGATGCTGTAGCTGATGCTGTTGATGATGCTGATGCTGTTGCTGATGCTGATGTTGAATGTAGTGCGGCACGTAACCTCCGCGCGAGCGAGAATTATTTCCACCACGGTTGTTACGTCCACCGCGGCGCATCGTGCCTCGGGTCGACATCTGTACCGGGGCCGACTGCACCAACTGGATCTCCTGACCGCCGGCCACGTCGGCCGGCATGTACGCACCGGCATGCGGGCTGGTCGTCGTCAGGTACGGGTGACTCACGTACCCGTGCACGTTCACGTTGGCCGTCAGGTTGCTCACGTACACGTTGCTGCCGTTAGGCTGGGAGAACATCGGCACCGGGTACATGCCGTGCGGGCCCGGCTGCATATAAGCCGAGGCCGGTATCTGCGTCGTGTAGACGTGCGGCATCACCTGCTGCTGGTGATTCGAGACTGGCGGCAACGCCTGCTGCAGCTGCTGGTTGCCGTTACTGTCGCGGTCGCCGTTTCGACTACCGCCATCTCCGCCTCCTGCTGAACCGCCACGACCACCTACATTGTGCTGCTGCTGGCTTTGCTGCTGACCCTGCTGCTGTTGTCCGCCAGCCTGCGTTTGGTTAGCTGCTTGGCTCAGTTGATGCTGCTGTTGCTGCTGCTGCTGCTGCTGCTGCTGGTGATGCGGGTTGTTGGTGTGCGGAGGCATAGTCGTAGCTGTCACGACGGGAGTCCGTGCGGAAGTGACTTCTCCAGCTCCTCTTACTCCTCCGCTCGTGGCCGTCGACTTCTGCGCCGCACAACCGATCCACTGTTCCCGCTCCGTATCGACGACAAAGGAACTACTTGGCTCTTCGTTCACTACATTTTCAAAATGGGCGCAATAAGGGAAAATAAAGAAGAAAAAACAATTTAGTACAATTTCTTCACAACACAACCGAAGAAAGGAACGAACTTGGCCTGCAAGCAATCGAAGGTAGCGTACGGATAAAGGAAGTGCCATTAACGATAACATTTAAAAGAATGTCAACTAACAAACAAAAAAACACTAAAACGGGAAACCTCTCTCTTTCTCTTTCTCTTGCATTAACGCTTTCCGGTGCAATTTTGTCGTCAGTTTTGTTACAATAAATTCAGCAGGATTCATAGGTTCTCATCAGTAAAACAATCAAACCAAGCCGACAGAACGTAAAATGAAGTAAACCAATTTATCACGTCCCAATGTTGTTTAAACAAAATACATTTCACATACTTCAACGTTTTATACCTAAAAAAAATAATAATAGCGGTAAGCTATCCAGCTGACCAGCTATCATCGTTAGCGAGAAATACAAACAAAAGATGCAAAGGTATGCAACATCGTACACGGTTACTAACTGATCGGGGAACTATCTTAAGATTTCGAAGGACATTGAAGGCTGACAAATAAGCTACCTAATCACTGAACAACAAAACTAGCAATAATAGTGAAAATTACACTAAAAAATTGATAAGAGCCAACCACAGATGAATCAAGCAACAAAAAACATTAAAAGGTTTAAAAGATTAAAAATAACTGAAAGGGACTTAGAGAAGTAGCTTAGATGGAATCGTGCAAACGTAAAGAAGCGGCGTTGAGCATAAAGGAGCAATAGCAGGCGGTTAGCAAAATAACAACACCAAAATATACGAAAAGGGGGCGGCAGCAACAACAACAAAAAAACCAAAAAGGCAAAAAAAGGGGGGATTTTGGAAAGTTTATTAACTTTTCTTGAACGAGTTGTGTATTGAGAAAGTACACGACGTTCAACCAGCATCAAATTATTGACTGAATCCGTAACAGATCCATCGGAACAGTTGAGCAAAAGAAAAAAAAACAAAGAAAAGAAAGGCAAAACAACTAAAAAAAATCAACGGAAAAGGAAGTGATGCGGTATCCGGTATTTGGTTGGGCAAGAAGCAACAACGCTTACCGAGTGTCGGCAGCGGTGGCGCTGATGGTGCTGCTGAGGCAATCGAGGCTGAACGGAGGCCGAAGGAAGAAGCGTGCGGGTGGTGGTGGTGGTGATGATGCTGCTGCTGTTGCTGCTGGATGAAACCGACAGGCGCGGGTGGCGGCGCTGCCGGCAGCAGGTGTTGCTGCAAGAGGACACCGGTCGGCGCTGGGGCTGACGGCGGTGGGTGATCCAGCAGCACCAGCGGCCGGTGGTGGGGAACCATCGGACCCCTCGGCGGCTTGCCGCTCGACCGAATCACCGAATGCTGCGGCGGCGCCTCGACAAGCTTGGACCGTGCAGGAGGAGGAAGCGGAGGTGGCTTGCCCGTGGAAGGTTCGTCCAGCGCCAGCAACGGATCGAACACTTGCGCGTTGGGGTTCAGCCCATTCATGCATGGCTGCTCCACACCGGCGTCATCTCCGGCCTGCTTTCGTTCGGCGGTAGGGGGAGGTGCGTGAGGTGGATAAAGGATTCCCATCAGGGCGGTCGCGTCATGCTCACCGGCATCGGTCAGGTCGAGAAACTGGTAGCTGGTGCTACCGTTCGCTGCTGGCCGCGTCGTGCCGTCCCTCGCGGTACGGCTCATCATCCGTCCCGGGGATGGTGATGCGGATGAGGGTGTGCGGTGGTGGTAGCGGCGGCGTCTTTCACCTCCTCTTTGCCCACCTCTGCTACCGGGCGATGCTCGCGACGATCGATGACGGAGGGTGGTGCCAACGGTTGACACTTGATCATCTTCCCGATACCCGTCCTCTCGTGTCACCCGCCAGCTATCTCCGCCACCCCCTCCCCTTGCTTCCACTTTTCTAGCAGGTTGGCAGATTCAACGCTTCAACGTCTACAATTGGTCGCGTCGGGCAGAAGAAGTGCCGGCCCTATACTGCTGCTGCTGCTCCCGCTGGACAAGCGATCATGGCCAACGATGTGGCATCGTCCGTAGAGGGTCGCATACCCGCGCCACACTTCCGCGCTTTGCTTCACCACCGCCTACACAACCGCCCTTCGCCCACAGTAACACAACGGTGTCGTCGTCGTTTGCTACGAAATACCACCGAGAAATGCCATCATCACTGTTTGGATGCCACACGCGATTGATACAGCATGCACAGAGAAAGAGAGATAGCGAGAAAGAGAGACAGAGAGAGAGAGAGGGAAGGAAACGGAAGACACCAACGCGGGCGAGAACCCTTGGTTCGTCGCTATTTATACTGCCCAATCCACACCAGAAGAAAAAAAAACCCGCGTTACTGGAAAAGGGAGCTGTGGTTTGCTTGCTTAAATCTATGTGCAGTCAAATTTCCCACGTAGTGAAAGGACAGAAAGAGAGAGAGAGAAAGAGAGAAAGAGAGAATATTTGGAAGGAAAGAAAAGAAAAATACAAAATTACATTACACGGTGGAACACGAATTCATTTGCGCGCATAACATCATTGCGATTATGATTTAAATATTCTGCAGTTGATTTGGGACGAACGAATTGGAGGAGTTGGTCCAAATTTTTTTACAAGTTACAACACGCATAGTTTTACAACATTCAAAGCACGTTAACAAGTTCTCTACAACAACTAGCGGTTGTTCTTCGAGTTTGGTTTCGATCAGTATGTTATGGTCTAATTTATACCGTGCTTTTCGACTGCTGTCCAGTGTTCCTCTTAATGATATTGCATAGGATGATGCACACTATTTTCTATGCAAAATACGTCCCCCCGTTAAAAAGCAATTTCCTGCAAGTCGAATGCAGGATTAATATGAATGTTCATAGTAATAAAATCCTGTGCATACTGAGCCTATTCCCATGCCGCTAAGGGCAAGGTAAAGGCATCATGCGCAAGGTCCCTGGCGTATGTCCATAATGGGTAATGATCGCGACTGAAAGAAATCCCCCCCAGAAAGTTCAATTCATCAAAGGGAGGTTTTATAGTTCACCCCCGATTGAACGTCCGCCGTGGTAGTTGGTAGACAGTACCACCGGCTAGTAGGTTCATTTAGACTAGGGCTATGGCATCTTATCGAAACTCATAAAACATTATTCCATCCGTCGCGCGGACACATTTGGTCATATGACACCGCACACTTTTGCAGCCTCATTGCAATCAAAGTGTAATGTTTCGCCTACAGAAGGAGATTCGGTCACGAATAGATGGCGACATCGTCGTCGATGCTGCGCGGATGCTTTCCTGCCGCATCGGTTTCGGTCATCAATAGAAAACGACATGCCACCGGCCAAGAAAATTCCATTCCTTTCGCGTTGCCATCCGCACCACCAAGGGGATGTCACTGGATCATTGGAAAGAAAAGATGGAAACCATAAGAAATTTACCCCCTAAAAAGGAACGAACAGACCATAGCGAAAGAGAGAAAGACACAGAGAGAGAGAGAGGAATGCAGCAACGCGAAAAAATTTGACATCATAGCCTCGTGCGCCTCTTGCCTCAGCCCCCGTCACTCATCTGACATCTTCGCACCTAAATACAGGTTAAGACTGTCATTTTCTGTCGATTTGCGGGGACGGGATGTCAACGACGCGCTGACGCCGCCGACCGACTTTGGGGATTGCTTTTGCCGGCGCGTTTCTTCTTCGCTCGCATTCGAGGTTACATAAAAACGGATCCCCACGCTTACTCTTCTTCGTCAACCAGGAGGGGGGGGTCGAATGTGCAGTCGGAACCTGTGACGCTCACCATGGTTACCGGGATGAACATTGAAGTAGGGAAATCTAGTGAGCCATACGACGCACGATGTGATGGAAAAGCGGCTGTGAAATCTTTTCGGGGGAACTTAAATGTCCTCAACTCAGTTCAACCGTTCGTCGATGGTACAGCTCACTTCCGACAGAACTACTGCGGTGTAAAACCGTTCAATCTTTCAACTTTTCTTTTCCTGTGGCGAACAATATGGGGGTACATATAAGCAGATGATGGCTACCTTCGATCGTTTTTTTTTCTATCCTTTTCTACAATCAATGGATTTAGTCACAAGATGGTTTTCGCATCGACAGCTCATCCTACCCACCCAGCTTTCTTACCGTGTTATGCGGCTCCATCGCACGGAGACGAGGGAAACAGTGCGTTCGTCAGTTCGCCCGATTTGGCGGCTGCTGCTGTTGTTGCTGCTTCTGCTGCTGCTGTGCCGGAGTCGGAATTTCGTGGCCGAGACAAACTGAAAACGATGACGAACGCATTCGCCACTGCTGCTGCTGCAGTCGCCGTCGCCGCCGTCCCCGCCACCGCCGCCGCCGCCGACGTTCAACACGGATTAGAAACGAATAAACGAGCAAACGAACCACAGCGTCCGGCGGCTGGGAATAATGTTCTCATCGACAGTGAAATGTCACTCGATGTGTGACGTCTCCTGCCGCGATCGAACAACTCGATCCTCCTTCGACTGCCGAAACGCACGATATGCACCGAGATTCGCCTACTGCGGTGGCAACGCGTGCAGGTATGTGTGATTTTTGCTGGGTGTTGATGGCAGCGCAACTACCGGTTTCGTTTCTCTTCCGCGGTGCGGTGTGTTGACTTCGCTAGGATTGGTTTTCCTCGTCAAAAGCATGAGCCGAATCTGTGCTTCTAGGCAGGACTTTTGCAGAAACTCCGGTTCGAACAGGGTGACACAACGTAAGGGTGCGTGCGAAGGGTGTTTCTTTTGCTGCCGAACGATCTGGAAGGAACGCACGTCGCTCGACCGATGGGGCAACCTTTGTGACCGCTAGCTGCTACTGTTACCACCCCGCTCGCCGTCCTTCTTGACACACGCACTTGAATTCACACAGGCACACTATCGGAACACGATCCTACCATATGCGAGAGGAGCTACCGTAAACAGATGGGATTTGAATCACACAGAAAACGAGCACTTCACTTTCACGCGGTACGCCGGTGCCTGTCTTCTGTTGTGTACCTATACCCGGCGACGGAAAATCGCTAAAAGTTTAGCAAGAGGGGATGAAAATAAGGAATATTTTATCAATCTGTTCGGATATAGTGCGAGCAGCCTACAATTGCCACACTTCCTGTCACGGAATCGGTCTCGAAGTCGCCTACTATATTCGGGCTACCTTCAGCAAGATGTCTAGAGGGCAAGGCAAAGCACCGTCAGTACTTTGCCTATCTTAGCACACCAAACTTCACAGCCATTCCCAGCCCCCACCGCAGCACCGTAGCAACACACACTAGAACTTTTAAAAATAATGGAGCGGAAGTGGGAATGCGAAATCGAAAAGAAAACTCCCAAGAAATTCTACCATCATTTGACCACACAACTCGCCTGCACACAATCGCGGACACACACGTACACACGTAATCGCACACACGGTCTCGCCGATTCACGAGGGGTTGCTGGGATTTGGAATCGTAAATGTTAGAAACTCCTCCTACGCTATTTCCTTTCCGAAGCTAGGGCGTATTACATTGCCCTTGCTGGAAGCTATTTCAAGCCGAAACAAATCGAATGTAGTAGCTTCGTGCACTTCTGTGAACTCGTAATCTTTTACCGCAAGCCGTGACGTTGCGGGTTGCCATTGTATACTATTTGACAGCTCTTCAAGAGGCTATCTTAAAAAATTCCTACGAAGGAGCAGAAGAAAAAAATCCTGTTCGTTCGTGCATCCATGTCAATTTGACGTTTCTGTGTTTCTTCGGTGCTTTGCCTTAAAATTGATGCCGATTTATGAAGCACTTCGCACGTATTATCACAAACCGTGCGATGGCATTCAACCCGTTGCCTGCTGGGCAAACTCACCGTACAGAACGGCATGGGATAGAAAAACGCTATTGTGTATTCCTTCTCCTGCCATTTGCACGGCTCCAAAGAAGCCAAACGCGAAAAGTAGGCTGTTCGCACATCACGGCGAATCTAGGCACGCACAGACCTCACGGATTGGGAATAGAATACAGCATCGCCGACCGCAAAACGGGGTGGAAAACTTCTTCTATGTTTTACTATGCCTCTTCCTCGCTCCAGAACTCACTCGTTCGCTTCCTCTTACACCGTAAGACACTTTTTTCAGCACAAGCACACCCGGGTGTTGTAATTTCCAATGTCTTCGGTGCAGTTCACGGGCGCCTTGCAATCGCACGAACTTTGGCGACCACGGATGCAAAAGAATTGAGGAAAATCCTACTTTTTCCTACTGCTTCGCCGAACCGACGTCGCACGTACGTCAAGCAACCGTACCGGATGTGAAATGGATTTGCGTCAAAAGTGTTCTGTTTCGAGTGTTCGTCGTTGCGCACCTCTAGTCAAAATGGAAAATCGACGAAACGGTCAGATCGATTCATCGTTTCGAAGACGAAATTTGTATCGTTTCTACGCTAGCGTTCCGCTGCCCGGAACGGTAGCTTCATGGTTTCCAAACGATAAGTCACAGCTGGAAACGATGTGTCTCACGTTGTGAACCGGTTTATGTGGAATTGGGTGGTTGCAACGGTCCCATAAATCCACTTTGTTTGACCGGATCGCGAAAATCAAACAGTGAGACATATCGTGTGGAAGCGGTTTGTGGCATCGGTTCTTATCAGTTCAGCTGCAATTGATAAAAACGATAAATAATATTTTTGTTGCTTTTGAGCCGCCATCGGTGTCCCAAAACCAAACATTTCAACCAAATTTGCATGTTTAAATTTAAATGCATGTTTGGTTTGTCGGAACCCTGCGGTTCTTGCCTCTGACAAGTCGGTAATCTGAACATGGAGGCAAAAAACCAGCACTATTGCCAATGAACTTTGTCCCACACCGCACATCATAAGAATCCATTGCACGTAACAAATGCAGAGGTCGACACGAAATTATCATTCCTTGTCTTATCAGCGTGAGTCGTCGTTTTTAAACGTGAAAGGTCGAGCGCAAATATGTTGCCAGTATCTGCCAAGATGGCCAGCGGTAAACAACAACCTTCGCACCTGAAGCTGGAACGCTTCGGAGCAGTACTGCGAGTGACGATCAACAATCCCCGGAAGAAGAATGCGCTGAACAAACAAGCCTACCAGGATATAGCTGATACCCTAAACGCGGCCAACAAGGACGACAGTGTTAACGTGGTAGTTTTGACCGGAACCGGCGATTTCTACAGCTCCGGTAATGATATGGTTTCCGCTTTCACCGAGGACGGCCCGGTCGAGGAACGACTTGCCCGTGGAAATGCTATCCTACGGGACATGGTGCGTGCATACATCTCGTTTGATAAACTGCTGATCGCAATCATCAACGGACCAGCTATCGGTATCGCTGCTACCACCGCATTGCTCTGCGATGTTGTCTACATGGTGGACACGGCGTACTTCTACACTCCGTTCACTAAACTCGGTCTCTGCGCCGAAGGATGCTCATCGTATACCTTTCCCTTGCTGATGGGTCGCAGCAAGGCATCGGAAATGCTGCTGCTCAATCACCGGATGACGGCCGAGGAAGCGCTGCAATTTAACGTAGTTGCCGGCGTGGTCAAACGAGATGAAATTGAAACGAAACTGTGGCCCCAAATTCTCGAACACGGAACACTACCCATTGGTTCTATCAAAGCAGGCAAAGCGCTGATTAATCGCTTCCAGCGGGAGCAACTGAACGAGGCGAACGATCGCGAAACGGAAGCGCTCCTGGGCCGCTACCAGACAGAGGAATCGCTTAACGCTGTGATGGCGTTCATGTCGAGGAAAAGCAAAATGTAATCGGGTATTCGGTGAAAGCATAGATGTAAAAATCAGCACAAAATAAATACTACGGTGGAGGATTGTAATATTTGCTACGACTTATGACCTACAGGTAACGCATTATTTGGCTTGTTCGGCGCCTCGCAAAGATTGGGATTTGGTGGCTGGTGACGAAATCAGACCAAGCAGCTGGCAGTCGGCTTCCAGAAGCGTTAGATCTTTGCTCGAGCCCAGGAATCGTGTTGATAGCTCAAGGTCCTTTACACGCAGTCGTACCCTAGCCCCTCGTACGTAATCCCTGCAAAACGAAACAAATTTGTTTTAAGACTTATGTTACGACACGTTTGCTAGAGTACTTACTCGCCATTCTTCGCTGGTCTGGTGCAAACACAGTGGAACTTCCAACCGAAATCGATGTACAAGTCATTTTCAACTATGTGGAAAATCTTCCCCGTGACGACCTTTCCTTCAGGATCACCCAGCTGTGGAACGGCGGAACCGATCATTTAATGCTTCACAGTCACAGTAAATGCCTTTACATACATCGATGAATTTAGAATTTCTCAGTAGGCTGGCAAACGTTTTTGGCGGTTCGTTGGATGGCGTTTCATTCAGCGAATCGCTGTGCTTCCTGTAGGCTTTTGCGAAGCCTCCTTCTTTTTTCACCGTCGACAAATCCTGTCCATCCGCTGGTTCCTTTCCCGTGCCAAATGTTGGGGCATCGTTGCTGAAGTGAGCGCAAGGCGTACAACGAGATGATTGAAAAACTGTTGCACTTAGAACGCGTTGGCTAGCTAATCGGAGCAGTAGAGCCATTTCGGATGGAATATATTTTTACAAAAACGGCGTTTTCGCTGACTTCGCAATGCCGAACTGTTTACGTTTTGCAATGTGACGTTCGTGACAGATCGTTCCATCATTGGGCCGTCAGATCGTTTGGAGCTGAGTTGAACGTTTCGTCGATGAACGAGTTTTGAGGCAAATTTATAAAGTAGGATATGTTTTTCTTGACCCAGCGCGACAAATTACTTCGATTTTCAAATACATTGGTAAGCAAAAATGATTTTAAAAGGGATACAAAACACAACCAACTGAGATCGGTTTCGTACATTCCCGAAGGGAGGTTTGCCAGCGTTTTGTAATGTCACAAACACATTGTGTCAAAACATCAAAACAAAAGCATCGTCTACTTTTCCAACCTCGAGGACTTCCCGATGCGGATACGTGTTTGCAGGAATCGAAATAATCAACCGAAACCCGCGACTGAAACGGCCCAAGGATCTGGAAACAGTGCAGGCGGTCAATGACCGTGAGTGAACCGGGGACCAGATGGACCAACCAAAGTCCAAGGCGGAGCAGCGGCGCGAAACGCGCACTGCGACTGGCGGTCCGCGAGAAAAGCCGGACAAACCGAAAAAGGATAAGAAGGAGAAGGCCAAAGCAGGGGGAACTGGCGCTCCGAAGCGAAGCAGAAAGAACAAGAAAGATGTCCCGAAACCGATGACCCGTGTGGTAATACGCCACCTGCCGCCCACGATGACGGAGGAGTTGTTTCGCGAGCAAATATCCGTGGACGGGCAGATGCCGAAGCATGACGATTTCTATTTTGTCGGCCCCGACTGGTCGCTGTCTGTGCACGCGACGGCCAGAGCGTACATAGATTTCATCGACCCGGAAGACGTGTTCCGTTTCACGCAAAGTTTCGACGGCTACACGTTCGTTGATAACAAGGGCATGGAGTACCAGGCCGTGGTGGAGTACGCGCCACTGCAGAAGCTACCGAAAAATCGATCACGCAAAAAGGACGCCAAATGCAACACGATCGAGAGTGACACCCATTTCATCGCCTTCAAGGAGGCGTTGGAAGCGGAAGAACAGGAAGCGCTGCACGGCCGGGGCACGCAGGAGTTCAGCTTCAAGATAGAACAAGGTAAGCATCATGTACCCTCACATCGACCGACAGTTTTTTTTTGGTAGTAAGTAGACGGGAAAGATTTACACATGTACGATTTGTTTTGCAGAAAGCAAAACAACCACGACGCCACTGCTCGAGTTTATTGCACAAAGAAAGCAGGAGAAAAAGGATGAAAGGCGCCGCAAGCAGGAGGAAAAGCGGAAAGCGCGGGACGATGAACGGCACATGCGGAAAACACAAATTTCCAAATCAATGCCGGCTGCTATAAAGGAGGAGAAAGAAGGCAGTGAATTTGTCGTACCGACCGTCCTTTCGCGGTTAAAGCCTGCTCCCAAGGGTGCGGGAGCGGGAGCGACTGGTGCTTCGGAGAAAAAGGGTGGCGGTGACGCAAAGCCCAAGGACGACAAGGACAAGAAGGCAAACAGAAACAGGAAGGATAAGGATCGCAACCGAGGGGAAAAGAAGGGCGAAGAGACGAGACAACGAGACACACCTCCTCAAGGAGGAGGCGGCGGTGGCGCGATTGTAGACGGCGAGAAGAATGCGAGGAAGAAGCAAGATCACGATAAATTTGGCAAGAAGCCTAACAGAGAGGTGGACAAACCGAAAGAAGACAATCGACAGCCGATCATGCCAAAACTGGCAGTGAACGATAGGCAAAAGAAGGATAAGGAGCACAAGGCGCCGGTCAAAGACGAGCAGAGGGCGCCGGTCAAAGACGAGCAGCCGTCTACGTCGAAGCCGAACGCCAACGCGCAGGGTGACGAATCCAACAAGAAGGAGGTGAAAAAATACAGCGAACGTCGCAAGGAAACGCGTGCTCGCGCAGAGACCCGTTTCGCTGAGCAGGATAACAAGAAGGACGAGCCTGTGCGTGCGTCGGAAGCTCCCGATGCCCAAACCAGTGCAAAGATTGAAATCAAGAAGAGCATACTCACCGCCAACGTGGCGCCGTTTATCCCGAAGGAAAAGACAACCATCATCCTAGCCGGGCCTTCGTCGACGTCCACCAACAATCCCGCCGCACTGTCATCGACCGGTTCCGGCGCTAGTAAAGTTGTAACTCCGATCTCAAAGGAAGCGACCACGGACCATGGCAAGTCTCCGTCGCCCGACGATAACACGAAATCGGACGAAAACGTTCCGCCAAAGGCGCCGAACGAAAAGATCAGCAGCAAGCTCAAGGAAGCCCGGGAGGCGCGCAAGATTCGCAATAAGGATCGACCATCGATTGCAATTTACCAGCCGCGTAAGCGGGTAGTGCCCGGCGGAACGGGAAAGAGCGAGGAGGATCGCGGCCGTAGCGATTCCGATCGGCCCTCGGATAATGTGTCCACTTCGGCGGCGGCTGCAGGAGCGGAGGATGACACAAAGGAACGGCGCCACAAGCTGACCAAGAAGGCGTCCGATCGGGAGCCGCGAGAGCGTCAAAACGGACGCAAAAATTCGACTGACGTTGAAGGTTCGAACGAAGCCGGCTGGTGGATGTAGAAAGCAAGAACCGACAGCCGGCCGCGCATGGGAAATTTGAAATATAACATTTTAGAAATGTTACACGATGTGTCTGCGGAACCCTTCAACTGATTTCATGTGTTTCTTTCATGGACGCCAATAAACCAAGCGAATTGTGCTCGCTCTTATCGCCGCATTCAATGGCTTGTTATATTATTTATTTCGTGGGGGTGGTACTATTTGATGAATTTTTCGTAACTCAATCGCTGGAAGGGTCAGGGTTTAAATTAAACTACGCACTATAAATATCTTTGATCAACATGTACGGAGGGCCTTCAAACTTGCCTTTCCGCAAGCTGTTTCAGCTGGCGCAAAACCGTTTCCAGCAGCTTCTTTTTATCACGCTCCGATTTCGACTTCATTAACGACAGCATCGACTTCTTGTCTGCTTCCCGGAGCTTCTCCAGCACCACGATGATCGTGGAAGGATGCACCAGCGAGTAGCGGTTTTCATCCTTCCCGAAATCGTGCAGATACGCACTCCAGTCCTCCGAAATGAGCAGATCCAGCAGCTGGCGAATCTCGGCAAAATACTTCGACAGGTCGCCGTCGCGCAGCCCGGGCACGGGATCGGACGAGGCAAACAGCTCGAACTGCATCAGATCGAGATTGATCTGGTCGAGCGCACCGCCCGAAATCTGCCGAATGTCCTCGGAGAGGATCAGCTTGGAGATGGTGGTGGCGATGTGCTCGCAGGCCTTTTTGCACGCCGCCTGGGCCACCCCGGGCAGGATGTAGGAGAAGCTTTGGAAGGTGCTCTGCAGGAAGGCGACCATGTCGGTGACGAAGGATGACGCATGGCCGTACGATTCCGGCAGCACCCAGTCGTAGTTTTCCAGCTCCTCGAAGAACTCGTCCAGCTTGCAGCAGAGCTTGGTGGACACCTGCTGCTCCGCCTCGGAACGGGCGACGTGAAACATCGCCGACGGCGTCTGCGTGACGTTCTGCACCGTGCCGGTCATTTTGCACACGAACGAGTCCAGGAACGGGCCCGCCTTCTCGAGGTACTGCGTGTCGATGATGATCTGGATGACCTGCATCAGGGCCAGGCTAGGGCTGCGGAAGACGGCCGAAAGGCAGCCACTGAAGCTGCGCGTGAGGAGTAGATTTGCGGCCTTGCGCACCATGGCGGCGATTTCGTTCGGCGAGAGCGTCAGCTCCTCGGAGAATTTCATGCACGCGTACATGAACTCCATCGCCTGATGGTACACCTCCGGGACCATGCGCGAGAAGGGAAACTTCTTCGGGAACGGCTGGGCCTCCATTTGCTCCGAGTGGAACGGAAATCGCTCCAGGACCGCATCGTACTCCTCCTGGTTGTGCGCCTCCAGCGGAAGGAAGTCACTTCTGTCCAGAATGTCGCGGAACTCGTTGACCCAACGCTGCAGCAGCACCTCGTTGTAGTGATCGCGCATCTCGAGCAACAGATCCCACAGCTGGGACACGGTGTAGCCGTAGTTTTTCAACGTCGTGATGCTCAGCATGATCAGGTTCTTGATGCGCAGCAGGACGTTCGGGTCGGTGCAGGACGACGAGGACATACTGAGCACGTTCACTGCCCGCGAAAGCGACGACGACCAGAGATCGTCGAGGTAGGTTTGCGTGACGATATCGCCGCCGGTGTTCATTACGTGATCTTCCACCACGAAGAAACCCACGATCGAGGAGATGTATGTTTTGTACGCCTCCAGGTTGTCGTGCATGGTTTGCGGGGCTTGCAGGACAAGCTTCGCCTGATCGCGCCGCTGCTGGCGGTAGTCCTTCTCGAAGTACTCCTTATCGTTCAGCACGGTGTAGATATGCAGGCAGCGATAGATGGGTGAAAAATCGATCAGATCCTGTGCGCTAACATCCTCGTCATCATCGCCGAACTCCGATCCCCCGCCCGAGACGCCCTTCTCCGCCAGCTGCTTGTACTCGGCGATGATTGTTTCCAGGTCGCGCTTTTGCAGCTCTTTCGTGTGCTTCATCGCGATCTCCCCGATCTTCGGCGAGAACTTGCGTATGTTCTCGAGAAACTCGCGAAAGTCCTCCTCCGAGGACTTTTTGATGTTTTCCTTTAGCCTCGGTATCGTATCACGCATCTGCTGCGAGAACCGGTAGCCGGACACCTTCGGCAGGTATTCGTTCTCGAGCACCTCGAGCGTTTTCAGTGCCGGGTAGTAGCGTTTCTCGCGCACCTGTCTCAACAGTTTGCTGTAGCACTCGAGAACCGGCAGACAGCTGGACAACCCCTCGATCGCCCCGGCAATGTTGCCCTCCACTTTGCGTGCCTTTACCAAATCGTTGCCTTTGGCGATCACACCCGAGGAGGCCTTCGCTAGTCCATCATTCAGCGCGAGAACTTCCTGGTTGAGTCCCTGCGCTTGAGACTTGACCAGCAGCAACTCCCGGATAGAATCGATAAACCCCTGGTAATAGAGGTTGCATATGCGCTCGATATCTTTATCGTGCGAGCGGATGCGTGATTCCAGCTGCTCGGAAACTTGATCGTGCGAGTTTCCCTCTAGAATGGTACGAAACGTTGGGCCCCAATAGTCGTCCACCGCTTCGATTTCTTGCATTGAAATGTTGGCCATTTTCGCGAGCCAGTTTCAACGATTTCGTACGAAGATTTTTACGTTTTCCACTGTAAATCTTTACACTCTTTTGAGGGCGTTTCTGACTGTGAGCTAAATCTGTTGATGTTTGTTTACTGTTGACGAACTGTTTGATGACATCAGTCCACCCCTTCAGGAACGGATGATTTGATATCCGTGCTCAGTTTGACGTTGCCAATCCTTTCAAATGTGTCGTTATTTATGATTTCACCACGAATTGATTTGGAATTAAAACATTACAACTTTTGGCGGTTTTTTTTTCTTTCACATTTATTTCTGTTTACTTTAGTGATGTTATCATGGAGCTGAATCCAATACAAACTCAGTGGAGGGTTATGAGTATAACTTCTTTTTAATAAAATTTGCTCATCTAGGGGTGAAAACATTTTTTTTTCTACACCGTATGGGTACAGTTAACACGTTATAATTTTTGTATTTGCTTAATTTATTCCATGGCAACGTGCTTCGATGTAGGTGCTTCATTGGTCCTAGCTAATGTACAATGGATATTTACAACTTCAACTCTCTACTATCACTTACAATACTACATGTTAGTCTCATGAAATGGCAAAACTGTGCTCCTAGGTAAACATATGATAGCTATTTTTTCTCTTCTAATCACAATCGCTTAGTAGTTTTTCACTCTTCGTGGTTTCTACCGGCACTTCCGGTGCAGGCGAAGGAGGCACTATAACCCGATTGATGTTGTTCATCACCTGTTGCTTCTTGTTTCTTCGACTGGCCTTCATCTTTCTGGCGTTGCGTCGATGCAGACAGTAGAGAATTATGGCAAACAACACAATGCAGAGGGCGACGACGCCAGAAATCGTCATCCACGTCGCTTTGGCTTCAGTGTCGAGTTTGCGTGATTTTCGCACATCCATACACTGTTGATAGGCGTAGAATTCCTCCTCGGACATTTTCTCAGATTTGCTTTGAAAATCTGCTTTGCAACGGTCTTGTTCTAGTTGAAAGAAACACACATTTTAAGCTCTATTCATTCCATTCATTACTTGCCAGCATGCTTACCTGTAACCGTCATGGGAATGCAGGACAACGGTGGGTACTTTACTGTGGTCCCTCGGAGGATGAGTTCTGAGGTCAAAACCTGGCAGGCGCAGCTAGGAACTTGCGTGTTATTCAGATCAACCGATTTCAGGTTGCACATGGGAGAGAATTGATACAGCGTAAGTTCCTTCATCGGATTGGACGATATGTTCAGCTGCCATAGATCCGGCAGGATGCCAAAGTCCGGCAATCGTTGCAAACGGCAGTCAGGAAAACTCAGCACTTGCAGTGGCGCTTTGACAGGTTTCTGTAGCGCAGACAAATCGGCCTCCAGATCGTACAGTGCGTTGTGGCCAACGTAGAGGTTTCGGAGGACCGGCAGTTGAAAAATCTCCAGCGGTACGCTTTTCAGAGCGTTGAACGATAGATCGATAGCCTGTAGAAACAAAATGGTAGTAGAGAAGTAAATAAACCCAAATACTTTCAAACACTAGCCGTACGCTGACCTACCTCTAGATTCGTTAGCTCGCTGAAGGTCCCTTCTTCAATGTTTTGGATCATGTTTTCGAAAAGATACAAATATTTCACCGACCCGTAGCGCGCAAACGATTGGCCGTTGAGATCCCGGATGCGATTGAAACTTAGATCCAATATCTGCGATAGAAAAAAAAAGTGTTATTAATCTAGCGTCGGAAAAATAGTAAACACATAGCTCACGCCAAAACAAACCAGCCTCGCGATCGCACATCTCCTTTAAATTGTGTATCAAGTTGGAAATCCAACTTTTCGTGTGCGTTTCGTCCGCCAGACGAGCGAAAAAGAGATGTATTGCTTTTCTTGTGGCGACCTCGCCTTTCCAAGATGTGAGCTACGAGAGCGAGCAAGTTAATTGATTTAAATTGGTTTGTTAGTTTACTCTCGTAGGAAGTCGGGCGTCTGGATATGCCAAATGCTCGAAGCTAACGGTGGAAGAGTCATCAACTTGAATGTTGGTAGAATTTAGGAGGAATGCATCCGTCCAGCAAAAAAAAAAAGATTGAAGATAGAACAGGAAAGTAGTTCGATAATTTTATTTAAAGAAAAAGGAAACAAACTACAAGTTAACACGTGGTAAATCAATATGCCGATTGTGGTAACTGTTGATCGTTTCGAAGCTTTATTTCGCTTTCAAACATAATATCGGTGTTGTTGTGAAAAGAAATATAGTGTAATGAAAATTATGTTTGTTATACATTCACTCAGCTATCTCAATGTTGGTTCGGAAACGGAAAGGCGCTGCGCGATTCACGCTATTTCCAACTTGACCAAACCGTGGATTTGACCATGCCGCCCACATTTGTGCACTTTGAAGAACGGTGGCATAATACCAATTGACCCCTGAAGATCACCAATTGAATGGAATGAGTCACAGCTTCTAGTAACTTTCTGGTGACGCAGAATATTGCACGCATCCATCCGCCCCAACTTACCTCCAAATTTGTCTTAAGCCATTGGGGAATCTCCTTCAGGTTCAAGTTGGCACAATTGTAACCGATCATTTTGTACGTCCGCTCGAGATGGCAACGCTGCGTGCGCTCGAGCTCCGTCGGGAGCGTTGCAAATCCGGTCGCATAACTTAGTGCCAGCATAAAGATGGCCGTTACGGTCAGGGCAGCACCGTGACTGGCAGCTTGATGCATTTTAGATGTGTCACGTTATAAGCTGCAAAAGTAAAATGAGAATGGAAACAATGCTAGTTAATTATGAGTTTTCTCAGAAGTGCACAGTTGCAAAAGAGCATTCCACGTGGTGGGCTGGGCAGCACGTGCCATTTTCAATGCCTAGTTTAATGGCTACCCTAATTTCTGTCGCATTATCGTCACATTATAATTACGCGATCACGCTGACAATGCCACAACATCAGCATATGGCTATGTAGTTTGCAAAAAATACTAATTTTTACCATCATCATCCCGTCCTGTCAATAGGAGAATTACTCATAGTCATTCGATTGATAATGATTATGTTGTTTTGACAGGGTTTCTTCAGCTTACAGCTTAAGCCTACGTGGTATGCGGGTGCGGCTTACTACGGAGTTCAAGATTGTCATGAAGAGCCGCTTATCGCGGATTTTCTATTGATTCAAATGAAGGACCAAAGGATTGCTTCCTTTCCATGAAATGATGTCGTTTTGTTATATTTACTGTAAAATACAACTTGGTAATCTCTGCTTGCGCTTCATCGCGCACTGCTGCGCGTATAGGGCTGTTGCAATTGCATTTACGTGCGCATCTGGCCGTTGCCTATGGTCGGCCTAGTTAGGCAAAACGCCGCATGCTCCACGGATCAATCGTCGTTCGGTTTTGGGAGTGGTTATCACAATAATTCAGCGTTCTGGATTGTTGATTTAGGTATCGAATTGTACCGTCAATCAGCCGTTCACAATCGCTTCGATAGCTTCGACAACGAGGTAGGTCTCGCACTGGATGCTATTACTATTGCTGAGATGATTAAGAGTGCTTCGAAAACTCCCTAAAATGTATCCAGAGCGACACGGTTGAGCACGCTCCGAGCGATTCGCATAAATTTAAATTCAATTTATCAAACCGCGCACAATCAAGCGTGTTTGCGTAAACACTCGTTGACAAAGGGTCACAGCTTGATGGTGCTTAGAACCGATGTTTATGAGGTGTTTATGGGGCCAGTAGGTTTCATACTTGGCCATGTGGTAGAAAGTAATGCACGCGGCACCAGGGGACTCCATTGAGATTCTGGAACTTGGAATGGATTGATATTTTGTCACTTTACATCTGATTGTAATTTAAAATTGATTATTCCTGGGTCGGTAGTTATTATTTAAGGGTTCATTATAACTATTTGTAATTTTTTTTAACTGCTGGTGAATTTTTACCTTTTGATGAAACATTGTTTTATAATTGTAAGCAGGAAGTGCAACTACCAAACTCTTTCCTCTGATTTCATCTATTGAATCGCTGGATGAATGTGCAATGTTCTTATTGATAAATTATTTCTTATTCTCTGGCAGTCATTTTAAATGAATCTTTCGGAAACGTGTTCACAGTAGATCATTCTTCTAGAAAACAATACGTGACAAAATGAGCCGGAAAGTACAGTGACAGCCTGTTCGTCGGAGCTCGGTAGACACGTTCATCCACAAAACTGTGTTAACTCATCAATACTTAATGTTTTGAAAACAAACGTAAATAAACGGAGCGGAACAATGTAGCAACACGCTGTAGCCCTGCATTCGCAGCGCCCTCGAAGGGGGATGTGATTTTTGGCGTGTTCATTAAATGTACCGGAAATGCCAATTGGCTGTCAGCAAGTGATGCACAAAAAAGCGACGCACTGAAAAACATTTCATTCCTAAACTTTGCACCGCGCATGTGTTCATATCCATAAAATTAAATCGAATTGTGATCGATCGTGGCACTTGGAACCTCTCGCTGCTCCACCGGTATACACGTTGGACACCGGGGCTGCGTCTCAAGGCGGGGCTCGACGTTGGTCAACGGGGTTTCGTCTTACAGCGGAGCTCGACGTTGGTCACCGGGGCTTCATCTTACAGCGGGGCTCGACGTTCGACACCGGGCCTATTTTACGGCGAGGCCCGACGTTGGATACCGAAGCTCGTCTTACGGCGGGGCACGACGTTATTCACCGGAGCTAGTCTCGACGGATGGCTGCGACGTCAGCATAATGTTGTGCGCTCTCTGGTTTCTAACGTAACTTCTAGTATCAGCGGTTCTCGCTATTTAGATGTTCAATATTTGTTCATTTCTACCACAGTTCACTTCACCTACACTCCTTATCGTCAATCCGGGAGCTCCAGTGATCGCGAAAGCGCAATTTTCGTTCGCGTAGCTCCCAGAAGTGGTTGCTTTCAAGTGTGAGAAGCAGTATATTTCCATGGGGCAGTGTGTATCAGAACGAGATGGAAAGGAGCAGAAAAACTCGGTTAATTGATCTAATTTCGTTTAATTGAGTCAAATATGTTGCGCGTGTCGATTGTTTGCGATGTGGCGAGGAAAGACGATCGTGAGATGCACACGCAGGGGCGCACCGAGTCAACTGGGTAGGCTACCGATCAACCGGGTAGCGGAAGGGTCAGGTTCGGCGTGAAAAGAAAACGGGGAGCCGTTCCTCCCATGCTATAGTTTATTACGTTGGCATTGGTGATGCCTGCACTGTGCATCTATTGTTTCGAAGTTGCACTTTTCGATACGCTTTCCCCTCTGTCCCTGCTAGTTGCACTCTGCCGACCTTGTCCTCCGTTGTAGAGTACTGCTGACTTGGCCGTTTGTTCGTTTTCGCGGCATCATAAACTAAACCACAAATTATGACCGACAGGTGGCGGTAAATCGACTACGATCGGAAGTAGCGCTTCATGGAGATCTCCGTGATGGATTCCTGCCACCGGTTGAATGGTTCGTGACACTGTCCACGGATTGTACTAGCTGTTATTTCGTTTCTGAGCTGGCAAATGAAACGATTCCTTTGAAGGGGACAGCATAACAGCCTGTCGTGAACATATGACATGAGTGTCTTATCAATCAGATTAGTGGGGAATCAGTTACTTATACTCCTACGGATAACGGTCTAAACAACTAGAGATAAGAGCATGTTTAAAAGACAGTCTTCACAACACAATTCTAAAGTGGATGTCTTTTAAAAGATAGTGAAATATTGTTTCTAGCATTAAAACACTTCTTTTCTAAAAATATTTTTTCACAACGCACCTTGAAGACCACCACAGAAGACCAGCAGATCGTACCTCTTTGCTCGATGACGCAAATGTGGCACTTGAGCAGTGTAGATATAAGTATTATTGTTGTATTTTTAGAACCATCTACATCATCCTGAGTCGATAACGGATGCGCGGAACCACTCCACACACTGTCCGGCACCTTTTCCAGAATATACGTTTTAGGCGGACACTGCCTAGCCGGATTAGGCAGAATGAGACCGATCTGTTAACGGTTCCAAATTCTTCTGGAACTTTTCAATCTTCAAACTGTAAAGTTGCATCAAACCAAATTCCACCACAAACATTGAGCCTTGTCCACACGCAGACTGAATGCTTCTGCCATCTTATCAGCATTCCAAGATACCGCGGTATCATTCGTCAGTTAATTACTCACAGTTTTTCGACAGTATCCGTTAGGCCCGGGCCCCTTGATAAAAGACCATAGGCTCAGCATATCTTTTCTTATGTTCAAATCGAAACTGCGCTTCTGAAATGCGTGCACACCTTTTCGGGAGGGGGTTGGACCCACTGAAAAACTTAACTGGTGCGCTTATCATGCGTCAAAGTTAAACTCACAGGTGGAGAACAATATATTTAATGATCGCTCGTACGGTGTCGAAAACTTCAAACTGCACTGGTACCGAGCACCACAAACTCTCGAGCACTTGTTTGCTCCACTTGTTGACGGGCTTTCAATGGCGACACTCTTGAATTGGTGTTAATTAAACGTCCATTTAGAAGAGCCTGGGCTAACACCTACCGCTCTAGATTTCTCCGACGACAGCGTCTCTATTCGAAGACGGGGGTTTTGAAGTCCAGCATTTACAATATTGCCCCGGATGAGTCCCGTGAGCGGAAGATATCGTTTTAACGCGGCGCACAGATTCGTCCACGGAGCACCGCATGAGCATGACCGTTCCGGCCGCAACACAAACTGACACTAAATCAGTAACGGACCGATTCAAAAATCACATCACTCCGCTCCGCTCAGTTACGGCGTGGTCCGCGAGACGCGGTGAGACAGAGATCATTGAAACGATGGATGCGCACGGTGCAGGGAAAAGGTATACTCTGCTGCGGCCGGTAGAACCCGCCTTGCTTCTCATTCTAACGTGTTGTAGCCGGTTGTGAAGCCATTTGACGGGATGATGATAATGAGGATTATCCCTGTACGGTGCCCTATCTGTTTCACAACTGCTGCGCATACGTTCAGAATTGATAAGGAGCCTCCAGACACTTCCGAGCTCAACACAGGACTGACGCCGAAAAGCGTTGGTTGTTGGAGGAACTTCCCAGCTCATCGACCGTCTGGAAGACGGGTACCGAAATACATTGAAAGAAATTAGGATATTTCTGCACTTCCCTCACCTTTCGAGCCATGAGAGGAAGGCCTGGCATGGATGGGTCATTGAGCATTGGATTTTGTGGTACCTGAATTTTGAATGAGAATATTAATGATAGGAGAGCCATATTGAGAAGACTATTACTGTAAAAAAGCAGCGTCGATGTCTTTACTATATGTAAATTATTACAACGTTCTTCCAAACTTTCGTTTACAACAAAAGCAAACGAGGTTTTGAGGAAAAGGCGTTATTTAACGTATGTGAGTGAACACGTGTTTGCGATAGTTTGGAAAACGGTGCTCACTAATGTCGTAAAATGTTAGCAAAGCTGCAGTGGTCATAAAGCCATGCAGGTCTGTCATAAAATCCAATACGTTTGAAATGAGCAACGAGCGATGCGTGTACTACACGCCATCCATCCGCGCACTCGGCTATGCTTGGGAAACAAATGGGTCTGTTTTAAAATGAGCTGAATCTTGCAGAAACAGGTTGAACCGAAATCTACACACTGATGGCCGAGTACCTGGGATGGCAGGGAAGGAGAGCAAGAACACGGGTTCATATGGTTCAGGTCAAAGAATTTATTCTCCTCGCACCACGGGAACCGCTGGGAGTTAGAAACGCTTACCGCCCCCGGTGTTAGGGTAGGATTCCTTAAGTAAACAATATCATCTCACTCAAACGGTTGCCTCCGAGATCATTAGCGAAAGTATGTATCATCATTACCCGTTAACTGACGGGCCTCACACCCTCCTGCCATTTGGTAAACACAGCCGGGAACCGTACCTACGCTTGCTCGTTCCTAAATTTGGTACACAAGATCGCGCGTCGGGAGGTATTGGAAGATCATCATTCATTAGTCAGCGTGAAACCGTAACCAAGTTCAAACGGAGTTTCCCTACCGAGAGATAGTAATTAGCGCCTTCTCCATCATACTAGGACGTAGTGCGTACTAGTAAGGAGCGTACTGCTGTCACAAGGCTCATATACACCATTCAATCAGAAAAGAATATATTTTTTTTATTGCTGGCCTTATGCCACCCTCGTTTCAGCCGTACACGGTGAGAGAATCCTCGAACAGTTTTGCAAGATCCTCTTCCGATTGGCCGCGGGGGGCAAGCTTCGTAATCCGTTCCTGCGGAAGTGTTCCCTTGACCAACGCTGGAATGTCGGTGTTATTGAAGCCGAGCGCCGAAAGGCCGTCCTCGATGTTTAGTTCGTGCATGTACTCCCGTACAATATCGGACAGGATTGCTCCAGCATCCTTCCGGTGACTCTGGAAGGATAGAAAGTAAGGTTGTGAAAGCTTCTCCCTTTGTCTCGGAAAGCAATAATCTTACCTTTGATACATCTGCTCCCAGAATTTCCGCTGCCTCCAAGTGTCGCTCTGGACAGCTAGCACCAGTGAAACGGAACACTGCCGGGGCAGTCATTACTACTGACAGACCATGCGGTATGATCGGATGATCGCCAGTGTAGCCCTGAGGGATGAACTTCTTCACATTGCCAGCGATCGGGTACGACAGGCCGTGGCAAAGGTGAACGCCTGCATTGCCGAATCCCACTCCTGCCATGGTCGATGCCAGGTGCATCTGCGATCGTGCCTCCAGGTCATCCGGATGAAATACGGCCCGTCTGAAGTGCTTCCGGATTGTATCCAGCGCAAACCGGGCCCACACGTCCGAGATTGGATTGCTGCCCTGGTAGGGTGGACGGAGCTTCGGATTCGCCGGGGCCGGCCCACGTTCGGTGTACGGGATCGCGGTGAAACTTTCCAGTGCATGGCAGAACACATCGAAGCCGCAATAGGCAGCAACCTTTTCCGGCTGGGAGAGTGTGTGCAGCGGATCTACCAGTCCCAGGGTTGGCCGAAGGGCTTTGCTAGAAATTCCTGTCTTTGCATGCAGCGGTTTGTGGTCGAAAATGACCACCCCCGTCGTTTCAGATCCGGTTCCAGCGGTTGTGGGCACGGCGATCAGTGGTTTCAACTGGACGGTAACCTCTTTTGCCTTCCCAATCGGTGCGTTGACGTAATCGAGAAACTCGGCGTCCCGGTCGGCACTGTACAGGTTCGCTGCCTTGCACGTATCGATCACCGATCCTCCGCCGATGGCAACGAACGCGTCGAAGGTATGCTGGCGGGCGAAATCTATCATCACCTGCAGGCTTTCGTTTGTCGGCTCGACGCGAACTTCATCGAACAGCACGATATCGATTCCGAGCCGGGTTAAAGAATCCAGTCCAGCCTTAACCGATGGCAGCTTCACCACGTTCCGATCGCTAACCACACAAACGTGTCTGGCGTTAAGGTTCTGCAGGTCGTGTCCTAGCTCGCGGGTGACCCCAGGGCCGTACCGGATGGTTGACGATGACATCTAGTGAAACGAAAGAGCGGATAACATATCACACCGTCAAATTATGTCAGCCCGAATATTCACCTCAAACGCGTAATCGTTCTTTCCCGGTGATACGCATTGCTGGCTTGATCCTGTCGCCACTGCGAGCCGCGAATGTGCCGGACAGTTACAGCTGTGATGACCAAGCAAGGGATGAACATTGTGTGCACACGGATCCCTTTACAATGTGACTCTTCTATTCCTCTTACCTGCCATTCGTCACAGTGCGCATAAGGCTTACAATTCTGCTACGGTTCCACATCCTCGCGACGATACGGTTTGCACTGCCCGACTAAATTATTGTCAGTCATTTCCAGTCAGATCATTGCTATCTCTGACCAAACAAATCGTACTCACAACCACTATCTCACGTACCAGCTGATCACCGTATTAAACTGTAAGAGCTTTTAGGTTGTTACAACGCAGCGTAAGTTGGATGCGATTGAGCTTAAGTTGGTTGCGATCATGCTTTCCCTCAGCATGAAGCTTCCATTTCATGCTGTGTTCAGAAATTTAAATTTTTCGGTTGATTCGCACCACCACGTGCAGTTTTTCTTTCAGGGCAAATATTCCGCAAAAGGAATCGAACACTCTTTTTCGGTTTGACGAAACATGTATTTCATCCAAACATTTTGTATTTATCTCGGTAGAAACCTCAATAATTTAAAAAAAAGAAAATAAAAAAATACACAATTACTGTACGCGTTGGACTTCTCTGTTATTGTAGATGAAGGGAAAATACTCTTGAATGTGTGCGAATCTTGGAGTGTTTGTTAAACGATACCATCCGATCTGATACTGTTAGAATGGCTCCTGCCGTGACCAGCTTATTTTGCTTTCGTGGAATGAGCTCCCGCATTTTCTGAGGTCCATAGTTCCAATCGTTTGAAGGTTATAGGTTTGTTGCTTTTTTCTCTCTATGCTCTGTCGCAGTATACCGGTACCTTGAATACTATGCGCATCTCTCTTTCAAATGGCACTAAAAAACGAAGCTTTGTGCTGCATTACTTGTTAAAGTTTGTTTCCCATTCGTATGCTAACCGTTTGGGATGAAAAAGATTTACGAGTGCCGGAACGGATAGTGTCGTTTGGATGGAAGCCATAAACTAGCCATTTGAATAAAAAAAAAAAAAACATGTTTAGCAATTATAACTATAATGCTATAGCTCCACAGCTGCACAAGCACAGTACTTGTTGCTTAAGTATTGGAAAGGGTTCCCTTCCGGTCGATGTACTCGCATGGATCACCGGAGGTGCACTTCAATTACAAGGTCGCGAAGTAAAATTCAGAAAACTCCACATGTACGATTCAGCCCATCTTGAGGATCGTTGCAATGAAGAGAAAGGACATTGAAAAAAAAGAAGCCAGTGTTAGACGTGGAAAATACTTAATAAATAAAAAATAATAATCTGCATCTGCTTCGCTTGCTGCCCATTCGTTTACTGTCTGATAAGTACATCGTAGCTGTTTCCCGGTTTACTGATGGAATTTCAAAAACAGTTCCAATAACATGTGATTGCATCCTGCCATTACGTATTAGCTACGATCAAGCTGCTACAGTGGGGAAGCTCGGTGATCCGTTGTGAAAGCTGTTTAAGTATGCTTCTCTCTACTAATAAAACTGTTACATTTCACGAAATCTAAGAACGCGCCACGGCATTGACTGTTGGCGGGCGTACTGTCGGGGGCCAGCTGCCTTCCTCATACTCCCATGGGAGTACTTCGCATTTACACCTGATTGATCGGTGCGTACCGGTGGACTTTCGGAGTCTTCGGCGCGGGAACATCTTCCGTCAGCTTCTGATAGACGAACGAGTTCTTTGAGGCAAGCAGAGCCTGGCGGTAGCGCTCGCCACGTCGCTTCATCATCACGGTCAGAATCTTCACGACCACCAGCATTATCATCGACATGCCGAAAAGAATGCACGCCATCACTATCCAGAAGGATGATACAGAGTAGAACGTGCCACTCTCCAGGATAACAACGTCATCCGCGTTAGTGCCCTCGCTGTCGTCCTCGTATTCACCATCATCATCCATAACGTCGATTCGGTGCTTTCCGGTCAAGATTTCCTCCTCGATCTTTTGGATACTCATGGTGTCGTCGAGGATATTCTCGCGCTCCTGCTCCTCCTCGTCGTCGTCGTTCTCGTCGTCGTCTTCGCTGTCGTTGTCCGCGCTGTCTGAGTCCGCTGACTCGTCTGAGTATTCATCCACCTCGTTCTTGCTGTCCACGACCTTGTTCGACTTGGCGCTCGTCTTCGCAAGCACGTCGGCGTCCGCATCCTCAGAGTCATCCTCATCGTCATCATCATCGTACTCTTCCTCCGTTTCGCTGTAGGACAACGTCTTGTCCGGATCGCCGCTGCCGCCCTGGCAAATTTCCCAGGCAAACTGGCTCCACTGCTTGAGCGCGACCGAGTTGTCCGTACGCAGCACGTTCATTTCCGCATGCGTCACGTGATCTTGCGAGTTATCCGCCATCGAAATCTAAAAGCAAACAATCGTTGAGGTACTCGCTGCAATTCGATATAGGTTCCCCCACCCGATGCGATGCATACCTGCTTCTTCTGCAGCCAGTTGATCAACGGTTGCAAGTTGTCGTTGCAGCTCAGCGTGTTGTTACGGATGTCCAGGACGCGCAGCCTCGCCATGGACTGCAGGTCCGACACGAACACCTCCGCGATTTCGTTGTACGACGCGTTCAGACGCTTCAGATTCGGCAGGACTTCCTCACGCTTCGCGGTGAGCGAAGAGTCCTCCCACAGGGTACGCAGATCACAATCGCTGATGTCCAGCTCGCTTAGGTACTGCAGCGGGTGGAAGATTTTGCTCGACAAGCTGGAGATCTGATTTCCGGCCAGATTCAACTGCACAAAAGGGAACAAACAAACTCAGTGAATATGGTGCCGAACTTACATTCCCTCGCTCGATAGTACACCGTTGTTACTTACGAAGTTCATGTTGCGATTGATTTGGAATGTTTTCTCGTCCAGGTCCGTAATCATGTTGTTACTCAAATCGAGATCCATCAGCTTGCTCAGGTGGGCCATGACGGCGGGACGAATGGTTTGCAGATTGTTCCAGGCCAGGTTGAGGCGCGTCAGCTGCGGCATCGTCTTGAACGTGTTATCGGCCAGCTCCGAGATGTCGCAGTTCGAAATATCCATGAAGTACACGTTGAACGTGCCGTTGTACGAGCTTTCGAAGCCTTCGTTCGGCAGACGCTTCAGTCGCGGGTTGTTATTTAGCCGGATGATATCGAGCATCTTGTTGCCGATGAAGGTTTGCGCGGAGATTTGCTCCAGATAGTTGTACGACAGGTCGATCTGACGCAGGCTGCCCAGCGAGATGAACGCCATCGGTTTGATCTTCTCGATGTGGTTGCCCTTCAGGATCAGATTGGTGAGCCCGTCCATGCCCTTGAACATCTGGTTGTTGATGGTACGAATCTGGCAGAAGCTCAGATCGAGCTTCTGCAGATCGGCCGTCACGAACTCCACGTTGTTGCTGATCTTGTTGTGCTTCAGGTGCAGGATCGCCAGCGAGGTCTTGGCGAAAATGTTCCTGGGCAGCTCCGCGATGTTGTTCATCGAAAGGTCCAGCTCCTCGATCGTTTCCACGTGGTCGAAGATTCCCTCCGGCAGGTTGCTCAGGTTGTTCTCGGACAGGTTGATGTAGATGATATTATTCAGCTCGTTGAACGCGTTCGGCTGCAGCTCCTGCAGCTTGCAACGCGAAATGTCCAACTCCTCGACGGACGGTGCCTTCAGCATGTAGTCCGTGTACGGAGTATTATGGTTGACACTCTGCATGGCGCTCAGATCATTGCCGGACAGCGTCAACAGGCGCAGCTTGGTGTTGTTAGCGAACGTGTCCGGATGGATCATGTCGATGCCGGAGTTGGACAGATTAACCGAGTACAGCTCATCGAGACCAGCGAACGCTTGCGGGCTGATGTACACGATCGTGCAGTTGGTGATCTTGATTGACACTACGTGACTAAGGCCGATTTTTTTGAAGAAATCCGGACCAAGCTCAATCGGGAACTTGGGCCCAACGTCCAGGACCTGCAGGTCGGTGATGCGGGAGGCAAACTTTTGCGTCTCCAGATCCAGACGGCTGCACGTAGCGACCATGTACGCGTGCATGTTACGCTCGCAAATGCATCCACGAGGGCAGTAGGTCGTGTTGCCAGACTCAGTGTTGTAGTCATCATCGTCATCGTCATCGTCATAGTAATAGTACTCAGCTTCGTTCTAGAATGAAAAATCATAGGAACATTTATCAAAGTTTAGGGACGTGCTGTAAAGTGATTTGAATTTTCATTTAAACTCACCAACTTCTTCGCGGTTATGTTCTGATCATTTGTCTTCTTGGCCGGTTTCGTCTGCTTCTTTGCCTCCTTGTCGACAGCATTGGCCGCGGTCGTCGGCTCCGTTGCCACATCCTCAGCATCATCCTCGTCGTCGTCGTCGTCCTCATCGTCATCGGCATCCTCATCGTCGTCGTAGTTGTACTGGTAATCCATATCCGCATCGTCGTCGTACTGATCGAGAATTTCAACGTTCTTCTTGCCACTGCCAGTGGAGATCTTGGGCTTTACGGTTGTGCTCCTCGAGGGCGAAGCTTTGGCCGGTTCCTCCGATGGGATTGGTTTCTTTGAAATTTGAGAAATAAAAATTACCAATATAAATTACCATGCTTGTCACACACGCTCTTATCACAGGTGTCGCAATGAACGATAAAATTCAAACAACTCGTTTCCAACAACACTTCTCGCACACTTACAAGTGGGTGGGCCAGAACTTTGTCAACACCAGAGAAGTCAATCTCCTCGTCTGACTCACTATCGTACTCATCATCGTAAAGCTCATCACTATCCGTTTTGGCGGTAGGCTTAGCGGTGGTGGATTTGGAGGATTTCTACAGAAAGCATTGCCAAACAAGAAGGGAGATAGATAGAACGGAGAAGAGGAAAAACGGATATTACTGTTTTGGATGAAAGCGTTTCGTGATACCATGCAGAATTTTGTTTAGGTTGATGATTTCATTGACGGTCGGACAGAACAAAAGACAGAACTTCACGGACACACATGATTCGATGGTGAACGCTCATACGGGGAAAACTTACTTCGGCGTCCGGAAGTTCGGTATTCGTTATCGAAGGAAGCACTTCACCGGTAAGGTCCTCTACTTGAGGCAGCTCATCAATGTCCTTCGTCAATGGTGGACAGTGTTAGGTTAAGACTAGCTATCGTGTTTGATTTCCCTCATACAAATCCGTGATGGATTTACGTATTGAAACTTACCTTGCCGTTTCCCTTCAGCAAGATTTCCTCATAGCTGTCGATGTCCTCGTTGATTTTCACCTTGTTGATCGTCGTTGGACCTTGTAATAACGAAAGGAGAAGATGACAATGGTGCATACAACGCAAAGCGTATGCTGACTCTCTTACCGTCCGATTTGTCCTGTTTCGCCCGCTGGGCGTACTTGGGGTTCAGGTCGGCGGGCTTTTTCGGCAAGATCGGCTCGTCGTCCAGGTCGTCCTCTTCGTCCTCGTCGGCGCTGTCGGTGTCGATCGCGTTCTCGTCCAGCTCCGGCAGCATTTTGTTGTATCGCGGATCGTGCGCATCGGGGACAGGGCGGGTGCCTTCGGCGAGCATCTTATTGAACAGGGGATCCTTCGCCTTCGGTAGGTCCGGCTTTAGGGCCGGGCTGGAGCCCACGGCGATCGCGCATAGCGCTACCGTGAGCACCAGTAGAAACTGGCATCTCATCGTGCGAACCTGTGGGGTACGACAATAGAGCGGAAGGAGAACGGTTAGCGAGAAGGAAGTGATACGGTCGTTGACTGTGGAATTCGATGATCAAATATTTGCTGTCGCGGTGCCAGCACGTCCGTATAAATTTGTGAACTGTGTGTGGGGCAAACAAGCTCCAGGGGAACGTGCGATTCCACTCGACGTTCTTTAACATGATCGTAAGCACCTAGGCAAGCAAGCATTAAGAAGGACGGAAGGATCGATACATGTTCAGGCCTACCGTGATTTTCTTATGCTTTTGGTATCTTTCACATACACAAGTTAAAAAAAAAAACTCTCTGAAAGCAGATTGAGATAAAATGTGTGTTCACAAAAAGGAAATTAACTACACAGAAAATGCCCATAGTCGTTCCTATTGCACAATTTTGGCGTATGGAAAATTTTAACCGCCTCCTACGCAATGGTATCTGCACATACACGATTGTTATTGATAATTTTTCACACATCACAGCAAAAATAACCTTCAGAACGAACACCAACAGACTCTCAAAGGCCAGCGAGTAAATGGTATCCCCCTGCGTGAAGTGTTTACATGCGGCAAGCAGCTTTTCGGCGGGGGCCTGCTCGTCGTTGTCGCCTCCCCAATTTCAAATGTCCGCGATATACCCCTCCCCAGGCCGCGCGGAAGTACGGACCAAATAAATAAGCCGTTTATTTCGGCACTTATTCGATCTGGCGCCTCGCACGAGACGAACGTGTTGTTTTTATTGAGTTTTTATGTTGTTTCACCAGAAATGAAGAGGCCTTCACTGAACGATTAGCGCTCTAATCAGCTAATTGGTATTCTACCCCTCGCTACTTGTCTCGAAAAGTGTTTCTTCCAAGCCGTAGTTAGGTTTGGCTCAGGGAAGTGGTTTATCGTCTTACCGTCTGCGGGTTGACCGTACTACCCAACGAGAGACTCAAGTAAACTAAAGAAGTAGTACTGGCGTGTCTCCAGGTGTGTTTGACGTACCTTCTGCCCTGTCAAAGACAGGACGGTCGGTTTCTTCCATTCCCCTCCGAGGCCAACATCATTATGAAGAATATATAGATAAGACCCCTTTCGCTCTGAATGCTGATAAGATAAGTCCTGCAAACAGAAAGACGATAACGTGTCTCGCTCCACGACTACAGGAAATGGCGCGCACACACCAATAGAGCAGTGTGTAGGCTTGAGTAGACGAATATTGCGCCATGGATGACCGGCCGAGTATGTCACCGACCGTGTTTCGCAAACCGAACCTTAAGGGGGCGTTGTTGCGCGTTTATCGAAAGGTTGTTGGATATCCAACGAATTGTGCACCGCTGGGTCGGGAGTGAGTTGGCATAGACCTTTACCGTTGCATACTCAAGAAACTCTCCATGGCATTGGGTAGTGGATAAGTTACAGTGCTCTTTCCAATTGACATGCGGTCTCTCGATGGTACACCATACGATGACGTCGCGAGCTGAAGGGTACCAATTTCTTGGTGCTTTGTGTGGCCTGCGCATTGCTCCATCGGGGACGGGGCCTCCAACGAAATGTCTTCGAAATGACAGTAAAGTACGCTGCAATTCGCTGCGATGACGCACGTTCCAATGCTTCCGGCGTATGCACTGGAAACCAGCATTTCGGCGCCTGGGCGTGTAGTTGCAAAAGAAAACGCACGAACACACACAGCGTTTGTGCCATTGTGTTGATCGCTTTCGGTGAAAGGGTTCAGAGGGCTTCAGCGCATGGATGGTGGTTTGTTTGGGCCAAAAAGCAACGGAGTCCAGTGAAAGAACTGGAGAGTAAGATGTGTCCTTATTGGGTGCTCCCAAAAGCTACAATCATTGTGAACCCGATTGCGTCTATTGTTTTCGATTGGCCTCCTTCGGTTCCTTTGATGAAGAAGGGAAAACCATGACATGGTGGTTCATTTCAAAGACACTTTTGTGCCTCGTCAGCTTTCGTTTCCTTTCGATCCTCGTATGACAGACGATCGTCGGTTGCGTAACGCAACCAAACCAAACCGTAAGGAGGTAGGCAAGCGTCGGATGAGGTACAACGGTGCGGGAGGGAGATGCTGCGCCCGAAAAGAAGACAACGTAGCGTGAGTTGATGCGCCCAATTAACGTGACATCTGGTGCCGGTAATGGGCCTCCATCCATCAACGAATGTCTTCGAGAAGGTGGTTTGGAGGTTGAGAAAACGTTTTCTTCCAGAGTTTCGCGTGAGTGTGTTGAAGTAAACAAATTTTCCCCCGTATGGCTGGTTGATTGCGCCGATGCGGAAAATCGGGTTTCTTCCTCTGGTCCATAGTAATTTTCGGATCAGTTTGGACGTGAAGTACGAATGAGGAATCAAATGACAGGGCCATGCGATACATCACCCGATGTCAGTGGATCTATTTCCTGCCCTGCACTTTCAATTGGTCCATCGATCAGGCTCGCATCTAGGGAAATAGAAAAGATTTTCTCTCAATCAATGCAAGGGTAAAAACGGTGCATTTGTCTAACAGAGAACATAAAAAGAGAGGCATAGGTAAAATACCGCCAACCGCCGTTCCGGGAGGGCAGCAAGGGCTAAGGCGGACGGGGCGTTGTTTGGCCGTAGCCAAGACCAATATGTTGGTTCCGGTGCCGTAGGCCGTAAAGCGAAAGTTGTTAAATTCTGTTTACAATTCGACCCAACGACCCTTTCTCTAGGAAACGCAGGCGCGTACGCAAACGTGTGTTTCTTCGATAAATAATTTCGATTTTTCCAAATCAGTGCCAACAGCACGGAGCCGTGGTCAGTGCGGCATTGGCCGGAGGAGGTATGATTGTTGATTTCCGCTCTGCCGAGTCGAGACCGTGAGATTTCTTAGTAGTTTGTGTAGTTTGTCACTTTCAAACGTGTTCATATCTTCCACTTATGGCCTTCTAAAGCATCCCATAAAGTAGATACACTTATCGGCTAACGCTCATACGGTTGGCGTTAAAAAAATCCTTTTTCCTACATCGCATTTTATTGCGCTAAACCAAGCCACCAATTTAAACAAGGGGTTTGCCGGTGGCGTCGCTTTGCGATCGTGATTTGTGCGGCTCGAGTTTCCTAATATGGGAACGTAGAGAGCGTTCTAAACTGCGTGATCGTGGCGGTGATTTCAGTTTCACCCTGTACCCTCAAACCGGCATCGACACACGGCGGGCCGGTTGCTTATTCCTGAATATTAAATTACCTCCCCTGCCGCATCCCATTCTACCGCGGCGGCGTCGTGCAGCCCTTCCTGACCTGACCGAGCAATTAAGGGAGCTGCCCGGTTGGACTCGACCGACTTCAAAGACCAACCGATTCGAGAAGGAGAGCTCCGTTTAATCTAGCGTGGAGTGTGCAGCCGGCTGCAGTTGCATCCGATGCTGTTAATTGCCCTGAGTAATTGCATTTTAATATTCGTCTGCCCGGTTGGTGCCGTTGGGCTTGAATGCGAATGCGGTCGAAAGCACATTCATAACGAAGAGAACTGTTTTGAGTTGTAGGAAGATTTCGTTGCATCTGTGTGTATTTTTCTCGAAAAGAATCCCTAAAACAGGCCTTACGTTACATTTGTTCGCCGGATCTTGTTGTGAAAATTATAAAATCTTTTCAGGAGTTTAAGATTGCTTTTAGTTTCCAATGTACCGGTGGAGAACTCGATAAAACGAATACCATTTCATTAAACAGCGTTTATTTCCCTCTGATGCTCGTGATGCTCTGAGCTTCCGTTTTGTCCCCGTTGGAGCGTCTCACGCAGTGTCACACCTCATTTCACCTCCATACCGATGCGACTGCCGGGTAACTGTTCGACAATTGTGACGGGCGGCTCAGTTCGTGTTCTTGAATGAATTGATTTGTTCAGGCGGCCGCCGCCACCGTCAACCATCGTGATCGCGTTTCGCGGGCGAGAAGTGTTAGACCCATTAATTAATTTTGTCGCAATGGGCCGTGATGGTACGATTTGATACGAACCATCATCGTCATCGACATCGTTTGATGGGCGGAGGTCATTTAGTTCACTGCAAACTGCCCTCTGTCGTTTACCGTCGACTTATATCGGACCCACCATCAGGACGGTGGCGCTGGAGGGGGACACTGATTCACATATTAACTCCTGCTTAATGGACCTTTAATTTGAGCCCGACGTGAGTCGGAGGAGGATGATTAGCGTCCATCTGCTGGCTGTACTTTTCTTCCCTTCACGTGTGTATATTATTTTTATTCGACTAAATCCAAAGAAATGGTTTACTTTATGAAGTTTTCAAGCGGGGAGAAGAAAATCCTCCGATAAATAAACTTCTCCAAGAGATTGCCTCCTTCCGCGCCGGTGCCGCTGAAAGGCCCTCGTTGTCAGCACCTGTGGTCTTTTTGATGCCGCGGTTTCTCTTATCGGTGTCGGTTTTCTCCGGCCGGGCCGCAGATGGTTTTATTAAAAGATGATGATCGCGGTTTCGGGGTGAGGAGAAAGAAGAAAAAAGAGATGTACAAGAACACAATTATGGGCCGCTGGGAGGTACTGATGTTGATGCTCTCTTTCTCGCCCACTTCGTTATCCGATTTCAAGCGGCTGGTTAACCGCACCGGCAGTCAAACCGCTAGCCCGGTAGGCAGCTATGGTAGGTGCTGCTGTGGCGAGGCCATTTCCGACCAACACGAGCGCACAGAGTGTTCTGGAAGTCGCGCGCCATTCGCGGTTGTGTTGGTTCGCGGTGCGTTCCCGTGCTTGCACTTTTTATGGAACTGCGCGTGCAACGAAAACCACCGAGTACGGACACCGATGCAGTGCGCGTACATACACATCAAAAACATGTATGGGTGCGGATCATTTCCGAAAACACGTCTCGTCGGGGTTTCGTTCGACTTGGGGCTTCACTGCTCCCGGCGATCGACGTTTCGTTCATGCTGTTTAATTGCAGTGGCGTGTTTTCTTTTGCTTCATCAGCTGCCCTTTCCACAATTTCTCTCTCTATCCCTTTCTTGCGTTAGTTCACTCTGCTTTTCCGGCAATCGTTGTGGATCTTTTCATTTTTCCCATCTTGTTGATCTTTATCCCCCCCAGGACAAGCGGCCAGAGAAAGGTTACCCAGAAATGCGCCCGTTTGTCTGTCTAAGTGTTAAGCTTTGATGTTTTGATAATTCTTATATATTTGGAAAAGGAAAAGAGTCAGATCATTAGGGTGTTTAGAACGGGGTTTTCATCTCATGCAGATCTTTAGAGCTCTCCTCATGAATGGTAGGACGAAAAGAAACCCTGCACACAACCCGCCCCGACCGGAAGCACGTCTAGCGCGCGATCGACGAGAGTTAAGATGTCGCCGAGAAGTTCCAAGAAGGTAGACCCCACCCGACCCTGGTTAACCGCAAATGTGAAGTCCCGATCGCGGTGAAATGATGGACGGCTCGTCGGCGCTGGCTGCGGACGGCGTCGGGTCGCTGACCTTTTGCGGCAGGGTGTAGCAGCACAACTGGCCAAACAGGCTGCCAGTGCGCCTTAACGGGAAGCAGCTGGCCGCACGACAAAACGGAGAGCGCGAAGGGTCCTGCACTCTTTCTTTTTGTTTCGTATCGATTCTGCGAACCAATTTGATGCACGAAGCATCCACGGACAGATGCAGCCAGGTTCGGGGAATTACGATCGGCAAGCTTGCTGACTTGAGTCTGACTTGACTTGAGAATAAGACATGTTTGATTGTGAAAGTCGTTCTGCGTTATTCTTATTGTCATGCTCCTTGAAAAGCCTGGAAGAGTCTTATAGGCAAGTATTGAGAAGTAGTTGAGTCTGAAAAACTTGAAGTACCAAGACTCTTAACATTCACCATTTGTCCCAGCAACTCGACCACAATTGTAATGAAGCAGTTTTATTGCCCTTTAACTTACGTGTTGCGAATCTGGCAAATCTAGCGGATACTTAAGATTACTTCGTCGTTGGCTTCAAATTACCTGAAACGATAAAAAGAACAAAAATCCAATAAGTAAACGACCTTCTGATAACTTTAAAGAAGCATAAACCAACATTTAAAATTAGGTTTACGTCGAAGCTATAAAGCAGATGCTGCGCGTATGGCTGTGATAAATAATCCCAAAGCGCCATTTCGAGAACAGGCAAGATCAGAATGGTGCGGTGCAATGCTCCACAAGCTGGGCAGGGAAAACCAAGCGAATGTTTTTCCATCGGCTACCGTCGGGTTTCCTTTTCCTTCGTTTATCGACACATCTTCGCTAATGGGCAAAACTCGACCGTGGCTGTTGAACAAGCGCGCAGAATGGGAAGAATCGTGAACTCAAACACACACCCTCATTCGTGTCTTGCGATTCGCGAGCATCGATCAATCCTCGAACCGCAGTGTGTACGTGATCGACGCCATAGTTCAATGGATGGGCAATAAATTCCAGTCCCGGTAAACATAATCATTCTCTCCACCAGGACCGTCGACAGTCATGCCACGGGCCACGTCGTCTGCAACTTGGGGCACGTTCGAGCGAGGATCATCAGACGATCGCTGGAATGCCACGGCGTCAAAAGCCAAACACCGTTTAAAACCGGGGGCGTCTCGCAAAACAATATCGCACCAACCGACCCGCTTTTCTGGTGCTGCGGAAGAGCTTTGCGTGGATGCGGTTAAATGTTCGTTGTGTCCCTGCACTGCAACGTTTCGCTAAATCCAGTGACTTCACATCAAACACCGCGATAAGCGAGGACGGTTCGAAACGGACGATGCTGGCTGGTTGCTGTCGGAGAGGTGTTGTCGACGGCGAGCACAAAATAAATCAGGATCAGATACCTACTTCTGCTTTAGTGGTTGCCAGAGCATCAACCTTTTGCCCATTACGCAAAGGGATTCACGGACTTTCGATGGCGATGGCCAACGCATCAAGAAGCACATCTGTCATCTCTCCTGATAAAAACTATCATCCACTGGAGATGAGCTAAAAGCTTCCTAATAAATGTATTACAGCACTGGCTTTCGATATTGGAACGCGAGAACACCTCCTGACCGGCGGCTTTTGTCGGTGCTGTCCGACAGGGAACAAAGTGGCCTGATAAGTGGAATCCGATACCCTCGCCTGTTCCAGCAGCATGTCTGTACGCGGTCTAAAAACAATCCTCTCGTTTAAATGTCCGCATCTCATGATGCCATGGTGACAACGGTAGTTGACAGCCAGAATGGGTAGCATAACTCACTCGAGTGACAGTTTCTGCCGACACCGGTACGACTGCATGGAGACCGTCCTGTCTGTGATGGATGGATAAACGTAAAGCTGGTGTTAAAACAACGTCAAACATACAGGTTCGTTAGTCGTCTTCCGCGGCATTCGGAAGGCATTCGTAGGAACACGGCAACGTCATATGGAACTATGGCAAACATTCCCCACACTATGTAGACGGGGTATGATTAGACCGCAGACGCGTTCGCATACCTCGACGGTGTGTGGAACAATTGTTGCCGGATCGATCTCGCGTGTGCACGTATGACGCCATACACCGATCGATCGAGCCAAGGAGAATAGAATGCCCAGAGTCGCTCAGAGTCGGAGAGATCAACGGAGTACGTGTAGAAAATGCTAGTTTGTTGCCTTGCTGACTTCATCCATCGTTCGTCCGCAAACCCTCCTGCATCAATAGTTGCGGCTAATGGCAGGGGCCACATTGCGACGAAAGCTGACGGTTTAATTAGAATTCGATGCAGGCGGCGCACGCCATACCCCGAACGTATCGTAGGATTACGACGTAAACGACGCTGGCGACACTGGTGGCAGTCAATTGTACTCCACCTAAGTCGCCATAGTCTGGTGATTGTGGTGCTGGTCGTGGGGGTCTAGGCTACTCCAAACGCTCGAAGTGGAGCCGGTCAAGTGGGACCCGACGATAGCGCACAGGGAAATACCATTCGGTTTGGTGATCGACAGTCCAATCGACTCTACTGCCGCCACCGGTGACGTGTGTGGATGGTATTTTATGGGCGATTCGATCGTAAATTGATCGACCGATCGGAGAGGAGAGGAGCGAACCGGCCGACCTGGTTTGGAACCGCTCCGCAAGAATGGATGATTTACCGGTTACCTCCTTCGGGGAATGACGATCGAACCGTACCGAAATTGGAGATCACAGCGATAGAGAAATCGGCGAGTCGCCGGTTCGCTTTTTAAATCATTTTCGATTTTTGATTCATCTTCGGGATATAAGAGAAACAAAAAACAAAAAGGAATCGTTCATCCAAACAACTTTGAATCCAAAATTTACGATAGTGAAGAAGCGAATGAATTCAATCACCATTCTGAATCAGATTTATTTAGATGGTAGAGTTTTCTTTTAGAGCTTAAGCCATCAGGTTGTTTAGAGGCTCTATGAATTCCGGGCATTTTAAGTATATGATATCTCATGTAAACTCGTTTACACCGCTATTGCGTGCTATAAGTAAATCAAACCAGCTCGTTTGCTTCTTTCCCTGCTTAAAAGTAGGCGTACACCGTCGTGCTGGTTTCTATGGTGATGGGGAAAATCCAAGAAAACGCACCGCATCGTAATTTCATCGCCATATCAGCACATAAGGCGGGGAAATCGCAACCGTTGTCACGTGTGCGTGCGCGATTCCCTTCCTTGGCAGCTCGGTGGCACACGAGCAATTAGCTGACATTTAACATTTCGAGGGCAAGAGATCGAGCAACGGCCAGCGAGGGAATGGGTTTTGATCCATAGGTCGCACTCCGCGAGTTTGCTCTCGATACGGTGCGGTGCAATTTTCTCAACACGCACCCGATATAATTTGCGAGAGAAAACGTTCAAGAAACATGGCTGGAAAAACCCCCAACCGGTGGGAGGGTGTTCTACGTGGCACGCGGCTGTTGCAAACCTCATTCGTGCGGGAACCTTGCAGCTACCGGTGTGTATAACAAGTGTACAGCAAGTAATTAACACTGACAGCTTTACAGCACTGCTTAATCCCATCCCTTTTCCGCGATGAGGCAAGACGTGTCGGCCAGTCGCGGGAACAGGGGGATTTAGTGGAAAATCCATCAACAGATCCACACAGCTGCCTCTCGCTTGCTGTGGTCTACCCTATTTCCGGAAAATCCGGCGCCGTACCTCGCCCCCTCGGATGGAAACTCTTCGACAACCGCGCTGCGGCCATTGATCCGGGTTGTGCGAGTGGTTTTGTGGCAAGGCCATGCGGATTAGAATCAAGGCACGGCAAGGCAGAACACCATACACAACAGCAAAACTAAAGTGGATTTACGCTCCCTCCATTTTGGTTCGCCATGGAATGAAGTTTAACCGGGAGTAGAATGTTTGCGCCGACACGAACGACGCTTTGTTGTAGTGTCGAGATTCTCTCTTTCTTTGCGCCTCCACCACGGATGATCTTGAAGATCCTCCCCTCCATCGTCCCGTACCATTCCCGTCCTGGGGAAATAAGCAATCAAGTGTCGCATTTTTATGTTAATTCGATTTACTCGCGTAATTTTATTTTACAACTCATTTGCATCTTAGCTTCCACTCAGGAGGTCACGTTAAGTCGAGTGGTATTAGTGTCCACTGCCGGTAGAGTTATGGTGAGTTATGAGGTTGTTGAAGAGCCAGCCTTTTAAAACACGATAGCTTTGCTTGGCAGAGGAGTTTGAAGAATGAAGATGGCAACATAAAAACCTTTTACTATATATTGTCCGCGGTCGTTCAACGAAAGGTTAATCGTGCCTTTTGGGTGGCCCCTTTCGAATAATAACGAGTGCATTTAAGAAAATGCAGGTTGCATACTCACCATCCCACCGTCATGCGTCCATTGAGCATCTTCATGTTTCCGAGAACTGTTAAAAGGATCGAGGAAAACCCAACAGCCGAGCCACAGTTGTGCAATCAAACGGTCTGTTTGCTGCGACAGATCGGTTGGGTTCTGCTGCTTTTGTTGTTGTTGTTCCGTACCGAGATTTGCGTCAATTTCAGTCGCATGTTAATTGCACGGATAAACTAGGGTTCGCTCATACTTGCCACGGCCAAACCTTCATAAACTTCAAACGCGCGCGTGTTTGCGGGCGAAAACAACTTTCTTAGAAATTCCACGAACAAATGGGAAAAGCAGCTAACACCTTGTCATCGGCCCGTAACTCATGTTCGAGGGTGTTTGAACGGCAACAGCGGCCACCCAAGGGAATAATTACCACTTTTGCTAGCAAATTTGTTCACAACAGTATCGGTGCAGTTGATCATTGAAGGGTGCGCGAGTGCGTTGTCGCTTCGTTTACATGGTTTTACAGAAACCTTACACACAACATTGTATGCAACTTTGATCTTAGGGTTTCGATTGATAGATCCAGGGACTAGCACAACATTTTAATGAATATCTTCGCGCTCAATGAACGCATTGAAAGGATGATTTCTTTCTGCCCGCTGGCAAAGAATAGCAGTAAAGCCAAGGGAATCGCAGTATCCTATCGATCGTCCGCCTCCAGCCGATCCCGTTACATGCCGGAAATTTGCGTCCATAACGTTGGCGATCACCTTCCATCTATTCGGTGTGAAGGTGGTCGGGTTGGCGATCGTGCTAGAGAGTGTCTGACGATCAAGTCTACCCGACGGCGTAAGATCGACATGAGTCAGCAAGGCTCGCCCGAAGGAGTTCAGCTGATCCTCGGCCTCGACTGCGTTAAATGCTTCCGGTAGGTTGCTCGAGAAGAAGTCGACAAAGGAGCGCCGACACGATGGAAACAAGGACCTGAACTAGTCTATTCGTCGAAGTTGTATTTTTTTTTATGTTCTCCTCTGCCGCATGATGCATGCCGTTTATCCATGGCCAACGTTAACGGATGCATTAGCGATGCAAATGGAGCGGGAGGCAAATGGACCACACAAATAATGCATTTTATCCGACAGTCCACACCGCCACATACGTCCACGAAGCAACGTGTAGTCCTACTGTCTTCCCCCTGCGGTCGCGTGGATGTTGAGGTAACATTCCGAATTCATTTGTTAATCCAGCCTGTCTTGGAAGTGGACCGCGACTCTTGAGCAGCGCCTCCGAACACTCGATCCGGGCAGCATTCCCGGCCGGAGCGAGAAAAATAAAGGTGTGAGATGCAGTTTCATCTTTCCTGTGCCGTCGTTGCTGTGGTTTTGACTCCCCCCTCCCCCCCCCTCCCTCCTCAACCAGCAACGACACCCCTTTCCCTGTACTCTTGGAAGTGTTTTTTTTTCCACCACTACGCCACCTTACGCTCCCCTCCATGGTGGCCACGTTCGTCATTTGCATCGGTTTGATTATTTGCATTTTTATTTACCGCGCCACTTCACAACTTCCACACGCTGATGAAGGACCGACTTCGACCGTCTCTCCGTCCGCCAGACAAATTAGATGGGTAGGGAGGGAGCGAGATCTATTAAAGGAAAGCGGTGCCGGTCGAGCGGAGCGTGAACGAGCGCGGAGTTTATGTGATCTTTGACATATTTATGCGGTGCAAGATATTTTACGAGTCGAACTGTTTCCGAACGTGCGAGAAAGCAGGCGCGTTCTCTCCGGCGTGTGTGTATGCGTATGTGTGTGTGAGGGCGGTCTTGAGCGGCTCACCGAAAACCAGCGTCTTGGAGAAGATGGAAATTTGAGATGATGTATTGTTTTTCGTCTTGAGGCCGCTGTCGGCCTCTATCCTCTGCGCGCCGTAAGTGCATTTTTGTGCATTCTGCGTCGTCAAGCGTTATGACAAGGAATTGTGGGGCACGTGTGGAGCAGAGGATGGCTGGATTTCGTTTTGCCTGCAACGGCGACGATTTATGACTTTTCAAGGTACACATTAATTCCGCACACAACGCTGAACCACACAGCCCTGCGCAAAAGAAGGGGTTTTCGAGCGGGGTTGCACTTTGAAAATGAAATATTAGAGGTTAGAAAAGTTCGATGTAATATGCTTTCCTATGCAACATGGCAACGGCTATAACACGGGTGTTTCAGCAGAAAAAAGGATGGAATATTCAAACCGTGGCCCCAGTGGGTCTTAGGAGCATAATACACGGTCAACTTCCGCTGTTAGACTTGAAAGCCGGCAATAACTCCTGATCATGATTGGAATTTTATTAACAACATCTCCTCCGAAAAGCGCCACAGCCCACCCCTGGCCCACCATCAGTGTTGCATATCAAAATACACTCTAAAATTCCCTGTCCTTACCGCAGAGCCTGCATTGTGGATCCCGGTGGTGCACTGCATCGAATCCGCTTTTTGGGCGACAAAATAAAAAGACGAACCGAACACCAACGAAACAAAGAACAAAATGTCACTGTCATGAATATTGATGAGTGGTGCCGTCGAAACGAATCTAGAAGACTTGCCCCGTGACTTGCAGCTGTTCGGGAGGCTCGAGGTGGGCTCCATGATCCTCGCGGGGAGCAGTGGGGAGCAGGGGGGGGGGGGGGTGGTGATTATATCATGCAGCTCACATCACCACATCACCATGAGCGTTGCCGCTCGATTTCCATATGGTAGTTTTTCTTACCGACATTCTTTTGCCATTGATAGAACTTCAACTGAAGCTGCTGCACCCAAGCAAAACCTCACCTAGAAAAGTGGCAAGTTCTGCACGTTGTCGTCGTCGCCGCAACTCCACAGACGTACGTGAGTTTCAAGTATTTTAATAAAGCTGCCTATTAGTGCTTTCTCTAATGAAGCAACAAACAAAGAGTTCTTTCTTCCGTCGTCCCAATCAAAACCGGGTCAAGCCGTTTTTTGTCTGGCCTCGACGGGGTGCCTTGTGTCGCTTGGGCTAGGGAACGCCTGCAACTTCCCACTGCAGCCGCTCGAAGTGCAACTCCGCACGGCATACTCTAGACGCGGAGCTGGAATGCGCCGCACTCTCTTTGCGTCAGACATTGGCAGAAACGCATCACACATATCGTTCCGCCCGTGTGCTCTAGCGGCAAATACTTGGATTGTTGGCGTTGCTGTGCCCTCAGAGGAGCCGGCATTCCGATTCCCAGTCTCGCCTAAGAGGGCTGACCAACCGTTTTCTGTTCCGCAAATTATATTGCTCAATGTTAGAGCGCGCGCCGACTGCGTTAGTTCCCCCGGGGATCTCGCGAAGGAAATGTCTGGAATAGCAATATGTGCCGGCGCCGCTTTTTCTTCCGCTTGTCTCCTTGTTAATCCCTCTTCAGGCTTTCCTATGACGACGGTATGATCTTTGTGGGGTAAGGAGAAGAGCTGGATTGAGTTTTGTAGTGCGGCTGGAAGTAGAGATTTTGCGGCGTGTCTTCGAACTAAACCCAAAGCAAAGCAAAGCAACCCACGCACCCAAAACCGCCGCTCGGTGGGTTGTCTTTTCTCTATCGCTTTGTGTCACTTCTTGTCCCGCCTGGCGCGCTTCACTTCTCGTCTCTAGTCTACCCATCTGACCGCGCAACCGCCATATTGATGGAGTTGCTCCCCACGATATCTTTACGCCATCCTACTCCGTTTGCTGCGGCTGCCAAGACGATGCTGGCAACTCCACCTTCCACCGCGGAAAGAGCCACGAACTTCATTCACGACCCGCCGACCTTCTTCCGCGGCACGACACGACGATCATCTCTTGCGGAGGTATGCAAACCGTGTGGAAGCTTTTGTCTGCAGTCTGTGGAGCTGGCTGTGGAGGCTGTGGGGGTCTGCTGTGGTGTGCAGAAAGTTACACCGATCGGGAAACCGGTTCCCCCGTGTTGCTACCACCGGGAGGGAGATGCGAACACTCTTTCATTGTGGCGTGTCGGACGTCGCACACTCCACTTCAATGGGGAGATTGCTCCATACGGGCTAGTTTGGGGATTTACTCTTATGAGGCAAAGTAAAACATCTGTGGGGTCACGTGCTATCCGTGCTACCAAACGGGCAGTCCGGAAGTGGGGGGGGGGGGGGGGGGGGGGTATGTTGATACAAAAACGAATGGGTGTTTTTAACGCTCATTAATGATCCTCACGAGCCAAGTTTATAATACCCTCGTTAGTGTACCGCAAAATTAAGCAATTTAAAAATGTACTTATAGTGTTAGCTATAATGTTTTACGAGGTCCCAGAAATAAATCAACCAATTTGCCTCAAACTTTTTACACGTTTACTACCCGCCAATCATAATGCAGTTTGTAGGCGACTTGGTGCATGATTTGTTGCAGGATATTTTTTCTAGCACCACCTCATTTTATCTCTTTAACTGTTGGTAATGGCGCCGAGCACTTTGCCTATGCCTGGTGAAAAGCACGGAAAGTTGATTAACATGGCTGTTATCTACTTTCTAAGCCAATGCACGGTGGCCTTTCTATGGCACCTGACTCGCAGTGGTTTATAGGTGTTTACAGAAGACGACCCAACGCAAATGTCCTCAGCGGAGTGTTCCGGTGTACACGGACAAACACACGCTAATAACATGTTGCAGTCTCTGAAGCCGGTTCGTTAGCTCACAGGGTTACTTTTATCAGCGCGAAGGGCTTGCAGGCGTCTGTCCCGTTCGCAACAGAACTTAAATCCTGCCACAGTTTGATAGCGTTAAGTGTGGAGCATTTATCATCTCTGCCACAACCGTAATGACAGACCAGCGGTGGGTCATTAGTGAGTTGGCCCCCTTCGACCTTTCCCGTTTCTGGGCCATCAATTGTAACCAAATCAGTAATACCTGCATTTGTCACTGACACCGATGGCCGAGTACTGCAGGCAAAGGTTTCAAATTAATTAATCTGAGCAAACAACCGTTCGTAATTGTTGGCTAGTTCTACTGACGTCAACATGGGAAGGGGGAAATTTTGAGTTTGTTTGCCCGATGATGATTGCCCTTCGAAGGTGCATCCGATACGATGCACGTTCCCTGATTAATATCGACCCTCTAAGAATGTCAACCTGGTCCACCCTTACTTCTTGGGTTGGGGTGGACAATTATCAACAATCTCAATCGAACATTCCACCAATTTTACACCCCCAGGGAGAGAAAGAGAAGCAGTTGCGGGTGCTCTAGCTCCCGTAAATACATATAAGCTAGGCCTAGGTGAGCCTCGGACCTCCCCAAGTGTACATTTCTTTGTTCGCAGAAGCGTTTACAGCTCCGTAGAGCGAGAAGGGTGTTTGTTTTACTTTTTATCGGCACCGCTTGATTAACAAGCCACTCTCTCTCTCTGTCTCTTTCGCTTTTCCGTGGTTCTTATCTGTGTGCTTTTGTGAACACTGCACTGTCCCTTCGACCGTAAAAGATGGTTTCTGGAAATGGTTTTTCGAACCTCCCCACTACTCACTTGCCAACAGCGTTTGGAAAGAAGCACTCGAACCTGATCCGCGCACATCTCGATGGTTGCAACCAATATCACCGATCGTGAGCCCCGTTGGCCATCCGAGGGACATGATAATGATCACAAGTAGCGAGGAACAAAGACATTTTGCCCCACCATGATGAGGGAGATTTTGGTTTTTGATTAATACGTGCTAAATCGGAGGTAGGTGATAACTAGAATGGTTTTCTTTCTCGGCAACAAAGAGATTTGTTGATATAAAAGAGTGAGTAATGCTTGTTGCTGGTTCTTACTGTAAAACATAAAAAAAACATTTGCCTGCATTTTTTTTACACTTTAGACAGTAATACATTTTCATTGAACGCCCGGGAAAACAACGATCCATCATTATCCACCGCGCGGGTGTTAAAGGAAGGCTCAACAAACGAAACACGTACCGGAACTGCGTCGCGATCCTTCTCCCCCTTCCACGAACCGTCGAGCGACAGTCGTTTCCTTTGAGACATTGCCCAAGAAAGATGGCTTTTCTTTGGCTCCCGCATGTGTGTATGTTTTCCCTTTTTGCACTGAAACGCAAACGACAGCTGTTGCGCCTAGCTGGGCTGCCCCGCATGTTGTGAAATAACCCCAAAACCTGCTGCCATTGCGAAATGTGTCGCCCGGCTCCAGCAAACTGGAGTTCCCGGTTCCAGTTTGCGACCTGCGATCTTACGTTCAGCCGGCCGTAGGACCGCAGTTACTTTTGCTTGCTTCTTTCTGAACTGGCTAAGGCTACGAGGAGCCAGAACAAGATCCGGAAGGCGGCATTCAAACGGTGGCAAAGCTCGCGATCTGCAAGCGCACGCATGAGTCGCTCTTTCCGTTCGCACCGGGCGGAAAGATTCATCATTCCCATGCGCCATGAAGTGGCGCGGACTTGGAGGGCACGGTGCAATGGACGATTAAAATCGAGCCGAGCGCAGGAAGCAAAAACCGCCGGCAGCTCGGCGATCGGCGAGGTCCCGTTTCGCTTACTCATCGAGATGATAGATCGCGGTGTCTCGAGTGAGATTGTCCAAGAGAACGGGAGAAAGTTTGATTCGTTCGTTCGCGGGATGGGATCATCAGCCGGCGTCAGGGTTTTTTTTTTGTCTGCCCGAAAGTTTTTGATGCCGCACGCGATTCGCAAAGGTTCCGCGATGTAATCGGTGCACCGGTTCCATCTTTTGCCGGCAAGCGAAACCTTCGCTTGCGCCTTCCATCGAGGAGAGGATCCGATCGCTCATAGGGTCCTATGCGGGTGAACATGTGCGCTAACGTATACTTGTGATCGGCGCCATATTTTTAGGTTTTTTTTTCTTGTTTGAGTCGCGACGAAGATCGAGGGGATCGAGAAATGGCTCATGCACGGATGGCGACGTTCATGGCTCGCCGATGGCGATCGGACGATAATACCTGGTTCACCTTGAATCATCAGCACCACCGCAGAAGCGTTTGCTGCCTCAATAGAGGCAGAAGCAGCAACGCCAACCAACAGCCGCCTCCTCTCGACGAGCGGGTGAAGTCACCAACAGCGTACACACCAATCGCACCAGGTGACAAATATTGGTTCTTCATTTGGAATGAGGAAGGCCATCATATCCCCCACCGGCTCGTCGATGATCGCGGGCGCGACTCATCAAGACCGTCACTCGCTATGCACTGTCCCTCTCTATCACTCTTTCATCGTCGAACGGAGGATAGAAAACGAACGGTCGAACGGTCCGTGAAAGATCTCAGACGAGTATCACTTGATGGGCAGAAGGTAGGAGTTGCTTTCAAGTGGCAAGCTTTTAACCTGCAAAACCCTCTCGGACGGCCAGGACCTCATGTCCACCTGCGTGTTGTTAAGGTTGGCAGAAGATAGTAAATCCTGCCTGCCCTTGCATCGATTCCTTCCACGCCATAGGGATACCGTTATCGCCACTTCCAGTCATTGGAAGCGAAAATAAAGGAGATTGCAATGAAAAATGTTCCTCCGGTTCGACATTCCATCATCTTTCAGCTGCGAGTCGCACATCCACATTCCGTGCAGTCCCAGTGCAGTCAGTCTCCTTCCCGCCTTGCGATCTCAAGTACTTTCCAATTGAAACGTGCATTACGCCGTTGCGTTCGGGAGCCATTTTCACGGACGAGACGCAAACCGCTCTCTGCTCCGCCGTACTGATGATGCATTTTTTATGGCTCAACTATTGCTCATTCCCAGCGTCTCAAGTGCGTCTCGATGCATCCGAATGTAATAACAGTAAACAATGAAATGGAAAAAATAAAAAAAATAAAATACACAAACTGTCTTTTGATTATCGCTGCAAATGCACGAAGATTCCTCTCGATCATGGCAGACGGCCTATTAAAAGGCGGTTCACTTGAAATGTGAAATTTATGGAACTTTTCAACCCGCCTCCAAACAATCCTTGACATCGGGTTCCCTATTTCGATTACGAGACACCAATAGTTGATTCTTGTTGCGAGAAAATCAGCTCCTCCCGCATATGGTGAGAAAGAATTGCCTTCAAAATGTCAAATGTTTTCTCACGAAACTTTTGAAGGAAACATAAAAGAAGGAATTGCGCAGCTCAGGTAAAGCATTAAGGTTCCCTGAATAAAAAGGCAGTAAAGTAATAAAATATGTTCTGCGGGAAACATCCAGAGCCCGCATGTTTATTTGTCCCTCGACAGGCGCAAGGCAAGCTGCACTGACGGAAGAGAGAGAGAGAGGGGGCAAGAGAGCAGGAGTGGAAAATTTTCAGGCTATGATGGCTGGCCAATGTTTAATTTGAGGGTTACGGTACGGTCCCGTCGCCCCAAAGCCACCGGGGTTTCGGTCTTCTGGGCGTGCAGAAGACTTTTCCTCGAATCGAATCGATGGTCTTTTCTTGTCATCTCTGCTTACGATCCTCGCCTTGTGCCGTGGACGAAATGTAACTCATCCGTCAGCACAGTGGGCAGAAGATTTGCAGAACTTTGCCTCACCTTTCCTTCGTTCGACAGAACAAGAAACATTGCTGCGAAGGGACAGCAGAACACACCAGCCCCGAATGAGGTCAGCGGCCGTTTTGGCAACGGCAAAAAGCGATTTCATTCCCTTTTTTTAAGGCTTCACCTGGCCGGTGCTGTGTCCCTTCGATTCCCCGGGTCCTGATGGGTCCCGCTGGTGTGCTGCAGGTTGCACAGCCGCATCCCGTACCTGCCAGTGTCCGCACCCTACAGGAAGCAAGAGATGAGCTCCCTGACCCGGACGAGAAAGCGCAAGTGTACGAAGGAAGTGGCTGGAAACGAAAACACTTCGTGAGAGACGCAGTGCGCAGCATAAGGCAGCATAAAAATTGCTACCTCCGTGGACATAGCTTCCCCGTGTGCAGGGTGTGCGTTTCTCATTTCAACCTTTCGATGCTGCTGCGGCTGATGGAAGTGGAAAAGGTTCCTCTATCCCGGTCCCTTTCGAGAAGCGGGGCAGGGAAAAAGGGCGCAATCTTCTTTTGCTTCTTCGAGGGAAAAAGCAACCATAAGATTGGGCACGGGAAGACGGGCTTATGTTGCGCCCGTAAAGCCTGCACCAATACACCCGTCCGGACGGGTTTGCGCGAGGGCTGGCCGCGAACAAACCGTGGGCCCGCTTCGGTGTATTGGTGAACGCTCGCGAAGAAGAAGATCGCATGTTTTGGGGGAAGCGGGAACGACGGGTGTTCCGTCGGTGGTCGGTTGCCTTCTTCTCGACCTACACCTTGGCGGTTCTGAGCGGCTCTGGCGTGCGCGGAACATGAGTTGAGGAAAAAGGCGACTGGTAGAAAACACACAGTAAAAAAATGCCGCCATCGGCGGAAAGCCTACTCGGCTCGTGCACGGTGTGATGGTGGTGGTGGGGAAAAGGGCAACCCGAGACGGCGAACGGCCACAAAACAACACACAACATGGCGTCGGCAATGAGGTGCATCAGTGCAGTTGTGCACCGACGCAACGCAGTTGGAAGATGGACAAGAGCAACCCTCGATCTGCCGTATGGCGATGCTTCGTACCCAGGTTTAGCAAGGCAGTTTGGAGGAATGTTTTCCTCCGTCTGGGATGTATTGTAATTCGACTGCGATGCAGACTATTGCGTTTCGTGCAGATTCGCATTGCAACTTACCCGGAAATGGACATAATTAACATTACTTCACTTTTGAAACGAGATGGATTTAATAGGAATTCGTAACGAATATATATTTGAAGCATGTTTTCTTATACGTATCTGCAATTTTTGTCACGCTTAAACTCTAGAGTTTTTGGGGATTCGGGATGTCATCCTGCACATCTGGCCTCATGAAAATTGAGAAACGCTTAGGATCCAGGACGTCGAAAACACAACGGGAAGAAAACCTTTTTTTTCGGTTTAATAAATCCTAGAGATCCACAACCGAGTACGCCCGAGATAAGGCAAAATACAAGGAGGAAATGCCTTGAGATTATTATACCTATCAGCACAGGCGGTGCTGAAAATACGGCGAATGCCGTCATAATAAATTTAAAAAAAAATCCTAGAGATGACTCGTCTTCTTCTCCAAAGAGAATACCTGGAATTGATATGCATTTTAACTGATAACTACCCACATTGATTCGATCACCCATTTATAGTGTTTTAATCTTTTTCTAAGGAGCAAAGTGGTTTTTATGGTATCGAATGATCTCGCACTACCTGTTCCTGTAATGTTCCTTCTGATAAGCATATCCTGAAAGTGCTTTGTTTGTAAGACTTTAAACGACTTAGCAAGGCGATTTGTTATTGCAGTTACTAGCAGAAACAGCTAGATAAGGCCAATCTGGCACTTTTACTGGTCTGCATTCGGAGAGGCTTTGGTTGTGCCTTCTTCAACGGAGAGGAGGCCAATTTTAAAGTACTTTGTTAAAGGACTTTTAAATATTCTGGAACGCGAATTTCCTTTTGTGACTCATAAGGCACAGCTCATTCGCCTGGACGAGAATCATATTCGATACTCGCTGCCCCATTATCGAAACCACTTACATGTGGCGCTCTGTGTGCGTTACAACGACGGCTGGCTCCACCGATCACACACACCTGGGCCGCTACCTGGCCAAATAGTTGCTTGTGCAGCAATACTCGTCGACCGCGGCCCCACCGCGAGATCCACGCAGTGGCCGTGTGGGTAGGCGAATGATGACATATTGGGTCACTGTTTACTCACCTTTCGGTTGTTGGCGGCGAGGGGGAGCCTTACTCCTCCTGGTGGGGGGCTGATGGAACGGTGCAGTTTAGTCGTGTTTTTTTTTTCGGAAGGGCAGCTCCAGTCCACGGCTGTCACACGTGCCGATGTCGGGTTTGGCTCACGCCAGCAATCTGCACAACCACACAAACACACACACACACACACACACCGGATCGAGAAAACACCCGCGACTCGCGAGGCTCTACCTTTTTTTCTCTTTCACGAACTACGGCAGCTTTAAGGCCGTATGCTCTGCCAGCGATGTTGGTCGGAAATCGCTAGTCGTCGATCACTTTGCTTATCTTATTCGACGGAGAGGTGGATTTGTTTTTCCGCTGTCGCACTTTGTATTTTTTCGATCTTGCTAATTCGTTTGCTAAATGAGGGCGAAGAAAGGGAGCAGACGGAGTGGGAGGAAGGGTTAGAAAAAGAATAAAAGAGGTATTCGATTATGAATGAAAAGTTTAGAAGAAAAGAAAACTAAAACCACTCGCGCACACGGTCGCACACATATGAGACGGACACACACGCTCGCATACACTTGTACGTTGGCGAGCCGTTTTTTGTTTTTTCTCAAACAGTTTCGAACACTTTTCTCGTTTTTCGTGTCGTGAAATTTGTGGTTTTGAGTCGGTTCAATAAATCACCATTGATCACCACTGCTTTCCGCTGTTAATCGGAAGGAATTACAAGAATGGAAATTTCAAGACGAACCTGCAGAAAATGGGCAGCACGGCGTTCCGTGCTCGCGAACAGTTCACTCAACAATGGCGAGCCGCGTTCAGCTTTTGTCGAGCCAAGCTGCGCGAGCCGCTCTCCGTGTTTTCCATCCTGCTCACGCCGCTACGCGAGAGCGAGTCGTTTTCAAAGTTCAGCCCGCGTCAACCTTGAGTGAGAGTGAGAAAACTGATGTGAGCTTTCCTAGCGAGCTGTGCGTAGGCGAGCCCGTTGGTAAGAGAGCGAGAAAAGCATGGTTCACGCATTCGTGGGTCTCACTCTTTCACGATAGTGCAGTTTACAGTTGTTCACACTCAACCGTGTGCGCACACGATCTAGCAAAATAAATGACATTCCTTCAAGGGCTCTCGACAAAAATGTTGCTCAGAAGCGTATGATAAACTTCAAATGGTAGTAGCATTCTGCTGATTATAAACAAAAGATTTCAACAAATCAGTTTTGGATGGTTATTAAATCTAAAAATTTCCATCACTACTTAGTTACGGAATTCATCAGCTTGTAGAGACAGGGAACGCATCTTAAAGGAAAGCACGCTTATAGTAGAGCAGCGACATCTGGTGTGAAGCATTGCAGCATGCCATATGAAAAGCTTTGGAGTATGCCACAGGAACTGCACGTGCACGAGTCTCAAACGAAATGTGCTAATTGGTCTGTATACAAAAGGATATGTCCGAATTTGAACCGATTTACCCGTGATAGGGGGTCTGTCCTCGAAATCCCACATGGCTTGCCCGGTTCGCGAAACGGTTGTCGCAAAAAAAATCCTGGACATATCGTTTTGAGACCGGAATTGGTTCATATCGGTTTAGCGGCGGATCGATAAAAACGATAAATGTAACCGACAACTATAGAGTTTTAAAACGAATACCTGGTTGTGCTCTTATGAATATTATTTCATCATGATCATTGCGATTTAAAACAACTTCCGTCTATTAGTGAAGTAGAACTGTCCTAAGTCTAATATTCTAATTTGGTTCGAATATTGTAGCCTGCCAGTTAGGAACACAAATCAGAACCCTCTTGTTAAAAGCTTTCATTTTCCGTCATATGTTCCCGCATCGTTTCATTCGTTGTTGTAAGCCATGTTTGGTGCACGTTTGTCAACATAAACCATTATTCAATGCTGTGATTTGGCTACATGCGCCGCAACATATTGGCCGAGGCGGGTTTGGGTTTTTTGAACGGACACACACCCGTGCACCGTACTTCATTCGAACGTGTCGTTAGCGTCACCGAATAAATGCATATCAACTAAGGAGACCACCGGCTCGGGCCAGCTCCGAAGCTCCTTCGAACGTCCGCTGCAAAGGGCAAACTGGAGAGGTGATTCGCAGTCGTTCTCTGTCCCCCGAAACGTTCTGCATTCAAACTGGCTCGTATCGATTTCCATGTTTGGACTTCGGTCGCAAGATCTCTTGATCGGCCGGAACTGCTCCAACAAGAGCCAACCTCCAATGCGCACGGATTCGCGTCCATTTATGGTCGAGCAATGTCCAACCGGAATTTACTTAACCAGCCGAACTAGTTTGGAGAGTATGTTCTGGACGACAAAACCGAGCGAAGATGCTCCATTTTTACGCCGCGTTCGGAGTCGGAACGCAGTTGAGGACGCCCTAAAGAAGAAAAAAAAAGGAACAAGAATATGCACCAAACGGCCAGGGTCGATAGGGCGGTGTGCTTCCGACAGCGTGAGGGTCAGCCCGGTGGAGAAGCGGATCAAGGGCTCGGCAGAGAACTGACTGGTGCGGATCCGCGGCCGAGAACATGCAAATCGGATTTGATTGGCTTGATGTTTCTGGAGCAAACACGTTCGGGGCGTTGCACGTGCAACTGCCGGACCCTGCGGTGCATACGATCGGCCCTTCCAGCGGCCGTACGGATGATTAGTGGAACAAATTATGCAATCAAACTCATATTCGAGCCATCCTTTGCGCTCCTCACGTGGGCCGGGTTCGTTCAAAGCGAATTTTTCCGCGTAAACATGTGAAATTTTTCACTTCATCAATGTTGGGCAATGCAAAGAAACATTTTTATTCAAGCAGAGGAGCGAAGTTTGTCGTTCGAAAAAGTTTAATATTTCATTATAAAACAAATTTATTCATTTAAAAACATAAATTTTATGTTGCTTATCGCTGCGACGAAGAAGGGAAACTGAATGTTCCAAAACGTCCCTGACAAATACCGTATGTTAAATTGCAAGCTACACTGAATCCAACGTTTGCGTTCTCACCGGTGGACACTTTCCACAACAGAACGTACGTTAGGCTCCATCGAACCTCAGGGTTGATCAATCGTAGAGGAATTAATTTGCCGTGCATCGTCATTGAGGTGGTAATGGGTGCGACCGCGCTTCTGTTGCGGTTCGGTGTGCAGTCGATTTTGAAATTTTCCAGGGAAATCCAGAGGAAAAAAAAATCACCTGAATGAGAAACCCTTTGCGCACGGGTAAGGTTGAAAGGATTTTGTTTCTGTTTTATAAACTCTCAATCCCTTCTAGGGCATCGGATTTGTTTGGCGCACCTAGCGACTCTCCTCGTTTCTGCATCCGCGACGTTCCAGTTTTTCATCAGCAGGCAACAGGGAAAGGATGCACGTGAAAATGGACCGCGTGTGTAGGTTGTATTGCGAGAACTGCAAATCAATAGAACTATTCGCACCCAACAGTGCCCCAAGCCCTCCCACCGTAGCCGTAACTCTCCCGACTGGTGTTGTGATTCGATGCATTTTGTTCAGCGCTCGACCTATGCAATCCCTGCACAGTTCAGCTGAGGAGCTGTGCTGCTATGCACCAGAGGGTAGCCAGCTACAAAAAAGAGAAGAAAAAAACAAACCTTTTCTCGCATTTTCGCATTTTGTTTCGCTCCGTTTTGTTCCGTTTGATGGCGGATCGTTCGTTTCGGAAATCCGATATGCGGAATTCGATTATGAAAGTTCGACTACCAACCACCCGGACCTGTGCCACCCTTCTTGCACCTACACTTATCCATAGGTTTATTAGCGGTAGGACGGAAGCAGAAGAAAAACAAATCCAAAGAAGAACCAACACCACCCCCCCCCCCCCCCGCCCATCCCTTGCAAAGGCAGCACAATGTTGAGGCTCGTTCAAGGTTCGCGTTTGTTGTGCGGGTGGAATGTGGCGTGCGCCTAAAGGACGCTACGATGATTGGCCGTACGTATCTGTTTCCTGTTTTCCGAACCGCCGCCGCAGCAGGATTTTCCTTCCCCGACGAACCCGACCAACCGCGACCGGCAACGTTTTCCCGACCGCAACGTTACGACCTCCCGGCGGCCGGTGGAATTTTCATGCGCTAATTGCATTTAAGAATGGCTCAACGAGGGAGGGTGGAAATGTAGCCAAACACCGAACGAAACTCAAGAGGCTCAAGGTCCCCTGCTTTGCGTTGCGGTACACTGCAAACACAGACACGTCTAGGTCGTTGATGGCTTTGGTTTTGATTTTTTGCGAACGAGATAGGATTATCTTACTCCAGGCATGGTGTAAAAAGAAAAAATGAACTACGAAATTGGGTTACGATGCAAAGTAAATCACTGCAGTTCGACCGAGCCGTTGACTCATCGTCCTATTTTTCGACACTGCGTCAAACTCCCTCATGCACCTCCATTTGGGTGGGAGTTTTAGTTTTTTTTTCGTTAAAGCAAAACGTTCAAAAACGCAGAATGCAATAACAAACTGCGACCAGAAAATGTCTACGGCCGAAACATTCCTGCAACCCTGGGGTGGTGGAAAAATTGTGCAACACTTGCACGTTTCCGTTGCTTCCTTCCGTTCTCTTCCGTTCCCTTTGACAGCCGAAAATCGCCCCTTGGACGAATGGTCTGTTTTCGTGGGTGTGTGCGCCATTCGCGGGACGTTATTGTTGTTCACGCGCGTCCTCCTTACGTCACCTGGCGTGTAACAGACGGCGGGGCAGCCGTCCACCGTCCGCGCGACACCAAAAACGGCTGATTGGCGTTTGAATTTCCGTTCTTCCGCTTCCAAGTAGTCCGAGGGTTTCGCGTCGATGTCATTCTTGCGCCGTTACTGTTTTTCGAGGACAACCAGTATTAATATTTCAACACGCTCGGTTTGGCTGGCGCTCCTGGGTGCAATATATAGTATCGTTTCCGAAATTGGGGTGCACCCTATTGCAAAAGGTTTGTCGAATGGGAAAAAAACTACGTCGTTGGTTGCTTTTGTGCTGCTTTATTTCTCAGCCAGATGCCGGCGAGTGATTACTCAATTTTTATTCTATTCGAAACATTATTTTATTTTTTTAAGAAAAAAAAAAGAAACTTCTTAAATCATGCCAATGCAAAGGAAAGAGTATTGATTCGCGCCTTGATGGCTACGCTGTCGAAGCAAGGAAAGAAACATTCGTTAATCGATGAAAACGAACACAAAAAGGTACGGCGCAAGAAAGAGATCCCAATCGATTCGCCGCGAAGTGGTTATAATTGCAACACGATATGAGGTGATACGTGTTGGAAAAGAAACACGTTCCCGCCTCGAGCCAGGAAGCTGTGCTGGACGAGGAAGACCAGACCTTTTCTTCTTCCAGCTCTGTTGCTCATTCTACGGTAGGTTCTGCCCCGGGGGGGCCTAGACCAGGGAAAACTAGAAATGAAATGGAATGATAATTATAATGATGCGTGCAAAGTGTTCCATTTCCATCCTGATCGAAACGATTTCAGATGTCAGAAGACCTACCGCATGGTTTCGTTTGGATTGCAATCGGACCACGAGGGATGAGGTTGGAGAAAGAGTAACGCAGCGGGGCAACAAATACAAGTCCAAAATGGAGATGCATCGATTGGGCTTTCAAAAGTTGTATAAGGACAATTATGCAATATGAGCTTCAAATGTTTTTAAACTACTCGCAGCAAATTGTTCTGAGTCTCAAAATTAAAAAGTGATTTTCATTAACATCGTCCCACAGTTCGTTCACCTCCTTGGATTGCCGGGCCGACTATGGTTTTGTTGACTTTTCACCATCTGATTAGTCATTCCGGTAGCGTCCCGGGGAATGCTCTGGAGCTCTTTGGCTTGGACACGAAATGTGTTCTACGAAATGTTTCCCAGCATAGATTTATAGTTTTGATAAATGGGCGGACGTCACGGGCGCTACCTTTTCCGTCAACCGGCCGTTAACAAGCCAGTTCGGACGTTCCGAGCATCGAAAAGGAGTTTCCATGCAGTTCGGGGAGCAGGTTTTAGGGAGGAGCTCTGATTGCATTTCTGTTCGAAGATCAGCATGGCACAGGTACACCGGTGGATAGCCGGTCCGTTTTTCGGAACTGTTTAAGTCACCTTTCGATTTACCATAACAATGATGCGTTTTGATGACGCACGGAATGTTCCAAGGAACAGCGAGAATATTGTGGTTTTTTTTTCTTGTAGAAAAATAGGGAAGGGCCCTTTTAACACCGAAAACATGGCGCTAGCATGTAGCTTAAAAGCAAACAGTTTTCAACGAGCTGGGGAGCAGGATTGGGAACCAGTATAACAAACGATCGTTTTCTACTCCAAATTCACCGCTGGCTTTCCCCTTTCCGCTACCCTTTTTTCTGGAATGGAATGATGCTTAATATTTCCCTAACACCGTCACTCGTTTCCGAGTGCGCTTTTCACGGTATGCCACACGGAACCCGAAATAATACGAGGGTTTTATTTCATTTTCACCAACAATAGGAAAACAATCAATCAATGTGTTGGTAGAGCACACATTCTGTTTCGGGAAAGAGTCCACCCGAGGACGTCTACCTGCGAAAACGAGTAGAACGAACTGTCAATGCTCTCCAGAAAAAAACCAGAAAAAAAAATTCCTCAGATCAAGTCCTCCCTTCGGATGTAAGTGGGTATTCCACCCCTTGGGTTCAGAGCGCCTTGTTTCGACAGACACGCCGAACAAATGAAATTGGAATGACACACCGCGAGATGGAACGCGATGTAAGAAAACGATAATGGAAAACGGTGTGAGACAGTCGAAGGGAAAAGGCGCGGGATGGAGGCACAGGTGTGAAGAAAATACAACGTGCGATCGCGGATACACACACACACGTACGCGTACGCAACCTGACGTGAGGCGCATAACCCTTCAACCTTCAGCGATAAACGTTCGGTTTTTTTTTTTGCGAAATCCCTTCTGGACCTCCAGGGTTGGAGAGGAAAAAAAACAGGTTGCTCGAAGTTGTCCCTTTTTAATGTAGTATGCTGGTCCTTTTTTTTTCGCAGACATCATACCACGGGGCGCTGGTTTGCCAGGCGAAGTGAGCCAAAGTAATCCGCGATGAGTACAAACGAGGTGAAATGAAAAATGAACAACATCACCTCATCCAACGCAGATAGAAGGTAAAGCAGATGAAGACGAAATGAGCAAAAAAAAAAACAAGATCGGGAGATGAATAGATGAACCAAAAAAGTAAAACATTACATCAGCAAACAGCATAAAGTGGCACGTCTGGCTCGGGCCAAAGATGAGCTATTCGGACAACAGCGACCAACCAGCTCGAGACTGCTTCGCATCTTTTGTGTTCTTAAACAAAAAACTGTGCGCAATGTTAATGCTGCGATGTGGGGACTGCTCAGCGTAGAAACCGGAGCCGGTGCTGGTGGCCTCCGATTTGATCCGCTCACGCCTCGTGCCGAATAATGTTCCAGCCACCTGGCCAGGCAAGGGATATGTTTAGACAGACGCATGTTTCGCGTGGATTTCGTGGAAAAAGCCAACACTTTTTGCTGGAAGATTCAACGGAATTCTCTAGCAAAATTCAACAAATATTACCGGCAGTTGAATGGCCATTTGTAGTAGGGTATTCTTATTTTTCAAATTTTAAAGCACTTTGGTTGACTTGTGAGGGGTTTCATTTTTCTCGCTGAACTCCCCACACATATGTGCAGTTTTGGTATGCTGGTACATTTCTTTGTAAATTAAACTATCCTTGTCCGTGGAACTTCACCCGTGTGAGCTGCACTTTTGGGGCGAACCGCAAGAAACTTCTATAAACCGTAGCCCGCCGTATGGGACGAAAGTTTTTTATGCCACCCCCAAAACTTGATGTTACGTAAAGTTCAACGGTTAAACCCTGAGCGGACCGAGCTATCTAGTGCTAACTCCCAAAACTATTACTCGCAACGGTCTTAGGATGCAGACAGGGAGCTTGAGGGTGGCGAGGGGACCCGAGGAAAAAAAAACGAAACAAATATAAAGAACAGCAAGACAACATTGGTCGAAAAGTTCATTCCGGTGGAATGCAACTGCGCCTGCTGCAACCTTCCTTTGTGAATGAAAATGTGGGTTGCCCCTTTTTTCTACCACCCCGTTTGGGTTATGGTCCTTCCCGTTCAACCTATCTGTGAACTGAGTGGGTTGGGGTGACGTTGTCCGTGGGGTTGGACTTTGGAGGGTTTTTTTTGCTTCACTTCTTCACCAAGTTCCCTTGTGGCGACTTACTCACTGGGGCACTGGGGCCATTATTGTTTCGGATTCCTTGTGGCATCCTGTGACCTGCTTGCGATTGCACGAACCGTCGTGGATTGCAGTTTGTGCGGGGGCTCGTTTTTGTTTGGGCCAGTTCTTAACTTGCCATCGTGAGTTTTTGTATGCGTTTTTTTTTTATATCGACGGAAGCACACGTGAGCTGTAGCAGCATGTGCAGCAAGGGAAATGGGTGAGTTTTTTTCTTTCTTCTCCTGTTCCAGGCCAAATGATAGTGGGAATGCATAAAGAAGCCCTTGCAGCCCCACGAGGACGACACGGCCCAGGTTCGGTCTGGGCGAAAGTCGTTGGTTGCAATAAAATAAAGTGCCATGGTTAAAACTCCTCCCCGACATGTCGAGGGTAAAGAAAAGAATGCCCTTGTGTGGTTTTGTGACACGATAGTGCCGCTGATAGGAGTGCGTACTTGCGCTAGGGACGGAGCGCTGCGCGGAAAGCTGCACAGCACAGTTCGCTTTTCTTTGCCGCACACACCGGCTTTTCCGTGCCCGTGAACAATCTCGGCAAGGGGAAAATCGCTACAAAACATCACCACGGGCCTTCGCTTCTGACGTGTATTCGTTTGGATGAGCGAACCTTTTACCCTCGAAGAATGTCCCAGCAGCAGGGGGAAGGAACATTCGAACGGGGGAGGATCATAAGGAAAAGATTGGGAAAGGGCATGGCATGGGGTTGGTTTTACTTGACAGGTATTGCATCTGCCGACGCCGACGTCTCCGTCAAAACCGCACCGGGCACACCGGGTTAGCATGGGCATGTGAGTCGTTTTTTGCTTCCTCTCAACCGGCTTGAGGGAACGAGTGAGAAGAAGAAACAAAATCGTTAACCTGGGAAAACGACGGTGGAAAACGAAATCGAATGTCCGAATCCGGACCGGCCGTGCGGACAGAAAATGAAAGCAAAACTCGTACAGAAAATCCCCCCCTTTGAGCCGCCCGTGGCGTAAAAAGGAAAAAAAGAAGCAGAAAAGCTTTGCCAACATCACCGGAGAGTTTGAAGGGAGCATAAAAACATAACCAGCGATGCGGTGAGCAAGCTGGCGTGAGCTCGAGGTGGTGTACGTGCGTGTTTGGGTTGCCAGAACGGAACGGCCCTCCCCCGGCTCCCTGTCCGGTCCTTTGCCCAGAAGGTCCTTTTCGGCTAGCCAAGCGCCAGACGCGTTCACCATCGCGGCGGTGAGCTCGTCGCGAGTGAGCAGTGAGAGACGAATCGGCTCAAAAGCGAGCAGCGAGAGCGAGACGATCAAACGGCCTCGGAGAGAGGATCGAAAGCTTCACGGTGGAAAACAGTCAGCAGTTTGCGTCGAGACACCGGCGGATGCGTATCGTTGGCAGCTGTTGGTAGCGCGTGGTGGCGGCTTGGCGTTCGCAAAAGGGCAACAACTTGTTGTGCGTTGGGCAGCAGCAGCAGCAGCAGCAGCAGTATCTGTAACGAAGGGCCACGGTTCCGTTTTGTTTCGTCCCGGGTTCGTGACAGGGCCTTTGGGAACCGCAAGTGTGGCTGGGGGAAGAAAAAAACGAGGAAAAGCGCTACAAGGGTAATTGTTTTTCCGCCTTTTTTCACCCACCCCCCCTCGTTTCTCATTGTTTCACCGGTGTGGTCAGTGCGTTAATAATTCATGTGAATATGTCCGCTTTAGCCGGTTTTATTTGCGCTGAAACCACCTTGGAGTTGACAATTGAAAAATTAAGCCGGAGTGTTTGCAAGTGAGCCATTGTTTGAAGGGTGTGTGCAAAATACGTTATTTTTCAACAAGACAAAGTGAACGAGACTGCGCGTGTGAAAAGTGGCGCGTCCGCGGAATCATGTTTTTTTGGCGACCTCGGCGGACGTGCGATCTTGGACTTGATCTTCTTGCACCTTTTTGATCGTGAAATATTAAAAAAAAAAATCTCCGACACCGTGATTGTCATCGTCCGTACAGCTGCGCGAGCACGTTTCGTTTTCCCATCGGGTGATCGACCAGTCGGCCGAACGGGAGCGCCGGTTGGACGACATCCGTCTTGGGCGTCGGGTAATCGGATCGTCCGGTGGATAGAAAGGAGATTTGCGAATGCCTCCGCGGTGTGTTTTTCTTTATGGTTTTGGGTGGACTGTTGCCATGCCTGTGTGACCTTCGTCTCGCGGCGTTGGTGGTTCGGTCCTAATTCAGGAGTAAAAATTAGCGTGTGCTCAACCTAAATGGCACTTTATCTGTGTGTGTGCGCCAACATGCGCCCAGGACTAAGAGGATTTGTTTTTTTTGTTGCAGCCAATTCGGTTTCCATCATGTCGGCGTGAGCCAATTCGAGTGGAAAATCACAGTTCTTTTCCATAAGGCAACATGAGCTGTTCTAGCGATCGAGTGCCTTGTTGGTCTTATATTTTATCTGAATCGTGGAAAAAAATGTTGTCGAAAATTAATAAAATGGTTTTCTCAAAGGTTTTATTTCCAATAGCACATTAGCATAAAATTAGGTTTTGTTCATCATACTTTTTGAACGATTTCATTCAGTTCAGTTTTTCAGGCAACATTCAGTTCAGTTTTCGGCGAAAAATTCCTCGAAAAAAAATTCGCGTTTTATTGATCCGGAATCCATTTTTTTCATGGGTAAAGGAAAATGCATCCGCCCATCTCGTTGCCGCAGGATGCTATATACAATAAACAAATCGAAGTGCGGTCCGTGGGATACGCATTCGGTTGGATGTTATTGTTGCTGCCCACTTGCTAGATCCCTCTAATGATCGGCTGACCACGAACCGGCGAAAAACTTCACACCCACCACGAATCGCCGAGGGAAATGTTGAGTTTTCTGTCTGAACTCAAAAAAAAAAAAAAAAAATTCAAACGATGGTGCAAAAACATTGGAAAAAACCGGACTGGCAAACAAACATTCTGCCGGGAATTTGCGGATGAAAAAATCGCCTCATGAAAATGGCAAACCGATGGAAAGTAATGCATAAAAAAAGGTGGGACTCGCGAATTTTCACGCAAAAAAAAAACCGCCTGTGGTAAAAATAGTGGCCACGGATCCAAAGTGAATTATGGTGATTCGCCGGCGTTCATTTGAGGTGTGTGTGTGTGTGTGTGTGTATGTATGTGCACGGTGTGTGATGTGTGTTTCGTTGTCCAAAAGCAGGGAAGAGGAAACCCGGACGAAGCACGGATCAGTGTGAAAAATTGACCGGAGAAATATTTTCCGAAGAAATTGGGAGAAATATATTGCTTTTCCATGTCGGTGCAGAATTCGACCTGCGCGGCAGGCGGGTTGGAAAATTTCCCATTTCTGCTGGAGCGCACTAGTTTGCTAGGCCACGTTTCGGTGGCGCTGCAGTTTGAAAAGCGAAAGCCATTAGAGCGGGAGATGGCAGAGACGGTGGGCGGCTTGAGAACAAACAGCAAAACCTAGAGTACACAACGTGTGCTTCCAAACGAGCACCAGTACACGAACCCACCGAGGAGAGCAGGTGGACGGTGGTATGGGGAATCCCGGTGCTCCGGTTGGAAAAGGAGCGGGCGCGCGCGCGCCTCATTGACAAACGAGGAGATGAAAATTAGTGTCCATTGCGTGCCGCACACGGATGGGGTGATGGTGAGGGAGCGGAATGCACTGGCCACACCGGAACGGAAGCGCATAGTGGCGTGTTGCTGGGTTACCGTGTAACGGAAGCATTGTGAACGCCGCACTGATGTGACGGATAGGCGAGCAGAACGCCAGCGGAGACGCCGGGAGGAACGCGGTCGGGGCAGGCGGGAAAGTCAGCACGGGAAAGTAGACGGGCGCGACAGAACGGAACATGAACAGCGCCGATGGATCGACCACTAGCAAGGTGAATATTTAATTATAGTTGTTTATTTTTACCGCCTGCGCTACAACGAGTTTCGGTTTTGGGATGGAGGGAAACCGTGGGAAGGCTGGCATAGAACGGGCAGGGTGAAGCTTCAAAACGACGACACGCACATCCCGCTCCTTTCCCTTTCTCCCTTTCCCAAATTTCCCTTTGCTTGTTGTTTATCTTCGCAACTGTCGGGTAATGTTTGATTTGAGGGTGGACAAGGTTAGCTCGCAAAAAAAAAAACCCCCGCCGACATAATAAAACGTAGCAAATTGAACAAGAAAAGAACATAGAAAAACACACACACACCATGTGTGACCAAACTAGACTGAAGGAATGTGGACCGGGAAACTCCGATAGGGCGCTTCTGACCTTCGGTCAAATTTTATGTCCGTTAGTAAGGAGGAAAAATCCACATCAAACGGATGGTGGTCTATATCCGGCAAGGGCCAACATTCCTTGCTGGCACGGATGGAACAGAAAACAATAATGGAGCACTAAAAATTTTACGGGTTGACAAATTGAATTTGATTGGAAAGGTTGACTGAAAAGCTATAAAAGAGTGAAAAAGGAATCTTCCACTTGATAAATTTTTCAAGAAACATAATCGTTTGGCATTCTTTCGCTGTGACATTTCGGAGGAATTTTTGGCTAAAACAGGTTGTTTTCCTGGTAACTTACTCGGTCGCAATTGTGTTAGAAAAACTCATTTGGAAAAAGACAAATTTGCTGACCTTAAGCAACTGTTTGCGTAAGACGCAGACTCCGGTAAACATGGCCGTGCAAAAGTACTTCGACTCGATGTTTGCCTTTAATATAATTGTTTGTGTGTCGTGTCGGTCGCATTTGGAGTTGCATGATTTGGCCGTCTTGTGTGCATAATGGTTTGCGTCATTCCGGGGCGAATGATGTTTAATTTCCGTGCAGAAGTTTCTGTTCGCAGAACGCAGCACTTTTTGAGATGACAGTGGAGAGGGCGGCCGGCTACAGGTGTGAGGAGGCCAAAAAAGTTTTAAAATGTCAAAATATTTGAATAATTCTACCAGGGAAGCGAGCGCAAAAGACGGGGCTTTAGCCCTCCAGCATCCGGAAGCAACCTGAGTTGATTTGACGGCGATGTCCCGTGTGGTCTGTTTCCGGGAAGGGTCGTTTGGTCGAGCTCGAGTGGCATCCCGAATCGGTCGGCCACCCGCTTCCCTGCCGCTAATAATCAGCTCGGGCGCGGCGAAACGTGCTTAATTAGAGAGACCCGGAGACTTAGAACCGGGGAAGGTGGATCGAACGTGGCTTCAATTAACCCGCGATGGTTGGCGAGACTTCACGGTGATAATTTGTGTGGCGTGTTCTTTTTCACCGCTGTCTTGCGAAGTGTTTGAACAATTCGATCGGCGGGCAGGCGAATTGAAGCGGTCCAATTATAGCGTGGCAATCGCGACCGCGACTCGTGTGCGAAGAGAGGAGCCGGCTAAAGTTCGACAACGCCGCCACCGGGTCAGCATTGGCGTCGATCAAAGAGCGACCAATTTATCGCGCCTGGCGGACGATCGAACCAAGCGGGGCAAGGTTCTCCTTTTGCATGCTAGCCCCATTTCGCTACCTCCGCCGACAGAATCTTCCCATTCCGATGACTGTGAAATTATTTTAGGGGAGGAAGGTTTGAGCAAAGTAATTAGACGATGCTACTTGCCGCCGGGAGCTTCGAGAGGACGGCAGAACTACCACACACGCACAGCTGGAGGTCCTGGGGTGGTTTCGTGCAGAAATCCAGGAACGGTTTCGCGAGGAACGCAAGTCGATCCGCGAATCTGTGGGCTGCTCTAGCGTGACCTCTGCGATCGCATGACGACGAATGACGGCGCCGTTTGTGATGGACTGGGTTACAGCCTTCCGCAATTTCGGGTTCTTCTAGCGATGGGGGCATTTGCGACCCAATGGAGGATTTATCATCAACGAGCAAAGGTAGCACAAATATGATCTTTATTACAAATGCGCACAATTTGTACTAGACTAAAGAATTGAGTTAAAAGAACAAGTTTAAGGAATAACAATAGACAGAAGATTGAAAAAACAAAATTAAGATCCTTATTCGTTTGCGGTTGTTCAAACAATAGTATAACATTACAACTAGCTTTGCGTGGAACTTTTTTCCTAGTAGTACCTACTAGCATATAAAAAGAAATCAGAAATTAAACCCAACGAGAGACTGCATTTTTGCTATTCCTACTTGCAGTTGTTTATGCGAAGTTGTTTGCTTCGCTGCAGTGCGCAGTTCTGGAAATGCATTCATTCACATCGATTGAAGGGCGAAGCTTACAAATATTACATCACGTCTCCGTATTCACAGGGAGATAACGGAGGCGCCCACATCGCTGTGTTTTGTTCCTAGAAACTACAAAGCTGGGCGATTATGTGTTTTGACTTCCTGGCGAGCTCACGGAGAACCTGTTAGCTTCTGCTCGGTAGTCTGGACTTTCCAGATGTTTATGGTGGCGTCTCGATTGACCTCGTACTAGCGCTAGCGCATGACGAATAACATGCTCCATCAATGCCGGTGAACGGAGGTTGAAGTTTACTCATACCCGGTTCCGAAGAGTTCCCCGGTTTCCATAAAACTCAATGCCCGAAAATCGCACTGTGAGCCGATCGGCACCGTCATTGTGCGTCATTATAGCCGTGGGTTTGTCTGAAGGTCTGAAGGTGATGTTTCTTTCCCCGGTTTACGTCATCGGGCAGGGGCTCGGGTTGGATGAAGGTGCTGACATTTTGCTCGCCACCACATAGCCGACAGTTTATCCCCAGCAGGACCAGCAGAAACCCATTATCCACCGTACCAATTAGCATTAGCGGAATTTGCAATTTTCATTCCCGGAATACTTCTGGCACTTCCCGGTGATCACGAGATCCTCTTGGTTCCGTTGGCGCAAGATCAGTCATACAGTGGCTTCTGCACGTAGCTTTGCGCCAGAGATCACCAGGTTTTGCATGATGTGTCTTTGCGCCACGAACCAGCAATTCCACCAAATAACGGTGTTCCTGCAAGACACCGGGAGATTCTATTATTGAAGATCGCCTGGCCACCGTACCCGAGACTGAATGGAGAATATATTCTCTGCGAATCGGCCGAATGTATAAGATGAAGAAACAAATCGACGAAACGATCGCCACGGCTCGCCCCGGAATGGGTGTTTGCGAATTTCGAAAGTAAATTGCGAGCAAATAAAAATAAATCAGCAATTTTGGCCGGCCGCTCCGTCGGCGGCATTCGCGAACGGCGGAACTCGGGCCTATTTTGGGCAAGTAAAACGAAACGAAAGCAAATCGCGGATTTCTTGTACGCTTCGGTAGGGTTGGGTGGCTTGGGTGGGTTGGGGGGTGGTGTTGGTGGAGGTAATCTGAGAATGATGAAAATTCAATTTAAACTGAACCATTCTCCGACGATGTTTGCATTCGTCGGGGATTGTTGTACTTAATTAGGTTTTTGTCGGAGGGCTCGGTTTCTTTTTACGTTTGATGAATGTACCGATTTTCTTCATCACAACTCTTTGAAAAATTGCATGAAATCACCCCTAAAAAAGTCCATTCCAAACAAGGAAACATTTTTCGTAGAGTTTCCTAGAACCTCGCATTGGATTCCTTCTATTCATCACCAAATCGAGCCGGGTTTGATTAGCGTGGATAACGCGTCTATCTTTCACGGTACGTCAGAAATGCATTAGATCTAGCTGAAGAACGGCCAAGCATCGCCTCAAACAGCCGCGCAGCTATTTGCCACCGTTCCGTACAGAACTTGTTGGCTAAGCTGCAGAAAAAAGGGGACACAGTTGCGGATCGTACGATCGCCAGGGTGTTTTCTTTTTCTCTCGCTCCTCTTTCATTCGCATGTCGACCTGCTCCGATATGGTCAGGTTTCGACAGAGGTCTCGTATGACCGGCGCGAGGCAAGGCTCTTACGCAGCATTTTCCCCGTGCCGTCCCAAGCCACCTAGCACTCCCTTTGCTGGCCTACGGTGGGGTACCTGTTGGCGGAAATCGATAATTAATTTGTTGCACAGCTTTGCGCAAACGCCAACGGTTTTGCTCAACTGCTCAAGGGTACTTGGGCTTAACGCTCAAGAGTTGGGGCGGTTGTGGGGAGCGTTTCCGTTCCCCCCGTGCAGCAGATCGAGTGTTCTGTCCAACATCAACAGTGCGGCGAGAATGCCCAGGTGTTTCGTGGAGTGTCAGACATAAAGTAAACATACAACAAATCCGTTGGGCGTTCAAGTGCCTCATAGTTCCCCCCGAGACGCTTCGGAACAACAATAAGGCAAAAGAAGGGTTCAGCAGAGCATCGCTTCACAGCTTCCGAAGCAGCTCGCCATCCCCTTTTTTCGTGCCACGAGATCACGTTCCTTCGCGCGCGATGCGTCCATTTCGGGTGTCAAAAGATAACATCGAACAAGCAGGGAAACCGGGCAGCGTGTGAGCTACCTCACTGCACGTCGGGGCGTCTTGTTCGCCCTCTTTCGGGGTGTCCAATTTCGCCGAGGTCTTGGAAGTTATCGCGCGATTCGAGGGGCCCAGCATAAAACGGCATCGCCGTGGCATGAATGAAACGATCTTGTTGGTGAGTGAGTTCTATGGCACATCGGTGGATTGGTGATTCACGTCCGCCGAGAGCGATCGTTAACTTTATGGCGATGACATAAAAATCTATTTTCTCCCTCTCCTGGAGCACACGCATCCGCCGGCTTGTTCGTGCCTCGGAAGTCAGAAGGGGTTGATGTGTGTTGCTCGAACAAGTGGTGTTCGGTATCGGGTCAAACCCAAGATGGAATCCCCGGCTTCCACGATGGGGGGGATTCCCGAGCTTCGTCGCCTTCGTCCCTGAGCGAAGACAATCTACGCGTTGAACCGCCGCGAAAGGGGAACCGTTAATTTATGACCGATTTCGAAACGGATCACTGTGTCGGTTGAGTTGATGATTGTTTTCTTTCGCTGGGGGTTAGCTCAGGCGGCCTGATCTTGGTGAGATTGTCTGGGCTTTGGTGGCCATTGTCATCATACTGTGCCGCGCAAACGATCAATTTTCCGCTGCGTTGAACCGTGGATTAATGCAGTGAAATATTTCAATCTTACCAAAAAGAAAACGAGGAACCCCTCAATCCCTTCTTACGATGTCAATTACGGGCACCGGATCGAATCGGAGGGCCAGAATGGAACCGTAGCATGTATCAAAGATGTCCGGAGGGATCCAACCCGTTTGCTTTCTTTTTCTTCCGCCCTCGTCTAACGAAAGGCGTGAATGAGAGCCAAAGATGAAAGATGGTATCGTGGAAAACTGAGGAACATTCTTTTAACCCCCTCGCACGGCGTGGGCGAACATCGAAAGCGGAGGTTCGGAAGCAAATTCCGTCTGCCGAAAGGGTAAATCTACCCAGCACGTATGTTCTCGAGCAAATATGATTAATGTTACGTCTGAGGGATCCCCTTTCGGTGTGCTAAAAATAACCAACATAAAGACACGGTGCACAAAGGGAAGCCAGAGAACAACGGTGGAAAGTTTCGGCTCCAGTAATTTGATGGAATTTTTGATGACTGCGAGGCGTGTTGCAGTTCTTTCAGCCTTTCGCCGGGAGATACAAAACGGTAACACATGCTTTATTTGCTTGCGCAATCACGTTTCACCTTCATGCGATTTGTTTACAAGGTCTTTTCCCACCTTGTTGGGCTAAATCATGCATGATACATGAGTTCTTGATAAACCAAGGGCTTCCGGATAATCGATCAGACATTCAGGGTCGCTTTCATGAGGCGAACATTAATTTTCTCCAGCAGGAAGCGATAGTTTATAATTTACCAATCCGAATTGTACCATTTAGTCTTTTGATGTCTAACTCATTCAAATCATATGCTTACCTCTAATGTAAGGTGTTCCTGTTGACTTTACACCTGAACAGCTTCAACCGGTAGTAAAGGAGCAATAAAGTTGTTTTACATATTCTCAACGACTTATGTCACGGTACCGTTGCCTATGTCGGTGCTTCAAGGTGCAAGACAACAAGACAACAAACAAACAACGAAATTCCGGTGACGGTGACGGTGGCACTGGCGCTCCTGAAGAGGCAAAACGGTGGCCCCTCCCGGATGGAAGCTGTTGATCCCGACACCCTCGGATCAACCGGAAAGCCAAAGCGCGCCGAAGAAGTGCATCTCGTCGTAGGGCTATCTTGTGTGTGTCGTCTTCCCGGTGATCCATAGATAGACAATTTCCAATCGACTTTCCACAATGGGGTGTTTTCTCTGGTGTGGTGTGTTCTTTTCTTTCTTGTAGAAGAACGCTCTTAAGAGTCGCCCAAGTTTTCCAAAAGTCAACCTTCTTGAAGCAGTACCCCTCGGACTCGTATGATCATGAAGTCGTTATGCGCGAGGCGTACAACAATAAAACGTGGTGCTGGGGAGTAGGGGGAGCGGAGCAAGAAGAAGAGATAAAAAAAAAACAACAACGTACCATCCGGCGGAGGAACCACACCTCCGGTGGCAATAAACGAACTCGTACGTACCTATCAGCGCGTGAGTCTTTCCCAAAAGCGTCCAAGACAAGTCGCGCCAGGGACGCTGGGAGACGGTTAAGGGGAGAGTTTTCGATTGCTTCCAATCTGATGGAAAGTGGCCATTGACGAAAGGAGCTGGCGCAGCGCGAGGCGAAAGGAAAACGGCCGTTAAAAAGAAGCAGCCAGCACGGAAAACGGAAATGGAGCATAAAGCTAGGATGGAGATGGAGCTGTGGAAAGAAATGAAGTAAGAAAAAAAAACAAACCACCAACCGATAAAAATGCTACCCCGGACGCGGGGCGCTCGGGAATGAATGGGATGGTAACGATCGAACAATTTTTCAACCCACCCATCCACTGAACCGCGTTGAATATGTTGAAGTGTACATTATTTTTCATTTGATTTTCTCCTGCGCGGCCGATGGTTGGTGGTGAAAGGAGAGGGGCAAAAATAAATACTGGAGGCGATAATCGGTTTTCGGCTGTTGTCGTATTGCTCGCTGCCATTATCATGATGCATCGTCTTAAGAAGATCAGTCGGGCTCGTTTAAGGGGCGGCAAAGGAAGCCGCGGAAAGGGCGAGAAGGCGAAAGGAAACCCGAACGGGAACATGCCGCGGATCTCGCGGACGCGATTATCGGCCGGTTCCAGTCGTAGGTGAAAAAGGAGAAAATAGGCTCACACGGCCGCGATTGCATCGGGTGCACATCATCATCGTCATCATCTCCGTCACGATCTGTGCTGCGGTGGCGGGACTTAACGTCTCAATTAAGTCCATGTTTTATTTCGTTGTCGGGCGCGCTCTTTCGAACCCGGGACGCCAGTGGGCAACGCCCAACCTAAGAAGAAGGCCTTCGGCACGTCGAGGCAGTCGGGCAGTCCAGTTCCAGGACCACCGGGCTTGAGGGACCACGCGAGTTTATCGTTTCGTAATGGGCTGCTTCTTTGTCTGCCTGCTGCGGTGGGAAACGGAAAAGGGTGAACGAAAGGAAGAAAAAAAAACTAACCCTTCAACAGAAGACTCCCTACCAGGGGCCCCTCATTTCAATTCTCTCTTTTGGGACACAACACTTCAACAACACCGACTGGCCTACTCCATCTTGTAGTAAAACATTACTGTCGAGTTCTCCTTCGGTGTGTGCGGAGTTTGCCTATCGAGTCGAACCTATCTAGGGTTCCGAGGAGTCCGGTGGGAAAGCCTCCTATCCTGTGTGGAAGATGTTGACAGCGATATGTTTGCGGTTCCCTCGACGACTTGGACACTTTAGTCACATTTTGGTCACCGCGAATGAATGAATGGCGTGTTTTATTTTTTCATATCCATGGAGGCGATAACTCGGCCGGACAAAACCCATGTCGGAGGAACGGGACGTTGTACATTCCGTGTTTGTTTGTCTAGTTCGTCGTAGAGACACGCACCGGGAACTTAGAGTTGCTCACATCTCCATCCGTGTGGAGTACTTTGATCGATTGACCGTGAAGGGCGTTGAAAAGATCAAACATATTGTCAAAAGTGTAGGAAGCGGTACCGTTCACTCTTAAACCAAGCCAGTGGGAAACAGCCCCCCCCCCCCCCCCAGGGAGGTGGGATGGACGGAATGGTTTGTTGTGTTCCCTTCACCTGCTTTCCATAAACACGCGGAGGTACATCTGTAAAAAAAGGGTGGACTGGGATGTCGAAGACCTTTTGGAAACATTGAAAATAACTATGTTGGAATTTGTCTACGCGTTCAGTAAATGGTGAACAATAGTTCACCGATCCACCTTTAGAGTTTCTTGAATGTTTGTGAACCTTGACATTTGCACTCAGCCGGCGTACAGTTTGGAAAGTGAATCATGCACATGGGTTATCAGTAGGTCATGCTTGCCTAACGCATCAGAAAATGAGGGATGGAGAAAACACGAACCCAGGTTATGTAAATGCATGCAAAAATAATTCAAACACATCGTAGCCTCCAACGCAGGAGACGAGCTGGGAAGTCGGAAAAATGAAAACGGAATGGAGATTTGCGCCTCGCGTGCGATGTTTACATATAAACTTTATGCTCGTCGTGGGTGCAGCTTGGCGAGAAGGGCGCGCTTTCGTAATTACCGGCAACACCAACCGAAGTTGCTAGGCATAATTGATGCAGAATAGTTGTATATTCAAAGAAGTTTCCGAATAAATTGCATCTGCAGCTACAACGCGGGTTGCAACGGACATGCAGGAGAACAGATATGCATGTCTGCCGCTAACTTCACCGAGGTGCTTTTTTTTTGCAACGGGTAAATTGTTCGTTTTCAACTAGTTATCGCAGTGGGAATGCAGGGGAGATTGTAGCAAAGTTTTTCGTACTGACTGACAGTGCGTCAATTTGCTTGTGTCACCGAACAGACAGGCTTGCTGTAGGCACATTTCCGGAAGACATTCCAACTGCCAAGTGGAGAGCACAGCAACGGGAATGGTTCTTTTAAAAAATGTTTACTCAAATTGGTTCACCCGTTCGTTGAAGTTTTGCTCAAATTTGCTTGCGTCTACTCGAGCTAACACTCGTGGACAATTTTGCAACAATTGCTCGGCAGCGACGACCGACAACTCGCGCTACGTTCGTCTCAAGTGGCAACACGGCATGCGCCAACCTCTCGAGGGCTCACGCTGAAAGTTTACCGGTGGTTGGTAGCAGGGAGGGGTGGGGGTCCACGATCACCGATGCAGCGAAAGGGAAACCTTGGTGGAAGTGCAGCGAATGAAAATTGCACGCATCTCAAGCGCAGCGTGTTCAGCTTACACCCGATTAGATTATGCAACCGAGAGGAAACGGTTGCACTCGACACGTTGTAGCACCGGGTGCGGTGGAAGGAGTCAAGGTAATCGGTGGCTTCAGACAGAGAGAGAGAGAGAGGGGTGAGCGAGGGTGAGTGAAAGGGGGTGAGAGAGGGTAGTTAGTTGCACGCTAAATTTGCCCTTCGCAGCTAGCTTCCTTCAGAGCTGAGCTTTAAACGATGTTCCATTGCAGCCCTTTGGGCAAATGTTTAGTACATTCTACTCCAGAAAAGCTATTCATAAAGAAAATGAACGCTAGTGATGCAGATTGTGCCGGAGAAACGTTGCTTCGAAGGCCACGGTCAAGGTCATCTGGAAGAACTAAAATCGAACCTCCCCAAGGCGTCAGATGCCTGCTTCTCAAGGTCTCTTTTCCTAATGCTCACGAAGCCAGCTTGCGCAATCCAGCGCCGGTCGCTCGTTCGTCGACAGAAAAAGATCATTAGTGCGTTCCTCTTCCTCGGCTTCACGCGGCTTTTCGGATGATCGAAAAAGAAAACATCGAAACGAGCGATACCAAACCAGGTGCGGAACCGGCGAACAGGGCCGTGTTTCAGCGGGCTAGAGGGAGGAGAAGGTTCGATGAATCATGCGGATCCGATGGGCCTCTCGGCCATAACCGGTTGATGATCAAAGTGGTATGCTTTCCCGCAGCTTTCGTCGGACCGACGGTTTGGCAAGCTTGGTCGTTTTACCCACGTTGGATGTGAAAAAAGGCTTAATGGGTAAGGTAGAGGAAAAATGACGAATGGTCACCACTACCAGCAATGCTGGGGGATGTTTCTGGATGACCGGTTTGGTTTCTACTCGATTTGCGCATCGTAGCATCGACCATAAGCTAAAACTTATGGATTGTGAAGTGCTTGGAATGAAACGAGAATCACAGAAAACCCTTGGATTTCCTAAAAATAACTTCTGGGAAGAAGGCTCTTGAGGAGTCTATGAGCGTGTAAGAAATGTAGTACCCTCCGATCGTGGCACCTGTTCTTTAAACTGTTCAAACAACTGACCGTGAGTTTGGTAATAGTACGGAGCCCACGAACACGTTTCCAGACGACTATACGCACCTTGGCAGAGGAACGAACGCAACCAGGTTCTCTTTTTCTCTCTCGCTCGAAGATATCCCCACCCGACCTACAGATCGTATGATCGCTCGCCTGATGTCATTCCCGCGGTCCAACTTACCCCTTCCAACGTGTTATAAGGTCGGCGTGAATGTAGTCGCGCCTGGAAAATCCCAGACGGTCTGTCTGACGTCCGCGGAAGCATGGTAGTGGAAACATGTGCGTGGGACAAAAGCGACCCGGCAAGTTGAAGGCTCCCAATGGTCGTTTGTACGTATCATGTCCCAAACGGGCCCGAAACAGATTATTGCCTGCATGCTGCTGGGGCTCGTTTCAGATAACCCCAAGGCGCGACCGGCGAGCATAACGAGCGCAGCGCCCCAATGATTTGCATTGCATGCGGTTGCATAAAAACGGGCCGCCCGGGTAAGATCTACGATCAAGGTAATGACATTTAGGCTGCGCTACAGTCAGCCGCTTTCTACCAGAAGGAGCAAATTAAAAATTACACTAAAACATACACTGAGGAACATTAAGCGGCGAGTTAATGCCCAGTTGACCGGTGTGTCTTTTTTTCCAGGGTGAATTCAGACGTATGTTTATGGCACGAATGAAAAGTATAGTTAACCCACCCGACACTGCACTGCCAAATGTGGGGGAATCGAGTGAAGGTGAACTTTCATCGCGGTTTATCATCGATCTTAAGCTGAACTTATTTCTCTTCCCAAGAAAAAGAAATAATCTCGTTCGGAAGTTTTCTCTCTAGAGAAGGAAATCCCTCCATCCGGCCGTTTCGGTGGTGATTTGTGTTTATTCCATCTTAAAATCCTTCTTCATTTGTCGGAAATTGAGACGAAAAATGGGCCTATTACGGCGACAGAAAATCGTCAAAAAATGGAACACCAACCGAGCCGATACATGCCAGGGATTAAGATAAATCTTTGGCTCACTCCCACCTCGTGCCTGGTTTATGTGGGGGCTGTAAGTTAACGAAGGAATAGTTTCCACAGGTGCCTCGTCACTCGAGGAGATCGGGCGTGAAATCTCCAAAACTCGAGCCTAAACCGGAAGATGCAAATTTCCCAGGCCGACGAAGGGCGACCAACGCAGTTTCGTCAGTAATTTATGGCCGTCTTCGCCGTTGGCAGGGACGGATCAGCGAGCAAGACTCTCGTCACCGTTGGTCGCGTATAGCGGAATCATTTGCGATAATGCGCCATGGTGCTGCTTCGCTGTTGAGTCAATTTGTGCTCGCCCGACTCGCCACGGTCGAGCAACCATGACCGGCAATTCCACTTCGGAGACGATCGGCAGCGCAGACCAAATGCATCTTCTGCAGCTCGGAGACACAGAGAAGAATGGGAAATGATGATGATAAGTTTATGCCAACACACCCGGGACTCAATCTCTGGTGGGCCGTTGCGCTACTGGAAAGAAAAGTTCTGTGCAACATGTGGCCTCTTACGGAAAGAACACAAAACCTGCTAGGCAGAATTCACTGTAGCTTCTTAGACGGCCCAACAACGCCTCGGGTTTTTTTGTACATTTGTTTTCCATTCAAATCCGGTACATATGGAAACAAACCGGCGGCACACAAAGACGTTTCGGAGCGAGGCTCTTGGAATTACATCCCGGAACCTTTCGCTGGGCCATCTCAGGGTTGGTTATCTGAGCGGAGATCCTTCTCCGATTTCTGACAAGCGAGAAGATTGGTTTATTACCCGCCGACTCCCGCAGCGAGAACCCAAAGTGTCCGGAAATCGGTCGAAATGTGTTGTTTTCTTTGGAACATACCGGCCTTCGCACTTATCTCGTGGGAGAGGAAAGGCCGCTCTTGGCAAACCCTGCCGAGGATGTTTCTGTTTCCGAACGGGAAGGGTCTGTTGATAGCGGTAGGCGGTATGCATATTAGTAGTGGAGTCATTCGAAACCTACCGATTGGTAGCATGCTATGATTAACTGATTCTTGGAAGCGAACCTGCCCAGACATGCACCCAACGTGTGGACGTAGGACGCGAGATGCATTCACCGGTCGTGGAGCTGATTCCGGTGAGCAGCTGAATTCATTATCGAACTGGTTGAGCGGATCGGATTAAAACATGAAACAGAGACACCGCTCGGGGCAGATCGGATTGATCTAAACTGACCGTTAGATGCGCGTTCACGCTGCATATGCGCTTCGGTAGTGAAACACGACGTGTCCAAGTCCATGACCCGTAAAATAGTCTGATAACCTTACTTGGTAGAGAACTCTGGGGAGAAAACAAAAAATTCCTCCAACCGACGAGGGCGGACCGAAGGGTGCGATTTGAGGTGATTAAAATTAGTCACCCGGTTGGATTGGATTATAGTTTTCGAATGCACTTTCGACACATTCTTTTCTTTTGGGTCAACGGCATTCCGCTTCTTGACGGTTCCCTCGGGAGGGAACTTGAAAAGGGTGCATATGTGTGTGTGGAAAACTTGAAGTAATCGAGAAACTCCATCACGAAATTCATGCTGCCTCCTATCATCGCCAAGAGGGCCACTGTTATCGTTATTTCTCGCACTCAGCTGCTCCCAGATTTGTCTTCTTTTCGAACGAGTTTTTCGAGTTTTGCTCCACTGAACGCGCTAAGACCGGGCCAACTGCCGCCGGTGGAGCTGCGTTTAATGAGCTAAGGGAAGGAAGCACGCAGCAGAAACTATCAAAACAAATCATTCTCGCACGGACGGCGCTCGAGCGAGCGTTAGTATGGGAAAATTATGTTGATCTCACTTGGGGAAAGATACGCCGGTCTGCCGAGCGTGCCGATATAAGCTACGAGAATTTGTTTGAGGGATATAAATATTTTCCCGAATGGAAATTCCAATGCCATATCTCCAATCTTATTCGGAGACACTTAAGTGGGATAATATTTCAAATATAAATTACCAGCATAATGTGCAGGTTAGCCTATGTTGGATTTTGAGATATTCGGCAACCGTTAATAGAACAAACTATTTGCCAGTTGAGAAATTCAATTATAATGCCACGAAAAATCGTCCCATGGGAAAGTGTGGCAGGCTGCTAAAATACTCTTTAAATTAGATTAAGCTTGAAACGGAGCTCATTGTCAAGCGCGCACTGTGTCGCTAATGGAGGAAAGGTTTGGCTTTGGCACTTTGCTAGCGAGACGCTTACGAGGGGCGATGCAATCCAACATCCGGCGAGGTTGTCTCGAGTACACTCACCACTTTTTCGGTGAAGAAACGGGTGGAAGGTGAGATGACGGGCCGGGGGTGTGGCTTCATAATGTTTTCCCGAGTGGTATCGCTCGCTGGATGGAGCACCAGGGGCGCAAGGGAGTCCGCACCGCCGAGACAACGACACGGAATCCCCATTTAGATCGGAACCGCCGGTGGTTAATGGTGGGAAAATGGCTGACCAGATTCCATTACCATCACTGGCGGCGGCGGCGGCTGCGGTCGAGGTTCACCCAAACGGAACCACTTGCCGAGATGGAGTCTCCTCGTGCGTGCGTTGGGTGTATGGGATCTTGATTCTATCGAGACAGAAGACGCTAGACCGGGCGTCCGATGGGCAGCGATGCGTGCTTGAGAAAACGGGAAGGTTACGGAAAACCTAATCAAGGAAGGACTATCAGTCCCAGGGGGAAGGGAGGGTATCAGGGCTGCCGTCGGCTGAGGCATCATGGCTGGTTGTTACCACCCCATTGACATGCGATCTTGTCACCGGCGGCCGTTTTCTCATCGGAACGTTCTAATTACCCGCCCGGGCGTACAAAACGCTACGATTGTGTTTCGCTAATTGGTCGCCAATGCGACCGCGCGCCGGCCAACACGTGCCAGTCGCGCCCCAAAGGAGCAACATGTCGGTGAAGATAGGCTCCCCCCATCATTCCCGGGCGCAATCTTGGAACTATCGCCCCCGGGGGGATCGCGACGGTTGCATCACGGCACTGCGATCCCAAAAGTGTCCCAGGGCGGTCGGTAGTTTGGGCTGCTGGCCGGTCCCATTTGAAGAAAGTCACCCTGAAGTGTTGGATGGCGACATCAGCATCGCCGTCGACCCTTGAGTGGCGTGTGGCTTGTAGTGCCCGAACTGCCCGAAAAATTCCTCTTCATGTCTGTGCATTTCGGGGCGAAAAAATAAAAATCAAAAACAAAGATCGTACCAAATCACTCTGCGTTTGCTGGCGTGCGTTGGAAAACGGTCACTTGCGGATCACTTGGTGGAAAAGAAAGAAAACCCTCCGAAGAAACCACCCAACGCACGCTCCAAATCGCCAAAAGCAACACACGAAAACGAAAAACGCCGGTTGCGGGTTTGCGAAAGGCAAACAATTTTCCAAAACATTGCCAGCTCATAAAAGCCGAACCGGAATCGACCGGGCCGACATCGTACCATTTTTGGCCCCGTTTCGGAAGGGGGTCTTCCCGTCCGCCGGGGTCCGCATTTCCCACCCGGCAGCACCTCCACGATCGGTGCCAGGTCAAAGCCCCACTCGGCACTGGGGGCTCGCTCTTGGTTGCAGCAAAGTGATGACATGACGAAGAAATCGACATGCGGCATGGCGAATGGGAAAATCGAAACGAGACACAAACATTTCGAGCGGTACCCTTTTTTGGCGTTTTTTCACTCTTTTCTTGAGCTTCGGTGTCGTTGTTTTATTCAAGTTTCTCGCGTCACGCGATGCGCTTTTTAGGGGTGAGGAAGCACGCCGAGGAGTTTGGATTGGATAGAGCTATAACGTGGTGATTGCATTGTTTAATAAGAGTTATTGCCGATTGCATTTTGCAATTACTGGCGAAGATAACGCAAACAGGCACGACTGACGACAGCTGATTACTTAAACATATCTCTTGTTAGCTTTTCTTGGACGAACAAATAAATTTAAGTCAATTTAATACACTTTTTAAGTTGAAACATTTTTGGTTTCCTTTTTTTTCATTTAATAAAAGTTATTTTTTGTTTCATATTTCTGCCATTTTCCTATATGAGATGTCCTTCGAGCCATCATGGTGCAGCGTTTCATCAGTTATCTCCTTTGGCTGACTAACCCAGAATCAGTGACTGGAACGATTGATGATGCAAGCCCATTTGTGGCGACACAAATTTGCAATATTCCTATCGCTCCGCAAAGTGGCTTCCTCTAGAGCTTCCAGTTTCAGCCTCCGACTGATAGTCCGATCGCTTCCTTGCCCCGCCTGGCAAACAAAGGCAAACCCATCGGAAGGTCGATCGGAACGCAGAAATCGGAACAGTGCCGGCCCTTTGATTGCACTGATGGCGATCTAGCGAGCCCACGACGCACTTTGCCGTAAATGATTGCTCCAATTAAGGGCTCCCAGCACACAGCAGACGGAGCGCCATCGCTCGTCGCCGTGGTCCGGATGTTCCGGACCCAACAATAGAATCATTTCATGTCATCGTCGGCGCTGCCGTTCTGGAGCGAGTCTCGGTTGTTGTCTCAATAGGTTTCCCTTTATTGGCGAAACCGATCACGCTTGATCGGCTGGCCATGGGGATGAGGGGGAGCCTTAATCAAATTGTCACGATTGTTCGAAGGGGGAGGGTACTGCTTGTCAACCGTGGCCGTGGCCAAACGCCGACCCTTCCGACAATGGGCTTCCCGATCGGGTACCTCACGCGATCTCACCCTCGGTGCTGTTTGTGCGAAGTTTTGGCGTAAGCTTCCGGCAGTGCCGTTTTCGGAAGTGATTATCGCGTTGTGTCGTGCGTGATGTCGCGCTTGGGAGTTTCTCGTGTCGGCGAACTTAGAACGCGCGAGGGTTTGAAATGTATGTAATACGGTTTGTGGAGCGTCGACTTGTCGTTTCCCTTATGTGATTTTTTAATTATAATTATTATATCATATAATTTTAGCATCCGTTTTTCGTGACAAGTTTTACATTTTCAATAAGCCACATACTTCTAAGCGCTTCAAATGCCGTTCAACGATTGGGTTTTCTTCAGGCAAGTTCACTTTTAGAAGGAAGCCGTTTCACACTCGCCCGCAAACAGGGCTCCACACCTTTGTCTGCAATTAGATAGTGACAAAGGCGATCATGACAAACTTGTTACTTTTGCATGCAAACACTTTGCACATTCGCGACAGTGCGAACCAGTTTCATGATACTGCAGGGCAGGCATTTAGCGTCTTCTTTGGACCATGGCGGAATATTGAATTGTGAAGGAAAGGTTGTTAAAAAAATTTATATAAATGAACGCGCCTCCATCGAATGTGTCATCGAAATGCGATACGAAATAAAATATTCCTAATTAGGTCATGCTCGAAAAAAATAAGTAAAATCATAAACGTCGATCGGTCGAAATACGACAGGGATGATCTCGTGCTGGAGGAACGCGTCATCCGTTCGGTGATGTCAGCGACAGTAAATCTTTTAAACTGGTTTCATCAATGACTGGAACCGCTTGTTGTATTGTGCGATAATCAACCATGCAAACGTTCATGGACAAAAATAGGAAATGAGCCATATTTGTCCATCCTTTTCGAGGTTTTCGCATCCAGAGCGTGCCCTCCAACCGGAGGGTGCAGTTGCACTCGACAGTCGGTTGCTAATCAAATTCACAACGGTCAATCCTGCCTGAAGCAGTGTCCCCGGATGAGCTGCTCGGTAAAGGAGCTACGATTGGTGGTAAACGCGGCGAGCTCCTGAGTATCGATGGCCGCAGGCACGTCAGTGAATTTATTTAGCTCTCACGTTGCCCATCGCCAATTGTCACCAGCCTTGATATTAACAGTCAATTCCTCGAATTGAACCAACCGTGCACGGCCGTTGCAAGTTTCGTTTCGTGGTTTTATCTTGGTCCTCCCATTCCATTGGTCATTTCCATAATCTGCGCGAATCGAAGCGGAGCTTTTGTTTACCCTGATCTCCATCCGTCGCACCAGAGTCAAGAGCGTCCAGGAAAGGTCTCCACCAAGGTAGCGTTTGGCTCTCGGCCTGTGTGCGCGTAGTTCAAGGTGGCACACGTGGGTTTTACCTCGACGTTCGTCCCGATCTGGTCTTTTCGGTCGGGCACAAGGATATCCTCTCGTTGCCGTGAGCTGCACGCGGTGCACTTCGCTGTGCGCGCAAGGCTACACGTTTCTGTCATTTCGTGTTGCCTTTGCTGGAGCTTCCAACCCCGCAGGGAGACTCATTTGTCCTCTGTACTCGCAGTGAAGTCAGTTGCGGAGGCGTTTCGGAGACGGCGCGGTTCGTCGGGATACTTCGGTCCGCCGGTGGCCTCCACAGACTCCGGAGGCAGACGAGAGGGTGAGTCAATTTATTTGTCTCGAGCGCGAGCGCGAACCTGAAATCGGACAAGTATTATTAAACAATTTAGCTGTCAGCCCGCAATCCACGCTCGGCCAGTGACAGCGTAGATTCGTAGTTTCGTTACGGTATCGGTCTGTCACTTTGCATATTTATAGGATGCTCCTCGCCGTGCCGGCTACACTGCACCGCGATGCAGCCAACAATGTCGGGATAAGTGGGACTATGTCAGCGCAGCAGTAGTTGTTCGAATCTGGCGACGCACGTTGAGGTTCATAGCCGAGCGAGTTGCTTCAGCTGGTTGAAGATCGGGAAATGTGAGCTCATTCTTGACAGTCAGCAGGGCAGGAAGGAAAGCATTTAGATTGACTGAATCCAGAGGAGAATTAGAAGAAGTAAGATAATAGAAATTGTCTCATATGACTACCATGTCATTAGATACCGTTGATGTTGCTTGAAGTTGCTTGACTATCGGAATTCAAACTTTCGTTGATAATTGTGCTGTCGATGTTTGGTGCAGTGCAGTTGAATTCATTATCAGTGATTCGGGTCGTACTCACCTTTCCGATACACCTCCTTCCCAGTCTCACAATGCTCCCCTGGTCCACCCTTTGCCGCCCGCCTGACAGACAACGGCAGCCATTATCAGCGATACAGCGATTACGCAAACATTTGCCCCAACACAACTTTGGGTCAAGCGCACCCTTGGCATGTTGGGTGTTGATGTGGCAGCTCGTGTAACCTCGTGTCCCGGGTGTAGTCACTCGCTCGATTCGGAAAGGGACAACGTACGCTGCCTGACGTTGTTTGCTCGCCTGCCCGCTTGATAACACGTAACACAGGAAGGAAATAGCACAGGTTCGATGTTTGCCAATGGTCAGCCCGTGCAGGGCGTTGTGTAGAACTCACAGATACACGTTACAGGATGTTGCCGAAACGGTTTCGTAGAAATGTACCGATGATACCACTTTGTAAACTTCCGGACCGCCGTGGTGCAAAGGTTCGCTTTAAAACCCGTCAATCGTCGATGACATGGGCGCTCGGGAATTTGACCACGCCTAGCTCGTGGTTCGTTGTCGGGAACATTTCGCAAATAATTCAATCAAACAATCAGTCGTAATCAGAACTAATCTGGACGAGGAGTTGACAATAAATGACGAATGTGTAAGCTCGGTATAATCTTAACTTGACTTGATAAAATTAGTGTTTTTCCTTTGAAACCTGCTAGCAGCCAGGTGCATGTCGATGTTATTTGAAATGACTCAAGTAAGGAGATTTAGTTGTTGCTGAGCGAAAGACATCTGCCTCAACGACTTGCGGAACGGAAGTCTTACACTCCCGAGCAGACATTAGAATGCATTGCAATTTAAACCATGAAATCCTTCAATTGATTAATCGCAGACTCCGCCTAGCCTTATCTATCCAATTAGCCCAACCTCCCAGCGATACAATCCCTATGTTTCCCAGCAGCTCAGCGATAAGATAGGCCCGTTGTATTACTAATCGTTTGCGATTTGAGAGTCAATTTACTAATTGAATTCTTCGTCTATTTTGCTCTCTCCGTTTCTTCTCTCCCACAGATCGCGACGTTCGCCGGTTCGCAAGGTTTTGTTCCCATCTTCGTCCCGAGCAGCATGGTGGTGGCATGATAATCGACGGATCGTATCACACCGCATCGCGATCTGCCGGCGTTTCTCGCCCACCGCACATGTGCGATCTTCGAGACGTGCCGCTCCGCCTCGACTTCCCGCAACAATGGCCATCCGCACCGACACAATCCCGGATCGTGCTAATGCACAAATCGTGCAGAGAGCGGTGGAGGATTAGCATGGTTGAAGCAAGAAACAAAAATGTAGAGAAAAAAAAAAGTTCGTAATTAAAAGGTTAAGAGACATTTGCGCACGCGGTAGCTCGCTTTGGTGTGTGGCTTAAGCACAGATATCTCACCGGTGACGATGATCCCAGAGGTTGGGTGAGGTGTACGTGAAAATCCACACATACACGCCCGGACGACATTGGACGCCGTGCCACGTCCGTATCTTATCCGGCTATCTGTCGCTGATACACCGAACCGCTAAATCCGCGACGTACTGAGACTGCGGTTGTGTTTTCTTCCTTTGCCGTTGCGCTGTTGAATTGAACATTTCTGCGGAAGGTACACACACGAACGTCCCGAAATTTCGAACAAGAAAATGCCGCTATCGCGCCCCGCGGTTGTGAAGAAGCGATAACCGCAACTGCGACGAACACCAAACTGTCTAACGGTTGGGCCTACGGTTCGTCGTCGACTTCTTCTTGGCGGTTTGGTGGCGATCTGCTCATCGGATCGTGCGATTTCGAGTTTTCACCGAATCGAGACCGGGGCGCTGATTGAACGTCATTGTTTCGCCGCTCAGCTGACATCGCTAGGAAACAACGTGATAATTTTCTCTATTTCCTCTGCGTAGCAGCTGAAGGTACAAGGAATGATCGTTTCCGAATTCTATGAATTAATGGTCTTACTTAGCATGGCCTAAAGTGCCTTATCATTTAGGGTGCCGATTTACGAGATTGGTTGGCAAGGAAATTGTTCTTTTATAGGCACATAAATTAGAAGAGGTAAACAACATAACGCCAAAAAAATGGAGGACTAGCTCAGATTAGACGCACTCTTGCCCCATTGGTTCCGGAAGGGGCAAAAGACCACACCACTTTATCAGCCACCAAGGGCACAGTAGCTCAACACCGGTGGTTCTTCGTCACATCCAGGAAGCCGGTCGAGCACGGCGAAAGGCGCTCGTGGAGACGCCGGCCACACGTGAACGCGGCCGCAAGGCTCCTGCGCTTGAATGAAGAACTGCGAACTGCGCGGGCTCGCCCCGCGGTGAAGGATGATGCGGCTTTCGGACGTAACCGCGCAGCAGCACTCCTCACCATCACCACCACCATCACCACCACCACTGCGGGGCGGACGGTGGCGTAATGAGGCGCACATGGGCAACGAGCTGAAAATTTAAACCAGACACACACCACCTCAGCTGGTAAAACGCGAGTAAAACAATCAGCGCTTCAGAGGCTTGACGCCGGCCGACCCCTGCGTGTGTGGGGTGGGGCTTTGTGGGGCGCGAAGTCCGTCGTGTGCGTTTCATATCACCCCGAACCCGCTCCCGAGCCACGAACAGAACGGAGCGAAAAAACAGAGCTCCCCCCAGCTGGTGGAGAAGACCCCAACTTCCCCAAACCCCAACCCGGTACCTGGGAAGGGTAAGAAGTGGAGGGTATATTTAATCGCACCGCGTCATGCTGGCGTAAGGTTGAACTTGCCGAAGAGGAGAGAGGGTGGAAGGGGGTGGAACGTTGGGTTTGATTGGGGGTAAGGGTTTGGATGGATCGCACACGGGGCCCGGGTTAAACACCACAGCGAACCGCTCGGGCTCGCTAGTGTAGTTTCGACGATTGGCGCAACGCGACGCGCGTGACGTACTCCATTCGCGCTTCCGACTTCGCATTGCGCTTTTCGAATACGAATTTGTTTCCTTCCTTTCTCCCACGAACGAGTCCGTTCCTCTCTCTCTCGCTATCTCCCTCCCTCCTTGCGTGAAACGACGTGCGTGAGCCGGTGGCTTCCGGTTGGCGGAAGCCTGTTCGTCCTTTCGGATGTGACCAAACGGCGCTCGGCAGTGAAATCATGTAAGATCACCACGCGGGGGAGGCTTTGTGTGTGTGTGTGTGTCTTAGGGGTCGTGAGGTGCCTGTCAACGTGGTTTATGGCGCGTGTCCGCGTGGTCACCGGTGTGTGTCGCGGGGATGGGACTGGTGTGTCTATTTGTTCTTAAATCGGTTGCAACCTTCGCTTGCGTTCTCGAGTTTTTTTTTCTTCGGTTCGAGCTTCCCGGGAGCATTGTGAATTCTGTGTGTTGACGACTCCTTCTGCCGACCGCACTACGACCTCGTTTTTCCTTATCTCCCCATGTTACCACCGGGAGTGATAAACAAGTTTGCCTTCCGTTACACTTTCCACCCCGCGGACGATGAAAGTCATGTTTTGTCAGTTTGTGAACCGACGCTATCTTCTATCATCGTCGTTTGTTACGAATGCAAGCTCCATCAAAATGGTTCAATTAAGGATAAAAAAAACATGTTTGAAATTGCATCATCCTATCTCTATCATTTTTTTTTTACTATCCCTTCTTATATTGGACGTGGTTTGGCTGAACGATCGTCGACTGAAGTTTCGGGAACGGTTTTTCCGTTTCGTTTGCTCGGAGCTTACCCTTTTTTCCTCGTCGTAATTGGGGAGTTGTTTTTTTTTTGGGTAGTACTGTACTCCATCGTTTTGTTTTTTATTTATCATCAACTTTTCGCCAAGTTATTTTTACTTACATCCTATTCCCTTCCGTTTACCGCACAGATATACTGCAGTGCTAGATTTCCGAAGCCGCGTGTACCGGTTTACGTGGATGGAGCCAGAGGGAAGCAAGGGGAAAGAAAACCTCGTAAAAATAAAATAAATCCCTATCCCGCAATCAGGAAAATACGAACGCAGTGAACGAAACAACATCAAACCGAAGCAAAAAAGTAAATGAAAAAAGAGAATTGAAGAAAATTGCTGTGGAAAGTGAAGCGAAAATAGGCGATTCGAAAACGGAGAAGAAAACATACCGTGGCGTCAAAGTAGGCCACGCCGTGGAAGTGACGTTGCAGCAGAAAACGGCAGCAGTAGCAGCAGCCACGAATAGCGAACGGTGTTGCAGCACAGAAGACTGTGGAGCGGCACCAGTGGAAAGAAAGTGATCAAGAAATCAATCTTTCGCGATTACACAATCGTCAGACGTGGAACATCGTCGTCGTTGTTCGATATTTTTCGACCGTACGTGGAAGCAGCACGTGGCGAGAGTGCATCGGAGTGAGAAAGTGCACTATACCAAGGTGAAACCCCAAGCCCGAAACGAGTGTTGGGCAGTGATTGAGTGCAGCCCAGAGTGTCTCGGATGAGACGAAACGTGCTAACGTAGTTTCGACACGTCGGGAAAAACCGCCAGCGGGGGAAATGCACGGCAGGAAGTGCACGGCCGCGATCGTTTACAGCTGGAAGACGATGTCCTTTAGCCAGCGCGACTAAGTCTGACATGAGTCACACGGGAGACACCCTCGGCGAACACCTTCCATAGTGCAGCAGTGTTTTACGTACGTGTCCCTTTCCTCCGTGAACAGTGAGAGTGATTTTCCTTTCCCTTCGACGTTTGCTTCGCTATCTGGGCCTCAGTTTCACTTTCGTCGGTGGCCTTCATCTTCTCGCGCTGCACCATCGCCGGAGACAGTTTACGCCAAACTCGGAAAGAGAGAAGAAAATCAAAGACACCATTGGGCCGAATGAAATAGTAGCGATAGTCGTCGTTCCGTTTTTTGTCTGTTTGAAAACCTCTAAGAATTTCGAAGTTCATCACTCTGCAGCGTGAAGGTGGCGAGAAAGAATTTTCTTGATCTTCAATCGATAGCGACTTGCACTGTTGGCGGTAAACGAAGCGGACAACACTACTCTAAAAGGTACGTAAGGCCGAGAGGGGTGGCTAAAATTATGGTCTTAGGTGAACAAATGTTCGAAACTTGTGGTTCCATGTTTTCGATTAAATTTACGGTCTGTGATATTTCATTCTGATGGATAGCTCGGTTAGACGAGGATAACATACATTTTATTTCTTTTTTTAAATTATGTAGAACCAAGAAATATCTGTTTTAAAGTCCAGAGTAAGCTAGATCAACAAAAATAGATCATTTTGGCTTGGCAACAGACACTCAACTGGTGCACTTCATTCTACCACACAGTGAAGCATCGCATTGGAGGTTGATTTATTATTTTAAACGCTGGCCCGGTCAAATACATTACGGACCAACTCACCTCGCCGCCATTGGCCGTACATTGATAACTGCTTATCAACAATCAATTAGCCCGCTGTACTTGAAGCGTGCTTTTTTCAATTGAAAGATCCGTGTTCTTCTTTTTCGTGAGCGCATCTTGGGCTTTGGTGAGACGGCGGTCGGCTCCCAATCGATTGGGCACGCCCAGGAAAGTCTTCTGACAGGGCGGCTCTTCGATGTCAGGTCGCATCTTCAATAAAACCATCCATCAATCCACAATCAATCCATCGGCGTGACGCGCTTTTCCGCGACACGTTGTTCAGGTTTTCGAATTGCGCACCCCATTAGCACATCGCGCACACTCTGCCCGAGCGTCTCATTCCGCGCCCTATCGTGACCCTGCACTCGCGGCGTACACGTGCACTTGTGTAATCTTCCAATCAGTACTACTTTTCAATACTGAACGGTTTTGCCCGTAGAGCATTCGCGCTTGTTCGGTGAAGTAGCAACGTCCTGGCAGTTCTGCTTGCACTGCTGGACTTGACTGTCATCCCGTGAAGTCGACCGGGAAACCCACGCCTGGAGAGAATCGAGTTTTTAGTTAATCGATGTCCATTACCGTCCATTCGAATGACATATTGATAAACGGAGATGATGTTATTTTTTTCCCGGTGAGTCATGGTGGTTAATGCGTCCACTTTGTAACGGGCAAACATTGGACTTTTGCACAATAAAACCCAAACCTGTACAGGTTCCCGTATCGGTCCGGCGGTCTTTCAAGTCCAAGAATGCCCGGTGACGTGCTACATTGCTCGGAAACTTGATAACACTTCCCTTTGGCAGCTGATTACCAAGTCTATGATGAGGACTGCTGTATCGCCTTATAGATGGAATGCTTTCATCGTCCTGTTTCTGTTTTTACTGCAGAGGAAATGTCCTCTCGAGGGAAGAAAAAAAACCCATTTAATCGTGATGAATCCGCAGAACAGACGCACTTAAAACACGTGGATTACATCTTAAACGTCTCTACTCAGAAATGTGTCTAGAAGAAGCTCTCAAAACTAGTAGCGAACAAAAGGTTGATTTTGAGATACTCTAGTTTCAACGGAAAGCGCTGTCGATGACAATTCTGTTGCTTTGGATGCGTCATCAACATCTAAGCGTTTCGTTTCGGAACAAAAACAAGGAAGCTAACTTTGGGAATTTGTTACCCTCACTGAAGGCCATCTGAAGGGTTAATTCACCAAACTTCCCTCACACAGCCAATTCTGGGTAATCTGAAGAACGATCAGAAATACAGCAAGCCTCTCGAGTAGGCTTTCCATACTGTTTGACCGCGTTTTGGGGTTCTCTCATCGCGGTTCCATGGTGAATCAAGTGTTGACCTCCACTCTGTGTTGCCTTCCGCGTGTGTGTTGGCGTTACCGAGGCGTGGAGAAGGTGTATACGTGATGAGCAGTGTAGGATTCAACGCTATGGACCAGAGCATTACCGGGTGGAGCTTTAAACTCAGTGGCACAGGTTACGACCCTTTTACCGACTATGGAAATAACCGGGGGCCGTCCTCGGCTGTACCTTGTGCTGGTGCTGGGAATAGGCAAAAGTGCACCCATAATTTTACATCGACCTTAGCAGTGTAATTTATGGGGAAGATGCTAATGCCATGTTCGCCACCTGGTCTTACGGAGCGGCTTGCTGAGTTTGCTGTGATACGGGTTGAACGTGATACAATGTTGTAATGAAGTGTGAGGTGGTCACTGTTGTAGTGTTGAGGTCAGTTTGGCTTCTTTTGATGCTTGTAACGCTATCTGACTATGTATTGTTACTTCAATTTCCAAAGAAACCGTGTGGGATGAATGAGTCTTTTCAAACAATAAATTATGTCTGTGACAAGAACGTACAACTTCCCGAAGAGCTTTATATCTCTTTGATTAAGAGACATCAGCATCACATATGGCCAAGTGTTCTTGTTGGCTAAGCGAGGGTAAGGGTTTGTTCAGTATAGGCGTAGGGACTAAAAGCAGCCATCCGCCAACCAATTGATACCTTCGACAACATGGTGACTTGAAAACTGGTAGAACAGGCATCGTAAAAAGGTGTATCCAATCATCGGCTCCAGCGGCTTGGGTCAGCGGAGTAATTAGCAACATTTTATGGCCATGATGAGTTTTTCATTGCTTGTAATGCTGGCCTACAGGATGAGGAAGGGAAGCAAAATCAGTCCCACGACGGTGACGTTGAGTTCCGCCGAGCTTGAGTGATGATGGATGGACAAAACGTTCGCGGCGGCGGGCTCAACTAGGCCCAGCTTCCACGACGGCCAAGTCCGACGGACGATCAACGACCTTGATAAAATATGCGCTACATGAGACTGTACAACGGGGCATGCGGCTCAGTTTTGGTCATTGCATTGAGAGAAGCTTATCGGATCCGAGGGTTGATGGTCAATGGCACCGACTAAGGCGAGTCCGCGGACATGGACGTGAGTGACCATGTAAGCTGGGAAGAAAAATGTTGTTATTCGGATTTCCTGGGAAAGTGTGTTGGCTGCTGATGAAAGTTGCCGATTAATCAGTTGCTCCGAACGGTAGGGAATGGAAGTTGAATTGTCAACCTCTGTTTTGTTGAGATTTATAGAAAGTATGCAATGATAGTTATTTATTTAGTCCAACAAAAGAAAGCAATTTTAATGCAGACAATAAGCTTTGTATGAAATAATCCTGTTGTAATTCCACATTATATGGAAACTATACACACACATCTGAACCAGTTTATAGAAGAAATTCAGCATGTAGATACTGGCAGAACAACGATAAGCTGTAGCTTGCTACTTCCCATTCTCGCCGTCTATTTCCTCTTACTTCACGGAACATCGAGCTGACACTCTGACATGTAAATTATCAGACACACACTTTGCATACTCATGAGGGACTTCCGCTGCCGTCGACGAAACCACAACCGAGGAGCACTTTAACCGCAAGTTCCTATCTGGCAGTAGATTGGAGACGTTCAGTTTGTCTCACGAAATTCAATCCTTTAGGCTGCGGATAGAATAATTTTAAAATGGGAAACCGCGATAACTTAAGACCATATTGTTGGAGTCGAGACAGAACATTAAACCAACAATCATAACATAACCAGTTTAAAAATTGATTCATTTGTCTGCCAGTAGATTAGATTTCACTTCAGTTGCAAGCTGGCAGATTGTCGTCGACATGCTCGGTAGCAGTGGACATAAAGTTGATATAATTTCCTCTAAGTGATGCTTGATTGTTAACCATTGATCTGTCATCGATAGGGGGTATATAGTACATTATCCTTTTTTCCCTGCACATTACTGTGAAAGCTTTAAAGATTACAAATTGCTGACACTGGTAGTGGTGACAATTTTATTTTATAATCAGTTATGGAATTGACAATAACTTATGTAAACAGTGTCAGTTGTGTCCCTCAGCAGACAAGAAATGTTGTAATCGTTCCGAGGATTCAATCAACCACAAAACCGGCACATCAAAAAGCAACGTCGAGTATGGAACGTAGTACGTGTTTTAACAAATCAAAGGAATGTTTTCTGTTTCCTGATATATCTTACCGATTGGGGTTAAAAAAAAGTGCTGAAATACCTTTGCTTCTACTGCTTTTATAGTTTGAACTGTGGTTTTTTATTTTCTGGAAATCCTTTACCGTTTTGCTCGAGAGCGGTAAACGTTACCCTTAAGGGAAGCAATCATAATTTGTAATACACCTGGTCGTTATTGTAATGCAGGCATGCACTGTACTGTCCGCCCGGCGGTTTTGCAGTGTGGAACGGGCTACCGGGTTGCAAAACCCCTTGTTGAGATCGGTATCGTCGTGGCTTGTTTCGTGCCTGCAAGAATCGCGAATCGCGTTGGAGTGAATGAAAACGAATTCGAAATAAAGGCACACCGACCTGCCTGCCCAACCCCCTCTTTGCCAATCGTGGCTGCTGCAGGGTTTGGTCTGAAGAGGAGAGATTTGCGGCAGCATAATCATTCCATTATGCTTTGTTTTCATTCATGCGCATTATACTGTTGATCAGCACGCCACACCGCGCATTACAACACTGGGGCGGGTGCACTTAAGTAGTGTTACTCCTCAGCTTCGTATGAGCTTAGAGGCATGTTTGTTTGTTTTAGTTGGTACTCTGGAGAAGCGGAGGGCAATGCAGTGCTGATTTGTTCTGGTTGGTGAAACACGTGGAGGGAAACAGCATAGAGGAAACAAAACAAAACGCTTTAACGCGGACGGTGTGTTGATTGCAGTCTAGAAGGAAAATGCAGTGAAAAATTATGTCTTTACTACCACATTACAAAAGAAATTGTGTTTCCCATAACAGCCGTAACTATAGCTACTGAAATCTGTGGTTTGTGAATGAACTTAACGTTCATAAGTTATCTTGGAATATCAATTTTGCAGTTTCTTTTAATTATGTTCAAGGACTTGACTGTAAAAAGCATGTTGGTGAACCGACTAGAACCTGTTATCGCAAAGCAACGAAACTGGTCTGTCAGCAATGGCAGCGTCCATTCTTTGTAATCCGGGCGATAAGATAACGAGTCGACGGCCATCGAAACGGAAGGACCTTGGTTTGTGGTTTTACCTCCAACACAACAGAAACACTTTTTTACCGAATACATTGAGCGTTGAATTTCAGCTCAGCGCATGCTTTTTTTTTCTTCCCAAAGAATATCGTACTTTGGCAGCTTTGCGCAAGTTGCGTTTGAACGAGCAAAAAGTTTGTGCGCAAAGCTGGTCTTTTTCGGTTTTTTTTTAGATTTCGTCACTGAAATCCGAAACGCACCTGGGGGTGACGCACCTGTTGTGTGACGTGAGTACGGTTCCGTAGTTGATCATCCCTTGAGGTCTCGGACACCCTTCGCTCTGTGGTTACGGATGCTTGTGTAAATTAATGCAGGCTAGTGTATTGTTTTCCCGCTCCAATGTAACACCTTTCACTGCTGCCTCGACCCGCTGCCTCGACCATGGCGCGAGTAGCCGCAGTGATCCTCCTAGGGCCGCGTGGACAATTGATCTACAGCGATCGTCTCCGGAACCGGCTGACTGAAGGTATCACGCCATCGCGGTGGAAATCCGAGATCAGGTGATCGCGTTGAGGTAGCACGTTGTTAATCGGTGTCTAAAAACAAAGCAACGACGCGAAGCCAACGGTGACGACGCTCTTCTTCGCACGAAGGCTACGAAACGGTTTCGCTCTCGGTCGGTGCTAGTTAATTAGAGTCATTAGCAATTCCGTGTGGCCGGAAATTGAACGCCCGGGTGAGGCGTTCAGGTTTCCTCCGATCCGCAAAGGGTCTGGTTCGTGCCGATGTCACTGTCAGCAGAAACAACCGAGTAGTTTTGGGAGCTCTGATGCGGGTGAACGGCACTGACATTTGTAGACTCAAGAAAGGCAACTCATTGCCGAGGGTGCTGAAATAATTCTTATCCTACTTCCCAAATCCTGCAATGTCTTTATGATGGTACCGTATGTTTCAACTCTGAAAATAATTTCTGCTGCGAATGTATGTACATTTTGACATCACACGTCAGGAGATCAGAACAACTCCACAACCCCGTAATTACAAGGCCCCGTGTGCGATATAAGTGTTCATTAAAAATCCCTCTTTTTCAACCGAGAAACAACACATTGTACGCATTTTCAAGCAGTCACGGATCTTCTGTCCCCGCGGGCATCGAGCGTAATCCTGCGTTGGATGCGTGGAAGGATACGATCGTTCTGCTTGCGCCGTCCTAGCGTTGTGCTTCAAAGTTACTCATTTATACTGCTTACAAACTAATTCCAATCTCGCAAGAAGGAAACGAAGAAGTGTGATAGGCATGCAACAAGGATTTATTTTTAATTTCGTAGGCAGTAGCTGGATATTTTGTGCTGCACTGTTTGAGTTTACTATGGGTTTTCTTATCATTTCATTAGGGAACGAGGAGAGTAATAAAAAGTGTTTGCAAGCCGATAAGACTGATAAGAACTTTAGACCAACATATGGCTTTGGTCCCAATTGAATGGACGTCCTGCATTTAAAGCAAAGGGTATCTCTTCCACCAAATTAAAATACGTTACATGCCACGTTATCGTTTCGGCGTTTCGGCGTCGAGAAACCAGCGCTGCAGTGTTGCATAAAGTGCACCGGCATCGTCGCAAAAAGCGCATGCAAAGGGGGACCAAGGGCCGTCTGGTTTATTTGCTAAGGGTTCATAAATAATAATGTTTAACAATATTGTTGATTAAACTGTTGCGTTCTTGTCACGACAGCGCGCACTAGGTGGCCATCACTCCGGTCCGGTTTGGTTGTGCTTTTTGCGACAACCTGTGAACAACACAGCACACACAGGATATGGGCTCCATGTTACGGTCGCTCCATAAACAAGCCTGTTCTGTGGTTGACAAATCACTTGTAGACCTCCCGTATGATTGCGGGGAAAGAATGAATGGAGACGGAAAGAAGGACTACAAAACATGATCATGGCTTACCATCAACCGATCAACACTTGGTGATCGAACGATAAAACGTTGCGGCGGTTAAAATTATAACATAAAATTAGCAAAGCATGTTGGTAGAGTAGCGCCGGTGCGTGCCAGCAACACGTCTGCGGATGGTGTAAGCATTTAATTATGCAAATTGTTTAATTATAATCCGGATCAGCAGCACCGGGGGACCGCTAAAGACCACCTGACCCGTGCTGGCGACGAAGGTGTTTGGACGATTTAAACTTTGCAGGGAGATTTGGCCTTCCGATTGGACCGTGTTGAGACTTTTTCATTTGTTGCATGTTTCGTAGGATGAGGTTTTCTTTTCGCTGAATGCATCCAGCTTAGGAGGTGCTTCGATTCGGAGGTTAGAAATGTAGGCAGGTGAGAATAATTATATGTTGGTTCCATGGTCAACAAGAAATTTATGGCACACTACTGCCGCATGCTTGTGCCTACGGAACAGGAATAAATCTTTTGGGGCACTTTTGCTGAAACCTTAGCCTTGAGCGAAAAGTTGGATTAATGAAAGCAACGCGTATGCTTGTGCACGTTGATTTAAATTGGATACGTATGCTTTGATATAGTGACTCGCAGAGGAGAGAAAGTAGACCTACTCGAATGAAACTATCAACAAACCTGGAAGAGATATTCACATAAACGAGGCCATTGAGCAAAATTGATTTAATGGATTCCAGCCTATCGTTACTTGGGCATGCAATCAGGTCTTAACGAATCTCTTCTTAAAGGATTGGTACGAGGATAATAAAACCGATGTATGTTTGCTGCGAGGGTCAGCGAAGTTGGAGCACTATATTATGTTTTATCGCGTAGGTACAAGCAACATATTGCATATAATAATTGACTCATTTGACGGCACATGTGAAACATTTGACTTACAAGTGAAAGTGAGGCCTCCGGAGGGATTGGTTTCGCTCTCCCGGCGGCTTTCTGTGATCGTTTCCCGGACACGAGTGGAAATTAATCGCGCCAAAATGGGCACATAAAAGTTGTACACCAATCCTAGTCCGGGCCCTAACGAAGCACCTCGTCCAAGGAAGCGAAGTTCGTAAAAAATTAGCCCATGTTGGGTCGCCGTCGCATGTGCGCTCCACATCGGCGCTCGCACGGGTTGGCGTGATTATATTTTTGCACAAAAATCCGGCCATAAAATGTGTAGTGTCCGTCCCGGAGGGGAATTGCCGGCTCGGAAAAGGCGTTGCGAAAACCGTATTTTAGGTAAGCAAACTTTCCAGGCTCTCCAAGCAGCAACCTCTTTCGCAATCGAGGAAACCGAAACCGTAACATTTTAATTACACACTGTTCCTGCGGCAAGTGGCGCTGGTGGCGTGAACCTTCCCTCGCGTTTTCCTTCTGGCTGAGGCGAGCGGGGTTCTTGGATTTCCTCGGAGGGTCGGTTTTCGTGCTTCCGTCCACTTATCTCGGCGGCGTGGCCCCTGGGCCCGGTCGCCCGGGATCCGTAAATCTTCTGCGATGCGACCAGCAAAATTCCGGCTTAGAAATTCCCTCCGGAATCAACGCGCGAACGCAGCGAGTGCACGCTTGTCGACGAGCTGCAACTTTCTAAAGCGATAAATTTCTAAAACTTGCTAAAACCTGAGCCGACAGCCGACCGGCCCAGCGTAGGGCTTTCTCCGTCATTCGGCGACAGGAGGATCGGTCGCTAATTGAATGCTGCTGCGATGATTTGCTTCCCATTTGCAAGCGTGCGCGATTTACTGCCGGGGAATGAGGCGGCCATGGCCACGCTTACCCGGAAAACTCGGTCTGTGAGGCCGGGAAAAGGTGTCGAGCACGTTGTGCACCCTTGGTGCTGGGTGTGTTTTATGAGTTGCAGATTAGCAGTTGATTCACTGCAGCAAAACTGTGCAGTGCAGCAGACTCTTCCAATTTGGATTCGGCGGAAGAACGCAAAATGAAAACATGTGCATCTGTGTCGAGGCCTTTATACCATGTGTAGGTCACCGGGGAAATCCCGCGGTGTTAGCTCTCCCATGACAATCGTGTGCAGAAATAGTCTCGGTTGAGTTGCAGGCGTTCCCAATCGTCGTGAGAAAGCCATTATTTAGAAGTCAACACAGAATCTCTACATTCGATGAACGGAATTGCTGTCTTTCCCATGAAATATGAAGTGATATTGTGCGAGGTAGAAAAAACCAGACAGGCGGAATGTTTAAGTAAGGTTTTTTGCTCTTCTAGTTGTGTCAATTTGGATTAAAATAAACTCCCGGCTGAGGTGGTCTTGCTTCCATTTTTAGACACTTATCAGTGACTTCATTCCATATGTTGTCAGACTCGTAGAGGTGATAGTAAGAATGATAAGAAACACACCCAATGGGCGGCGGAAGAAGAATGACTTAATTGAGATAATATCGTTGACTCACGTCCTGCCGTGTGCGTCATGTGGGTGTTTGCATAATTATTGAGGTGTTCTATTTTCACAAGATGTTTGCAAGTGCGACCCGAACGCTCTTCACGCGGTTTCAAGTGCCTTTGATCACGTTTCGGTGTCCAGTTGTTTGTTTGCGTTTCATGCTCATCACGTGCAGGCGTCAGGGTGTCAATTGGTCCCAGGAAGAGTAGAGTTTTTTTTTCTAGATTTTCTAGATGTAAGAAAATAAGCCGCTTGTGTAATTCGCAACAAAAAAAAAAAAATAGATACTACAAAGAATTCAATTTTGTAACGTTGTCAGTTTGTTATAGATAGCAATGCATGATAGCAAGTTACAAGTTGTGCGGAGGAAGAAAAGCTAATTTTATCGTTCACTTCCTGAGTGACGCTACCCGCTGCATCGTATGATCGCGGCAAATCACTTCTAAGAAGGATCGTCAGCTGACCCGCAGGTTGAAGGTAGATTGTGAGTGGATAGCAATTAGCTAGCTAATTCCGCAACAGAACTTGATCTTGCAACGACATGCGATGGAATCTCGGAAGTTAATCTCGGTGAGGTGAAACTTGGAGGAGGTTCCCGGCTGACGATTAGAGATGGTTTCATTTACGTTCATTTACAAGTTTCTATGGACGGACGGAGGCAAACAAATAAGAAACTGCACACGTGTGCTCCGGAGATCGGTGTTGCGTGTGTACGTTGATTAATGGGCCTTGATGGTAACCTAGGGAAGCACCCTTACTGCTGCTCGTACTTACGGACAAAATTACACACCGCGAGTGTTTGCGTTCTTACGTGAAACGGCGATGTTTGTCCGTTGTTTTTTGCTCAATGTGTCGAGTGAAAATATGTCGTCTAAGGAACACCTCTCGATTGTTCACAATCTTTTCACCACAAGCCAATTGTTGCTTCAATCAACGGGTGAAATCTGTTCTTAACACATCTTTGATTTTGCATGAAAACATGCCACTTTTCTCTTCCCGTAGCGAGAAGAATGTGACATATTGAGCTGGAGGTCTATTTAAAGCCAACTTATATGGTCATCGTCACGTCAAGTCCTTGCAACACTATGCATTGTGAACCATTGAACGCATTATCATTTTTTTACGCTCGCATGACCCCGAAGCGGTTGGAGGGGGTTTCCCAACCATGAACCCTTTTTTCGCTCCGCTCCTTGATCTTTAAACCGTGCCCAAGACTTCCTCGACCTGAGTCCGGCTGTTTCACATCCTTGGCAGGCGTCATATATGAGATGAGGTCACAGCAAGCATTCCTGCATTTTGCGCTTTCCCCTTTTGGTGTTGGAGGTTTTTTGTCCTTTCTCGGTACGCAGGAATGTCGCGATTGCTCGCTAGCGCCTTTTTATTGGTTTCCTGTGATCTTGATGATCTTCTGGAAATGGTTGCCATGCACATTGGTGCATGCTTGCGGGAAGTAATGAGTGTCTCGTTTAACATTACTGACATATGTGACTTTGCAACGACGGTGTTTGTATTTCCAGATTATATGGTTGCTGATTTCAATGATCCAAATGGCAGCAAAATATCTCTATCCGGATTAGATCTATGCTTCCTATAAAATAATGACCGAGTTATAAGCGTCTATGCTTCGCAAGATGCAGCAGGTTCCACTGGTTTCAATCAAACCGTGCATGTGCTTATAATGTACGCCATTAAGCATCATTTATCATTTGTCCTGAATGCCTTTCGGATGTACCTCTTAACGTCCACTTATGCGCGACTGTCAACGACGCTGGACGGAGCAATTATTGCCATTCATTATGTTTAGCACCGTCCGTCTGAGTGCGGGCGAAAGAATGTTCCGGACCGTGAGGGAATGCCGTGCGACAGTCAATTAAATTGTAGAAGCAAATCGTTCGTTCGTAGCACTCGAAACGAGACGAACCGAAAGGGAATAGCAAATCGGTTGACCTGTGGAACGTGAACATTGTAGGGATAGTTTATGGTTGGTCTGTGGCTTGTTGGCTTGCCACGGCCAGGAGAAGTGGTCTAATAAAAAGAGTGCACTCTTGCACACTGCGCACTTGCCAATGTCACGGTCACGGACACAGGCTCCCTCCTGCAGCGAACCAATAACATCCACGCAAACAGTCACCCCCTGCGAGGGACGGCGTCCTCAAATCGTTTCCTGTTTTTTTAACCGGATCCCCTTCTCGGAGGGCATCCCTTCGGGAACACGATGGCAAAAGCAGTGGAGGGAGCCGTTCGGTATTCTGCTGGACCAGAAACCTGTGCATCCCTCCACAGCTCAATGGTCAATGGTTGCGTTGAATGTTGATTGTTGTTTTGATTAGGGCAAATAGTGGATGATCGTTATGTATGGTAATAATCGGTAATGCTGCCCAGTGCCTTCTCCCGTTGATGGCGGGGGTCGTATGGCGTGGTCCAGCCAGCGGTAATGGAACGCCTGCTCGGGAGAACTCTCGCGTCGTCTGTCCGGCCAGCCGATGGACAATCAGCGTGCCACGCATTAGAGCAAATGAATGGAGTCCGTCCGGAGTCACCGGAATGTAATCGAAGATGCTCTCAAAATGACGCTCCATTTGCCTCAACTCGCCGGGCACGCTCCAGTGCACGTGGGGTGAGCAGTTTGAACGCCATCGTCTTTTTGGCGAAATGAGGCTGGAGCGATAAGAGATGTGGTCTTCTGTCGACGCGAAGAGTGCTTACTTGCATTTATTGAAGTCAATTGAACGACTTCGCATCAATGCTGCCGTGATTAAAAAGTATGCCAGCGGCGAAGAAACGAAAATATCTATCCTACTAATTACCAGCATTACTTTGTTCGGTGATGGTCGGTGAGGTGAGTAATGTTTTTAAAAACAGATCGATTGCGTTGCTCGCTGCCCACCGCAATCCACCAACGCGATCGCTTGTTCGCAAACGCGTGCAATCTTGAGTCATTCTTTTCAATAATACAAGACACTTTCCGCCCAGCGAAAGCTAGTTCGCCGGTGCTAAAAGGGGGGCATTGCAATTTTCCATCGATGTCAAACGCCAAACGAGCGCCGTCCGTCAAACGACCGTCATGTGACGACCTTGAGTGACGATTCGCTCGCCATTCCCCTTGCGGGCGGCGAACCGAAATGCTCCTGTACGGATTCTGTCACGTTTGCTGGCGCCCAGCGTCAACCATCCCTAAGCGCCGGGGGACGGAGGAAGTGGGGAGGAAGTGGGGCGGGGACTGGCAGGTTTCACCTCTTCCCAGCGCCCTTCCATCGTCTATCCCATTCCGCCCATTTCTGTCGGTTGTTGTCAAATTTGTTACACACCACCGCGGATCCCACCGAGAATGGCAAGTGAACAGTGCGAACCAAGTAGGCGAATAAAGTAAAACCCCACGGTAGTAAACTAGAGGGGGAGGGGGGGGGGGGGGTAGGGCGAGAGAGGCAAATGTATTTCTGGTCGGATGAAGTGAAATTTTCCTTTCGAAACATTTTTCTTTCACTTTCACGAGCCGTGCAGTTTTAGTGCAGCCATCCTGCGGACAGAAGAGGGCGCCGTGAGTTGACGGCTGATGGTGGGCGAGAGAGGGTGTCGGTGTTACATGGTACGCTAACGGGAACGGGCGGGGAGCGACCGTCAAATTCCGTCAAATGGCAGCGACAGTGACCTTTCCTTTTCGTGTGCGTTTCGTTTGGCCGGCTGTTTATTTATCTTATTTTCCGTTTGTTTGCCGCTATTCTTAGCGAAGAAACCCTTCAATGGCGTGGGGAGGGATGGGGTTGCATTTGCGCGAGCGCACAGATTGCACCGTCTAAGGAGCCGACGACGACGGCAACTACCGACAACCCGACGGCATGCTCTGGGTTCATCTTTTGGGCCGTTTAGTCGAAAAAGTATGCGCCATTACATTTTTTTGCTTTGTGGCATAGTGTTGCTGCGGTGCTTCGCTCTTATCTAAGAGGGCGGCGCCGACACTGACCGCGCTTTAATGTCGCCCTCGATCAGATATTGGCCGGTGCGAGGCAGACGGGGTACATCGCGCGAACCACCGGCACCGCTTGGCAGTTCATGGTAGCAGCGATAAAAATAAATTGTCGTTCAATGAATTGCGCAAGCTAGGTGCCCCGTCGCAGGGCGGAACCGACCGCGTTTCGGGGGAATCCCGAGGGTAAGGGGTTCGAGGAGGGATAGGATAGTCCGATGCGTGACGTCCGCACTGGCGCAAAACGTCAGCGACCTGCCGGATTTTTCTGTGGCCTTCCGTAACGACGACGGTTGGCATTGAAAATGAAAGCGGTTCCACACACAAAATACACACCCGGCTCCGCAGTTGCGTCGACGATTGCATGCAGTCCCAGATTGCGGATGCACACCTTTCCGAGGCGAATTCGTTTCGGCAAACAAACGGATTTTATCTATGGCTAGAAAAAGAAGCACCAGTTTATCAAAGGTTGATAACAGATAGCCAGAAACAAGAAATTGTAAGGCGGAATGTTAACAGATGGCTCGGATTTTCGATCGAGACTTCTAGGAAATTGTTACCGATGTGAACACAAAACTCAGTACACAAATCGTATTCCATTAGCTCGGCGAGTTGGTTCGTAAAGTAACGTTAAGTCATGTTGAACATAATTTTGATACACGATGAAATATAAATTTATTTTTACCATCGAGGGCAAATAAACAAGCATCTTTAATTATTCAGCGTCAATGTTTTGCAATAATTGACCATCTCGCAATTGCTTGAACTTGGCAAAGGATCGCAACAACGGAGTGGTGGTGGAAAATATCATATGCGAACGATCGAAGTTCGTCGGAGGGATCGTTCCGCTCCGCGATGGGCACTTCAAATGGAGCCAAGGGCGAAGGGCAAATGTTGTGAAATGTAAACACTCTCCTCGGATGCGTTCACTTTCACCTTGCATGCGAAGGTCGACCGTGGTCGAGATCGGAGAGAAGCAATAATTTATTCCTGGAACTTTGATTTATATCATCATTTCGTGAAATTTCGCTGTTTATGTTTCAGTTTGTAACACTCCATTCTGTAAGCGAGAGCCGTAGCTAATTCGCTTGCTATGAAAAGATAAAATCCAGACGTCCCGCTTGATATCGTTTCGGAGGCAGTATCAGTAACTCACTTCCTAGAAGCGCTCTTAAGGGTTAGACAACTTCTCCGATGTTTTGAGTTATTCGGCAACCAACCGACTGTTTCGCTGACCCTGAGCGTAGCTGAAGTGATACGCGCGTCTTATCAGCACTTCCTCATAATCGATAACACGCATGTTGCTGATAGCACACGCCAGTCAGAATGCCCGAGTGTGTGCACTTGTCACATGCAAGTTCGATCGAGGCACCCGCAGTCCCGCAGTCGTTATCTTGCGCCTTTTCGGTCGTCAGGGTTGGTCCGGGGTCGGCAGCCCGTGCTGAAGCGAGCAAAGACTAATAGCGTCCGTTTCGTTTTTTGTTTTCAGACTTCCGGCGGCGCAGCCGTAACGGGAACACGTCCAGTTCCCTCCCGAGAGCAGCCAGAGGCTGGAGAAGCGATGATGGACAGCGCGTTGCTGAGAGACGGTATGAGGAGGCAGCGAACGGTGCTGCTGTTGCTGGTGGTACTGGCCTTCGTGTTCTGGAGTCCGACCTTGGCTGAGGTATCGGCAACCGTTAGGTGTCCACAGGAGTGCCAGTGCGATGCAAACTCAACGATCCGGTGTAGTGGCGTGTCGGGACTGCGCAGCTTGGACAAATCGCAACCGATCGCTCGGCTGGTGCTGTCCGGGCTGGACCTTACCAAGATACCGGCATCGCTGGAGAACATGCGCAACATCACGGAGCTGGACCTGTCGGCGAACCGGCTATCGGAGGTGAGCCACCTGGGCAAGCGCATTCGGAAGCTGAACCTCAGCTACAATCGGATCACGTCGGGCAAGCTGGCCCGCATCCCGCCGGTCGTGGAGTCGCTCAACCTGACGCACAACGAAATCACGCACCTGCCGCTGCACCTGATGAAGTTGAAGAAGCTCCGGTACATCGAGCTGGCGAACAACCCGATCAACTGCACCTGCGAGACGCTGCACGTGCGCAACTGGCTCACCTCTCGGCACGTGTGGTCAGACGAGCACATCAAATGCATGGCGCCGGCGGAGTTCAAGGGGCGGCCCTGGCTGCAGGTACGCCAGTCGGACGTGTGCCATCCATCGGTTGTGGAGGAGCGCAAGGGTGGCTACAATTGGGACGACTACGAGGACGATAACGAGCTGATGCTGGGTGATCAGGCACACCACGTTCAGGAGGCCGACGACGAGCAGGAGGACGACTTCCGGCGCGAGTACTTCCCGGTGGGCGAGAAGGTGAAACGCCAGGAGCCGCCGATCGTTGTCGACAACAACGAGGACGAGGAAGCGTCCGGCGGCGGTCCCGCGCTCGATGAGTCGCCCATTGGCGAGGAGGCACGTGCGAAGGTGGTTGACAGTTTGACGGAGGGCAGCGGGGACGATAGTGTCGCACGGGTAATGGTGGCGCACGAGGACGAGCACAGCGTTCCCGATAAGAGTGGTGAAGATGGTGAGCTGGACGAGGACGCTATCGACGAGGGAAGCGGAAGTGGCGGTGGCTTTTTCATGGGCTTCAAACCCATCGGTACGGATGAAACGGGTCCCTCCACTCCGGTCGCTAGCGATTTCGACGACGGTCTAGACGAGAAAAAGGAAGTGAAAGAAGAGGCCCCGCTGGACTTCGCGACCGTCAACGGTAACTTGGGAATCTTCGTGGACGAAACGAGTCCGCCGAGTCAGGCTGAGGAGGAAACAAGCACTGTGGCGGATGGGGAGAACGCGCGAGTCATGATGGGTGGCGTGATGAAGACGGGCGTCCTGGTGTCGAATGACGGAGTATCGGAGACGCCACTAGTGGAAGGCAAACCGACGGACGGCTCATTGGAGGGCCAGGCGGAGGAGGACAATCGCAACACGTACATCCTACTGGCGATCCTGGGCATTATCGTGGTGTCGCTGATCGTGGTGGTTGTCTGCAAGCGCAAGCCGGACTCGCGCAACCGCCGTGACAAACACGACGTTGAGACGCCGAATCAAGGCCGCGAGATGAAGGAGATGAACCGTAACTTGCTCGAGAAGGCACCGGCCGACCGGAACGGGCATGGACTGGGAGGAGGAGCTCCGGAGCAGGTTCCGCTGATGGGCAAGGGTGACTACGACAAGGTGTTTGGTGACCCCAAGAAGACAGCCTTCAGCCCGGTGAAGCCCCAGCGTGCTTCGCTAGAGAAGCCACTGGAGACGTTCAAGCCGATTCCAGCGGAACGCAATGGCGGAAGAGGCGCCGAGCCGGACAATAACAACACGGCAGCGTTGCCGAACGGAAACGGGGCCCTGCACAACGGGGAACCGCTGCCCGGAGTGCACAAGTCGCCGGTGGCGGACACGACCGATTCCGACGGGCATCTGCTGGCGGAGCCGCCCATGGAATCGCCTCGCTCGAAGCGCTACAGTCCCATCTACGTGCCCACCTCACCCAAGTCGGACCGCTACAGCCCGGTGTACTCACCCGAGACGGGCCGCGTCAAGATCAAGCTCACCGAGACGCCCAAACCGAAGACGCCAATCCTGGTGACACGGAGTCGGTCGCGGGCCGGCGAAATCATCACCACCATGGACGACCAGAAGTTCTAGGGGAGGCTCCGGGCGACCAGGGGCAAATCGGTGGGTACCTCGTGACACTCGCCGCTGGCTGCCCCTCGTGGGCGGCTCCTCGTGACCGTGCGTGACGTCGATGGCCCCTGGCGACTCGTCGGCTCCTCGCAAGCGGCTCCCCGTTCCGTTATCGTTCGGCCATCGAGCGGGCCCTATCGAGGCTGCGAACGACGAGGCTCAGCTGTACTAATCTTAATCCCGGCGTGAGTTTTAGCCTTCGGACAGTACCCCAGACCTCAGGGCCCAAGCATCGCAATGGGCAGCCCAGAGCCTGGCTAAGCCATCGTATCTAATGCCTACCCTAAGCTGGTGCTTGCGAGACGATCCGAGGGTGGAACCCCCGAGTTATTGTTTATTTGTTTTTTCGCCCCCTTTATCCATCGTAAGATCTTCCCGATCACCAACGCCTTTGATTCCTCCCATCCTCTCCCCTCCCCCCTTCCCCGCATCCACTGGGGCTTTTGTGAAGCACAAACACATTTCATCGCATGGTGCCTATATTCCTCCGCAAACCAGTCTTCCCGCGCAGAACCAGGAAACCTTCGCCTAGATAGTTGTTAGCTTTTGTGCTTCGTTTTCATTTTTCGCGTGTGCGTGTCCATTCGCAAACGATTACGCCATTCTAGTGCTATTCTATCGCAACTTCGTCAGAGAAATTGTACATAGTCTTCAGGAGCAGTAAAACGAAGGAGAAAGGAAAGGAGGAGCGAAACATCCCGTGTGCTAGAGCGGCTTGAGAGTAGTATCGATCAGCGGCAGGGTTGGGTGGTAGTGGCGGTACGATCCGCCTGCCCTAGCAGACAGTCGTCTTGAAATTTGCCAAAATGCCAATCAGGTCCGAGCCGCAACGAAAATTGTAGCGAATAAAAAAAGAAAAACACACAACACTACCCGCAGGAAACCATTAGCGTGTAACGAAATGTAGTACGAAAACGATAAAGAAAGGAGCGATTCGCCAGGGAGTGGACAGGAAAGAGCAACACGAAGCAACAGTCAGGTCAGGAGGTAGTGCAGCAAGAAACGGTGCAGGATGCGGAAGACGGCGTGAACGTTGCGATCAACAGGTGGCTGCAAGTCTTTACTAGTTCATATCACCAGTCGTTCATCATAGGAGTAATAAGGCGTATGATTAATGTTAACAAAATTTCGTTCTCTTGTCGGTAGCACTAGGGGCGTTGTAAATTAAATGGCTTGCTGGAGCGGATAGTGCAGGATAGCATCGAAAGCAAGCAACCGGGAGTTAGGGAACAATGAACACGGGAAGTGCGAATAGTTAGAATAATTGTAAACGAGAATGCAAGAAAAATAGATGAAATCAATTCACACACGAAAAGTCATGCGTCAAAGGGTAGTTTTTTTTTAAATTTCGAAACGAAACGGTCCATCTTGTTTCCATCGGTGATCGCCTGGAAGATGATGGATTAGAAAACCGTTTGTTTCCATTGCAGCACATATTTCTTCTTATTTATGTTGACGTTTGTTGTTATACGTGGTATGTAGCGTATTTTACACAGTTTAGGTAATTAGTAGGAGCGTACATGCGGTACACAGGACCAACGATGACGGGCGATGAGGAGGGACTGTTGTAGGTAGTTTTAAAGACAGGATAAGCTAGTAATACATTTAAAAGAGTCCCGTCTCTCGCTTCCCCGCATCCAAAGCTCACAAGAAGCACACGAATCCCTAAATCACACACACACAGCAACTGGTGTTGGAGATGAGCTATGGAAAAGAAAAGTGATCGACAAGAAAAACGGATTGATTAGCCGGGTTTCTTGTAGGACGCCGCTAATGTGAGTTGTTGGTGAAGTGTATTTAAAACTATAAATAATTTATGTATCGTGCAAGGAAGGACAGCGCAACACATAATGGGGGGAAAATGAAAATCGAACAATATGTGACTGTCGTTTTATTTTGTGCTGTAATAAAGAAACTTACGAATGTTAATTTTTGTGGTTTGGGTTAACTCTGTTGAGAAAATTGTCCGTTATTGTAACATTTTAAATTCAAATCGTATGCTTAATGGTTCGCAAGTTGCGTGCTAGTTTCGTTATGCCGAATATGTCATGCAAGATACGTTTTGCACGCAGGTTGAAATGTTGCATGAGCGCATGAAATGTTTCATGAAATGCGATGTTATTGATGAAAGATGCTTTCAAGCGACGTTTTACATCGCATCGTGCCGTTATTTTAAAATTGCAAATATTTGCCTATCTTTCCATCTATAATTTCGAATTTTGTCTCTGCACAATCGCGTCCACAAGGGTTTGGAAAATGTAAAAGCAAGCAGGTTACTTCGTGTAAAGTGAAAATAAAATGTATTTCACCAAGCCATACAAGCCCAGTACAGTTTAACGTATCGAAACTATATTTCATTGGTAAAGTATTTGTTGCTGCTGCTGTCGTAGGCACTATGGTATTGGTATAAATTGGTAGAGTGCTTATGGAAGGAACAATCTTCCTCGTTTGCATCACACAGTAAATCTTTCTCGAAAGTGTATTCCTCCTATTTTCTCAGCTCCGATGATTGTATGATTTCAATGCTGACGCTGCTGGTGGTTTCACTGGAATCACTGGCGTTTGGCCGTGGGTCGTCCATCAGGTCGGTGGGATGCAACCGCACCGGGTGTGTCCTAGAGGTGGATGGCTGCGGCTCGTTGGTACCGGCTGGTGGCGGGTTGTTCTGCATCGGTATGACGGCATAATCGTCCAGTTCGTCTTCCACTCGGTTTTGATCCACCGGTTGGAAGTAGTTTTCGACTAGATTGATCTCGGATGTGCGCACGGTGCTAACGGTACCCGGAACCGGTGGGGCCGGTTGGTCAGGCAGCGGCGGAAGCTTCCGGAAGCTCGACAGCAGCGGGTTGCGCCGTTTGGCGTACGGGCTTGTGTGCCGGTCGGCAAAGTCGGTTATCTCCTCGATGCTCCCATTGGGGTTGAGGTGCTGCAAAGGCTTCACCTTCCGCTTCGCGTACGGGCTGTGGCTGTAGGCGGTGAAGTTTTCCAGCTGAGCGACCGGACCGCTTTGGCTGGAGCTCGCCCGGGGAGCGACTGACGGCTCCATCACGGGCATCGATCGACCGCTCGCCGACGAAGGCTGATGGTGCAGGCTGAGGATATCGATCGAGTGGTAATGGAGTTCCTCATCCTCTGCACGATCCCGCTCGTCTTGCGTTACCGAATTGGAACGTCTTCGGCCACTGGTATGTACCATGACTTCCGTTTCGGTGACCACACGGTTGGACGTCGGACGTTCGTAGATAGACAGGGCGGCCTCGGTTCGCCCCGACGTGCTGTTGTCCATCCGCCTCGACAGGACGTCCTCGCTACGCGTTCTCGATCGCTGACGCAGCTGAATGCGCTCCTCCTCATCATCATCGTCATCTTTGGCATCGGTTCCCGAGGATCGGCGATGGCGGCGTCGTTTCTTTCGTTTTCCACTCAACACCAGCTCATCGAGTGACGCGAAAGACACGGCGTCCAGCTTTGGCAGAAGAATGGCATCCTCGTAGCACGGCGGTCGCGACTCTCGTGCATCGGGAGCGTTTTGTGGAGCATCCTGTTGCAATCGGACACGATTTTCACGCGCTCTGGTGGCGGGAAGAAACGAAAAGGAAGTAAAACACTATGGCCACGATCATGCTACCTCATGTGAACTTACATTTCCCGCAACTCCTGCAAGTTCTCTGCCCTCTCCCGCTCGGCGTTGAGCTTCTTCCGGGTAGAGATGAACTTTCTGATCGACGAGATGAGACAGCAAACACCGAAGAACGACAGGATGGACACCATCAGCCAGGTCCAGACACGCTCGGCGTTGCCCATGGTTTCGTAAGGGTACCAAACAGACCGGCAGGCTCCCTCCCACGAGGCACCAAAGAAATCTTCTGGTGCGTTGCACTGCAGGTTCTTCCGGTCACCAATCTGTGGAAGGAATCGAAGGCAATCTGGTGAAAGAAAACTGATGTCCCTGTTGGGGGAAGTGCACGACACTTACGCGTCCCGGTGGATCGGTGAGATACTGGAAGAACTGGAAAAAGTCGTCACTCCGACAGTCGCAGCGCCACGGATTGTCCCCCAGCCAGATTTCGGTGAGGTACGGATTGCGGTCGAAGAAGTCCACCCGAAACGGGGTTGTGAAGCGATTGCCGGACAGATTGATGCGCGTCAGCTCGGGCAGCCCGGAGAGTGTTGTATTGCGCATCGCCGACAGTCGGCACATGCTGAGATCGAGTGTCTGCAGCGTACCGGAGGCGATCGTGTCCGGGATGTCCGAGATGAGGTTGTTGGAGAGATCGAGCTCGATCAGTTCGCCCATCGCGGCGAGCGCGTCCCAGTCGATGGTGAGGATCTCGCACCAGCTCATGTTGAGGTAGACGAGCGAGTCGACCGCAATGCGGCTGAAGCGGCTGATGTAGTTGCGGCTCAGGTTGATGTGCGTCAGCAGGTCGTTGTTCTTGAACAGTTTGCCGTCGACGCGCGAGATCATGTTGAACGACAGGTCGAGCGTTTTCAAGTGCTTCAGCAGCCGGAACGCTTCCGGGTGGATGCTATTGATCGAGTTGGAGGATAGGTCCAGATGCTCCAGCAGCAAGTTACCCGTGAACGACTCCCGCCCCAGCTGGCGGATCATGTTCTCGCGCACGATCGCCGTCATGAGGTTCGGGAAACCTTGCAGGTCGATCGAGTCCATGTTGCAGTGGGACAGGTTGATCTTGCGCAGGCTGGCCGACTGTACGTGGTCCTTCTCGTTGGGTAGAACCAGCGAGAGCCGATAGTTGCGCGCCAGGTTAACCTCTTTTAGTGCCGAGAGCCCGGAAAAGACCGTCGGCCCGAGGGTGGACAGTTTGCAGCTGTTCAGCTCCAGTTTCTTCAGGCTCGTCGACTGCATATCGGAGATGGACGTGATGGGATTCCCGGTCAGCTTCAGTTGTTCCAGGTTGCGCAGGCCCTTTATGACCTCCTGGCCCGACACCTTCGATATGCTGCACTCGCTCAGATCGAGATATCGCAACGACAGGCTCGTCAGCACCAGACTCTCGTCGTTGCTGGAGAAGCTGGTGAAGCGGTTCTTGGCCAGCCGCAGCTCCTTCAGGTTGCCCGCCGGCAGCAGCAGCCGGTTCGGGTGAATGTCGGCCCAGTTGGAGATGTTGTTCTCGGAGAGGATCAAAATCGAAAGCGAGGCCATTCCGGCGAGGGCATCTTCCGGCAGTGTGGTGATGGCGTTCGCGGACATATCGAGGTAATGGAGCCTGGGAAATTGACCCAGCTCTGGTGGGATCGTGGTGAACAGGTTGTCGGAAAGATCCAGGATCTCAATCTACAATGAAAGAAACCCAGTTTAATCGCTCTCATCTGAATTAAGAAAGGGACTACAGTAAACTCACATTCATGTCCGCGAAGACAGGCAGCTCCGTAAGGCCACGTCCGGAGCAGTCAACGCAAGACATGCTCTCTTCACAGTCGCAGTTGCATGGCTCGGGACATACTTCCTGTCCAGTGGCTAGGCACGCTACTGTCACCAGTAGAAATGCTACCACAAACAGCGTCTTTCGTTGCATCATTGATCTACGATGGCGGATCGATAGTGAAAAGAAACGTGAGTTGTTTCGTTTTTGAAAGCGTTCCGTAACTGATGATAGCTGTAAATCCTTAAATAAGGTCCGTTCATTATAAACACGAGAACCTGGATTGGATCGGTTCACAATCAACATAACTATTATTCTTTTACCCCAAAGGCACCCGATTTACCAACTGTCAACTTTCAAACGGATAGAAAAAATGCACTTGAACACTGTACACCTTTGACTTTTTCATTGAAAAAAAAAAAAAAAACATGTCTCTATGAGTCACGCCAATAGACAATTGTCAACTCACACTAAACCAAACATTCGGTATGACTTTTACCATGCCCTTCCCGTGCGTACTTGTGTTTGTCTTTTGGTTTGGTGTGGCTTCTGCTTTTGGGGCGCAACTAGAAGTTACCCCCGGTCAGATAAGATAGCGATTATCGGCGTTGGGTTTGTGGTTTACGAAACTGCTACGCTATTGGCCATGATCGAACACGGTGCGATGGAATTTTATCCGAATTTTTTGCTCGTTTTCACAAATTGTTGTTGATGGAAGTGCCACTTTTGGTTGTATAACGATTTTTTGCAACGAGGCGTTTGGGAAAAAGCACATTATTGATCCACAATTGTCGATGCACCATAAATGAATCGATAGAAAACGCCCTTACACTTACTTTGGTTCATCATACACGTAATCTGCAGACGTGCTCGAAGATTTCTCTCTGTTCTCTTTCACTTAGCGGGTTTGTTCACGTCTTAATAACTGGAAAGTTCACTAAATCACTTATAAACAGGTTAATTAACCTATCAAACGGACGGCTACCGATGGTTAACCATTGCCAGACAACGAAGGAACATGGACTAGTGACATGGTCGGGCTGCGCGACTGAAATGAGGCTGCTCACCTGCATCGCGAAGGGATGGGTGTAGATAAGGGTTAGGCCCCACGATATTTCGCGATAAGATAAGGACCGCTGTTTGGTGAAGTTTTCGAAAAAGCTTCCCACTTGCAACTCACCACGTACACGCACACACATTTAACCGGCGGGGTGCTTACAAGAAGCTCGCCATCGAAACACTTTGTGGTGGAGAGTGGCTCGACTTAATGGGGAATTAACTTCACGTACGAGATTTGGTGTGAGACAGGTCGCCTCCGGCTCATTTCCCATCGCTCTGCGCGCCGTGCGGAAATTAAGAAAACCCTCCAACCGGGGCGCTTAGCAGAAGCCATAAATTGTGGCAAATCTGACAAATTCCGCTCATAAATTTATTAGCAGCGAAGCGGCCTAAAACCGCACATCGAAAACTCAATCAAAAAGGGCACACACAAATCCCACGCATGATGTTAATGACGGCGATAGTTTTCCTCCCGCAGGCGAGGCTATGGTGGAGAGATTTTTCCGGCACATTCCATTGGCGGTCGGGGCGGAAGTGGCACAAGCGTAAGACGGTGCGCTGCGTGAAGGAGCGCGCGTCCAATGAGGCGGATGATAATTAAGTGAGCTTATGATTTTCTCATTGATTTTAATGAGCAGAAAATCGACCATTGCTCGGTCTGTCGGTCGGGTATATGCTGTGGTCGGGGCTCCGGGCTAAGGTTAACTGTGGATAATTTTGTGGTTCAGGTTTTTATGAGCCGTCCCATCGCTGGGGAGGTTTGCTCAAATGGCTGTGAGGACACAACGAGGACGTTATCGCTCTCGGTGTACAACCAAGGAACATAATTGTATCACCAAAGGATCGTGTTAATAATATTTCACGGCATGACGGGGCCACGCTCGAGGGTGACATTTGATGGCAAAAAGGTTGGAGCTAGGGAAAACTGCGACCGGCGAAGGGAGGGACCGTCCGATTCGTGTCCGGTGCGTTCGTGCCGGCTCGGCTGCCGAAGAGTGTGTCCACCGAGGCGAGATTGGGAATGAAGAGAGATAAATATAATCCTTCGTCCGCCTTAAGACGTCCGGCGGCAGAACGAAACGGAAATCCTTGCGCTGGGAAGTGATTTCATTGACATGAATGAACGGAACCCTCGTATTCGCGCGATACCAGAACATTTGATGTAAGTATCAATTATTCGTACAACTTTTTATAGTTTTAGTCATGGGAAAATTTATGATACAGTATAACCTCTTAATTTAACGTCTTCAGGGTCGTTAGAATGCTTAAAATAATCTCTCATCATTCGGTTTCAGCAGCTCCGCAATCCAAGCCAGTGAAGTAGGGCCAAGGAAACGCTTTCCAAATGTCTACAATTTGTGTGCGTCGTCTAGTCATTGGGATGGAGAGTAATTTCCAAAGCTTTTGCCGTAGTTTAGTTTGTGTTATTTTATCTTTTATCACAAGGAAAGGCATTGGGACGAAGCAAAGCCTAGATGCCAAGAGCGGCAACGATGGAGAAAGTGAGAAGCTGGAAGATAGGGAAAACTGCGCACCACGTCTGCTGGTTGCTGCTGAAGCCTCTGATTGAACAATATCAATTTTATGGCCCTGGAAGCGTGCGCGGTTTCGTCCGCTGGGAACGGCCAAAATATGCAAATTAGAAAACATTTCCCGGAGTCAGTGTGTGGCGCACATGATTACCGACACCGATAGACGCGTGAAGGGATGCTTCGAACGAGAAAGTGTCCAGGACACATGGCCCTTCCCCCCCCCCTGGCCTGCTCGGCGGTTGATTATATCAGCGTTTTTTCCTCTATTCTTTTCTTTTTATTGCCGCCTCGGTGGTTCTGTACGGCCGGGCGCATTGGCACAATCTATGCATATGTCTTCCGGTGTGAGCACTCGATTTGAATGCGAGCCTCGGCTACCGCCAGCAGCGTTCACTTAAGAAGCCTTAAGTTTGCACGCTCCTAAATCAAGAACGAATCGTGTGCTACCAGCGGAAATTCCCATTACCGTTGTTCCTCCCGAATGCGCAGCCTGGTTTCACGGGAGTCGATTTGAAATAATCAAAATCAATGAACACAACCCTCACCAACCCGCAGAGCCGGGCGTCGGGCGAGCCGGAGTACCGGAAGAGATTGCGGTTAAATGACAATCGTAAAAAAATGAAATGAAGAAATGAAGGACTCCGAATCTGGCGATGTGATTTTCCTCGATTGTACTGTGTTTTTTTTTTTTTTTCGAAGCGATGCAATGAAGGAGGATCCGCGGCTGGGGGAAAATGAAAATATTCGCGCTTTGATAAACGCTCATATTGCGAGACGTTAGGGGAATGGGTGGGTGGCATGGAGGAGGTGGAACATTAGAGTGAGCACTCATTTGAATAAACATAATATAATTCATTTCTATTAAACGATGCATTTTGTGTGACTCTCTTTCCTTTTTTTGTGAAAATCATTTGGATCTCGGAAGTTTGTTTTTTTAAAAGGTATTTTTGTTTCTGAAAATAGTTGTACACATATTATTCTTTTAAGTGACGTTCATGAAAGTGGTAGTTTTTCAAAGAGGTGGTTATTCATAAGCTTTTGGGCATTGATAAGTGCATCGCCTTTCAAGATTTCTGAATACTTTTCGTAAGTGGCGCGGGAAACTTTCTAATGTGAGTCATTAGGGAAGCCAAAAATGTTGCAATGAGAAAGGAAACTATGGCCTGGAAAACTTCTTGAGCTGCTTTCTCGGAAGAGAAGCTGAAACGAACCGCGTTGGTTTTTCAGCAGTGTCGGCCCATCAATTCAGATGCCGAAAATTTCACTACAAGAGAAGCTTTATGCATTATTGAAAAAGTGATAAGACTTTTTGGGGTCTTTCGCTGGACAGGGACACAGAGACGGGGCGGACTTTTTGCAAATGTTCTGCATAAGAAAACCATTAGTGCAGGGAAATGAGCAGCGCATCCGCACGGTTAGAAGCGGGGAGAAGGGTTCTTTTTTGTTTCTTTTTGCCATTCCCGCAGGCATAGAATCGCCAGAGTTTTTCAAACGTTCCCATAAACAGCAACTGCAGCTGAAATAAAAGTCGCCGAGGGACCCAGAACATTGTGATAAGATGTCTTGGGCTGGAGCACTGAGGAATGTGTCTGGCAGGGTAAGAAAAATGCATTTTCATTAGTGCCTTTCTCGTGCTTTCGGGGGGTTTTTTTTTCTTGCCCTGTGATAACACTTTCTGCCGAAGAATGTGAGCATTTTCTTACTAACTATTACGTTACCTTTTGTATCGGTCGTTTGATGGTGCGCAGGTTAATTAATTAGAAAAAGTTTCCCCAGCGGAAGGCATTATGAAATGATTTATGCAGAAAGAACGCATAACTATCTAGCACGGGAGGAAGTTTTCCAAGAAGTCAAACTAGTAACGAATTTCGAGAAAAGATGATGGTATTTGTTTAAAAAGGATGCAGTTCCGGTAGGCAGACGCGGCCAGGTAGGATATATGTTAATATAACCTTTCAACCAAAGTCATAAAATATGCTTTATGCTTTATGGCAATCCATCTCGAAGCGAACTCCCGTCTGATGATGGTTGGCCAGTTGGTAAATTTGTATTCACCAGATCGGATCGTATTTGAGTAAGCAGGTTCACTCATTTCCAAGAAACTAAATCATACTTCTTTGCACAACATGTGTTTCTTAGAATAACCTATCCAAATGACCTCACTGGCCAGCAATGGGTAGCAAAATCTTTTACGAAATCACAAACAAACAACATGACATTTTGGGGCTGTATATGAGCGGGTGACGATAAGACGCTTTGATCATCTTAATTAATCGGAAGCCGCAAGACGGCCCCCTTGTCCATCACGAGCCCTATGTCCTACAGGAACCCCTCTGCAGCGTTCTTTGATAGCGAGGCGATGCATTTGTTTAATTGAAACCGGGCCAAGGCGAATTAATGGGGAAAGTAAACGGACTACACCTCATGAAGGACGTCTTATTGGTCATTCGCTGCTCGCCGCTAGGTGGCGATGAGCGAAGCGAGTGCTTTATTTGCACAGGTGATTCCTAACAAGTCATCATCTTTATGAAATCTTAACATTTCTGGGTCAGTCAAAGCAGCAACCGAATGCTCACATCGGTCGTAAGATTATTATTTGTTTAGGATTGCTTCTTAAGATTGGCTGGCCAGCCGACCGAGGAGTGGACGGTTTTCGAATTTCCACTACTGACATCCTGCTTTTCCAAGGAAACGAAACTCTTGAGCGAAACTGTTGAGGCTTACCGTTGGGGTATTTCTGTTTGCCGACAAAGTCCTGCATGCTTACGGTGGACATTCTTCGAGGGCCTTCGTGTAACAAGATAAGCGAGGCTTACAATTTTTGCTGGTCTAGTGCAAGTAAAGCAAAAATCTCCATAGGAAAGCAAATTGAATAACGTGTGTAAAACTCGAAGGAAACCAAAGGAAATCTTTCGCTTGGCCTCTCTTGCTCTGCACTGACAGGTACTCCGGGTTTTCAAAATCGGATTTTCCATTCGATACTTTCCGGCCCGTTCGTAGTCCACGGAATGTCGTCGCAAAAACGCTCGACGTGGTGGCTGACGAGGAAAAAAGTTACAAAGTTACAACAATCTCAGCTACTCAACCCGCGGTAACGTTTTCAAAGGGTCGCAAGATCCTCCTCGATATTCGACTTATCGCTGTTGCGAAGAGCGAAAAGGGTAATGATATCATCCAATAAAACATTCGAACATGATTCAATTCTCCGGTGCGCGAAGCCTCCGCAGGAATCCTTTTCCAAAGCAGGCCGATTCGGCATTGCCTCGTGGACAGATGTTCAATGTAATCCTTTTGAATGCTGCTAAAAAAGTGGGCAAGAGGGATTTTGTTTTTGCTGGTCGCTGCTCGCTCCAGGAAGGATGCAATGACGTGCAAACGGAAATTGCTATGACTAATCCAGAGAATGGAATCGATAAGGTCAGCTTTAGCCTAATGCTTGCTAATGTGGACGTAGAAGCGTATTGAAAAAGATTTTTAAAACTATGAATTTTTTATAAACTGAAAGTGGAATATTAGAATGTCTGCTGAGAAATTCGATGTGGTGCTGGTAGATGTGCTATTCGTTACGGAGAAAAGACAATAAAATCTAAAAGTGAGATAGAGAGAAAACATTTATCTCATGGCAATAAAAAAAAACCGTTTGTGTGAAACCCAAATCGTTTAGTTAGCGCGCATCCCAAAACCGCGAATAACCTACAAATCTAAACGATAACATTTATTAGACATCTAATAAATCAGCATTCCTGCTGCTCATCCACCTCCCGAACTCAATTACTGGGTGGCGTGGAAAATAGCGTCAGAAATCTATTTGCTTTTGCGATGCCCCGCAGGATGTGCTCCGATGCTGTTCATACCGGACGTCAAATAAATCGCAAACGTCGGCCTTGTTCTTTTCTCAAGGCTCCAGGACCACGCAGGGCCGGCTCTGGCTCGTGCATAAATAAGACAATAAATAGATAAATACTTATCTAAACTTTTAAATCATGACTGATTCGCATCCCTCATAAGGCGGAGAAAAAGAGGCGACCATCGTGCTCACATGAACTCCGCGTTAGCACGCGGGCACGGAAACACGGCGGGACGTTGTAAGCGATTTGATTTAAGATTTTGTTCTCGTTCGCGTATGGAAAGGGGGCAAGGTGTCAGGCAGAATGAGTGAGGGGAGAGGCACCGCGAAGGACGATGATTTGAATATCAAACCGGCGTGGAATGGTGCGAGAAGTGATGAGAAAGTATGAGCATCGTGGCTGTCGAGCCCGCGGAGTTCGCGGTTGCGTGGCTTCAGGACGTAAGCCTCACATATCCTTTTTGCTTCATTGGCCCAGTGGGACCGATGCTGGCCGAGCAAATCGGAACAATATTTCACATTAAACACGGCGAATGGGAAGAAGCAAAAAAAAAAAACACACACGAACTGCAATTCCACAGTGAATTATATGGTCTTACGTGAATTATTGGGAATGGTGGGTGGGAGTCCTTCTCGAGGCTAGAGACTGGCTTGCTGCCGCCAGCGAAAGTTCCACGTGGACGAACGGAGCGATGTGTGTGGCAAATGTAATAAAATCATGCCTCAGAAAAATTATGCACGGCATATATTTCTATTTTATTTAAATTTAGTTTCTTCAGCCCTTGAGAGACTGTCTCTGCGCTAACCTTCCCTATGGAACACTTTTCGTATCGGTTGAAAGTAACTATAGCCAAAATAGGAAGTCTATTACGAAGAACAATTCCTCATGTTATTTCAATAAAGGTAAATGTATGCCGCTCACTTGGCGAGTGAATAAATTTATGAGAAAACTCATTTCGTCTCACATGGCAGTGATTTACCAAGGTGCACCAAACTTAATGAAGAGTAACAGGGTTTGCAGTGTTTAAGATTTTTCAAACCATTAGTTTTTCATCCATTTTGAGTGTCACCAAATTCTTTCATCAACAATCAAAACATAATTACATTAGATGGATAGAACCAAACGTTCCAAAAGCAGAAGGGGAAGAGATGATTACACTTCCGTTGTGGCTGAAATCGGAAAACGGAATCCCTTCGACTCATCAACGCTGAAAACATTATTATCGCCTCCACCACCGTTGTAGCCGCCAGGTAAATGGAATGGTGAAAGCAACTATCATATCCCTGACAGACAATAATTTTCTTCTCCTAACTGTTAGCTGGTCCAAATCCGGCGAACAGGTTCACCTTCCTAGTGGGATGATACCCAGCGGAGGCGGAGAGAAGGACAAGGAGTTTTTCCGAAGCGGAAAGGCAACAGGAAGATGTCACCGAGCGTTTGTCTGACAGCTTGAACGACACTATCTCGATAATTCGGAAATGTTGTTTTTTTTTCATGGATAGTTTCTACAAGGAAAAGTTTCTTTGTGCAAGTTGATAGTGTTGGTATCGATGTCGGAGTTATTTGCGCGTAAGTACGAAAGCATAATTTTTTAAATCACAAATTCATGTAAAAATTATTGCAAAACGTGTTTTTTTACTGTATTGAATTGCTTATTATATGAAAAAGCCTCTCTTTAAATTTCAGCAGATCGGTGTGTGGTTTTTAAGGTGAAACAGTGTTTCTTCATAGAAGGTTAAGAAATATGTCTTCATTACCGACACATGGTCAACGTGGTGCGGTTAAACATTTTTCGCCATTTCTTGCGTTAATGGCGCTTACATTAATAACCACTATCAGCGTGAGCAAAAACAGGACGTTTCAAGGCACCCCCGGGGCTCAGGTGAGCCATTCGGGATGTGTGGAGGGATGCCACGGACTTTTTGAAAGTCCCCTCAGCATCAATGGGCTCCAGCGAATGGGGTATTAGAAACTAAAATATTAGCTGTAAGTACACGGTCCCATCCGTGAGCACGTGAACCTTACGGGCGGGAGATTTACTACTCCGCGTCGCTCCGAGGGACGTGGGGACTTCGTGAACATCCTAGACACATCCTTGAACGATCAATGAGCGTTAGCGTTTCCGGATGTATTTACGTCTTGGTGGAAAAGATGCAAAGGCTCACGACCGGGGTTTCCGAGGAAAGAGGAAGAGGAACTTCGCAGGCACAGCAAACGTCTTGAAGGTGGAGCTAAACTCATCTGGTCTGGGATGAAATATCCTTTCCCGCATAGCTCCACACGTACATGCTCACTACACGCTCATTCATCCCAAGCCCGGCGAATGCTCCCAGCCGGGCCGAAGATAATAAATAAATTATCTTTTATGCCCGTGTGCAATAAATTAATAAATATTAAACCTTCATTAAGTTTGGCTTGCGCCCGGTTTTTTCTCGCCCCATCGTCCCGAGGTCCATCGGGAGGGAAGAAGGGGCACCTGGTGTGCGTGGAACGGTTTCTTGCGCCCTTTTTCGGAAGAAAGGAGCAAGTGTTGCCCCGGCGAAAGGCGTGCAAGAGAAAGTAATCTTTACTTAACATTTATTAGATGCAGCCTGGGATGCGCAGCGAACGGAAGCCTTAACCATTTAGGGGCGGTCCTTAAGTGTATCCTGCCAGCGAGGAGCGACTTCACCGTCACTATCGGTGCCACTGCACGACCGGGAGGTAAACTGAATGGCCATAAATAGTTGGCTGGCGCAAATAAACACTCCAAAAGCGGGCCACGTACGCACGCTGCGGTTCTATGATTTGCGGCATGTCCGGAAAATTCTGCCCGGGACCGTTTCCGTTTTATATAGGGGCAGCTTTGCGGAGTTTAATGAGAGCCTTGGGCTGCGAAGTGGTGCGTAATGCATACCGATACGCAGCGATTTTCCCACCAACTGACCGTCGTATGCTTCGTTCGCTTTGAAGGCTTGATTAGCTTCACTCGCAACGGAGACTTTTCAGATCTGGGACTTTCTGGTTTTGGTGCGACTGATGACCGAGTGAGCAGAAAATTGGTGCTCAGCATAGATATGTTGTTATGTGCGCAAGATGGGAGGTCGACTCGTTATTGGCACGATATGCACGTTGGTCCCAAAATTTATAAACCTCTAATCATTCAATCCCTTCAAACCTGATGAGTGCATGGGGTATTTTATAATGCATGCTATCAAGATTTTTAGTAAACACTTCTTCTTCCATTTGACTGTTTGTGACTTACATTAGAATCCAACAGTGCATCTCAGTTTCAGAGAGTTAAAAAACATTACATTTTGCTCGTTTTGATAACTTACTTCACACGGAAGATTAATCATCGCTAAATCAGTTGTGATTGCTTAATGGGATGCAGGAATAAATTCTTCCCATTCGTTCCACATTCTGGCTGATTTAAATAGCAAAAAGAGAAAAGAAAACTCGTCCAACATAGCTTCTTTCCCTGCCTGTTGACAACGACACCGCGAAGCTGAAAGCTCCTGAAGGCGGTCATAAGACTCATAAATTACTCAGCAAAGCTACCTTAAGATTAAACGACTTGCGAAGCAGAACGGGAAAGAGCGCAAGAAAGGTGGTGTGCCATTGCGCACCGTCTATTTTCAAGCAGCACCAGGCGGCAAGATAAGCCGTCCGGCAGGAAAACTCATCCTTCTAGACAACACGACCGGTGCAGGTGGGAAAAGCTGGCCTCAAACATACCCGGCCGTCGAATCAATCCACAGGCGGACAGGGAACTTCAACGGTGCGAAAGGACAATTTCTCGGCCAGGATGACATTCTTTCTTTCTTCATTTGGAAGGAGTGCACGTTGGAATCGACGCTCGTACTTATCCCGTTTGCCCGCCCTCCGCCGGGGAACGAGAGCACCCACGAGGTGTTAAGATATGAATCCTTCAACGAAAAATGCCTTCCCTTGCAGGCAGCCCAGCGGTTCCCGGGCTGGCGAACGAACGGAAACAAGCGGAGCTGGAATGGAAGCCGGGTTCCGTTAAGACGGCCGATCTTATGAGACAATAAATCATGCACATAATCGTTTGAAGATAATAATAATTTAATTCTATTTTCTTTCACACTTTCGCGTGCGGCAAAAATCTTCCTTGCCGACGCTCGCACCGATTACACGGCGAGCAAAATCGGTGGCGCAGAGTTGCGTTTCCACCTGGGCGAAATGGGATGTATGGAAAGTTTTAAGATTTATTGTTCCGTTATTTTTACACCTCCCACCACGAGGGTGGGTGGTGCGAGATGAAGGAAAGCCAAATGAAGCAGGATAGCGTAAGGATTTTCGGCAAGCTTCACCCAAAGTAAGGAGGTGACATTCGTCGGAGCGAGAGCATTGAACGAGTAGGCGCCTCGTGGCTTTCGAAGAAAAATCGCGCCCATTTGGTGTCGCACCCCAGTCGTGGCGAGGGAAAATTCCTCCTGCTCCGGCCCAACACGGTGTCGCACAGTGTTGCGTCTAGTCAAACGAGGAATTATGAGTAATTGTAATTAACTGCAGCGTGAATGTTTTTATTATCAATTTTAAGGATTCATGAACCGAGCGTAAACCCCTCACCGGTGGATCCATTTGAATTCCTAAACCCCGTTTCACGGTCCTAAATCACCCAAACCGTTAGGTTTGTCTGTTTTTTTTTCTCCCTTCATCCGGATGTTTGTTGGCGTGAAGAAGAAACCTTTCACAGAAACACACTTCCATTCTATGGGATCGTTTGCGGTTCTTATGTTTGTGAAGGACTCCATGGTTACGGTTCCATACTTTTTGCGTACGAACATGCGTGAGTGTGTGCGCCTGGATGGATGCTGTAGATTGAAGGCTGATTCTTAGACAGTCAGGCCGGGTCGAACCCAACCACCGAGAGGGGTTGCAACGTACTTTGCTATCCGATGAAATCCGGCGACCTTTTCTCGAGGCAGACAATGAAAATTATCCCCGCATTCAACGCTGCAATCAGTGCAGAAATTTATAATCTTGCAAACGCCGTTGGTTTCCTTGGGCGAAGGGTAAGCAAAAAGCGGCGGCTCCGTGGGACGCGCGCTAAAGAACGGATTAGATATATATTTAAAAAGGTGATTGTTAGTGAAATAACAGGGCCCGTTTTTATGAGTGAAACATTCGTTGTCATCGCTCAGCAGGAAATGAAACAATATGTTTAAGTTCATGTGTTTATATTTGTTCTTTTTCATACAGTTTGAAGTACGTATTTTACAACGTTTGGAATAGTTTTCAATGGTGCATTAACCTCATTAAGTTCATAATTATTTATTCGCTTTAGTTCTATAACGTGCTGCTCTACTTTCACCATCCTGCTAGTGGTTTGCATACTTGGCTGTTCTCTCGCTATGATTTTCTTCAACCTTATTTCATCGTCTTATGCTTTGCCTTTGACTTTTACGTGTGCAATCGTTAGCTATAGCTACTAATTGCCTATTTTACTTACTCGTTACTATTCATAGTTTGCGTACGGAAGGATGTTAAAACTTTGAGATACCTGAAACGAAAGTGGATACATGTGCAACGTTCACTATATGCATTTCTCGATACTAGATGGTTCTGGGTGAACACATGGCGTACGTGCAAGAACGATGTCACCAGGAGTGATCGTGCATACGTGATTTTGAGAAATCGATGTGAACGCGTTTAAATCTTGTGATAAATGTTTGCCTGATTTCGCTACGCGTCACTCGTAAGGAGCAACGTTTGACGAGTGCGCGTGCCCTGGTGTGTGTGAATGTATCAGTGAAAAGTCTAATATTTTTTCCTAATCTTACTTCTAGATGCTTCCATTCAATTGAGCCTATCATCTTGCATTTATTAATCATAGTTTAAGAATATTTTATTTACAGCAATAATGTTTGATCACTAGCACGTGTTTCACTAAAAAAACCACAATGATTCCATCCGTCCCAGACAGTCTCCGTTTGATTTTCATAAACTTACTACTTACAAAGGAAAAGTTAGCAGCGATTGTAGCTAAACCCAACTGAAATGCCTCACAGAATATCTCCCAAACGGAACGATTTTATTTTTAAATTATGCCAACAAAACTGGAAAAAGGACAGGGGGAAAATAGCGAAACAATTAATAATTAGTCAACGGAGCGGTATTTCATACCGTGTTTGTTTACGTTTCGATGTTTAAGAAATGTTTTAGTTCAATTGTAGTTTGCCCTGAACGCGGCAAATCTGTCTAAAACGAGCTAGAAATAAATACGTTTATACCGATAGCAATAGACGCTAAGACGGGGGACACTACACTCTTCATTATCTACGTTGCAAGCTCCCGAGATTTGGCAATGAGCGCTCCTGGACGAGAAAAGGATCCCCTGATGCGATTCATCCACCATCATCATTATCGTCGTTGGCTCGCCCGTGAAAATGATGTCTATAACCGCGAGCGTGTAAATCCAAAATCCTGCTCCAACACTGGCGATCATTTATCGATGCACCATCACCATCCGAATCGGTGCAAGCAAAGCTGATTGTCGTCATGCGATAGTTGAGCCCGGTCGGGTCGATCTCCGTCCGCCGGGTGGATGCCGGGGAATTTTCCCATTACGAATTTTCCAATTAGCTGAACCGCACTTGCAAGGTGCATAAGCCTATTTGATGTGGGATTTATCAAAACCGTTGGGCCGACTTCGCTCCCCATCGGGAAACTATGCCACGCGCAACACGGTTTGAAGCGAAAAGGCCGTTTAAAATCAGCCGTTGCTAAAACCCGCAGGCAGGGAGCCCCGTTTTCGAAGAAAAAAACAACTTCCGTGTAGAGCAGGAAATAAGCTGGGAGAAATATTGGCTTCAACACGCCCGCACGATGAAAGGCGCAGGGAGAGAACAAAGTGATGCTCGAAAAATTATCACTAAAATTATCATCACCGATAATGTAATAAGTGCGGTTTGCGCTCTCATCCTTTCGCGCTGCGGCAATTCGTAGTCCTTTGATTGATTGGCCAAAAAATCGCACACCTACCGGATAATGATGATGGTGGAAGAAAGGGAAGTGGGTAGGGGGGGGGGGGGATGGTAGGAGAGTGGAGAATGTTTGTACCATTTTACCGGTAACCGCATTACGAGCCGACCGGCAACATCATCGGCCTTCTGAAGCCGGCGAGGATGCGATGCTGTTGCGCCACAAAACCAACCCCCCCATTTGATTGATCGAACCACAAGCTGAGGAGGGCGAGGCCAGAGGAAAAGAGGGTGGGGGGGGGGTGTGTGTAGAGCGCTCTCGTAGGCACGAGTTTATTTTCCGCCTATTAATTAATAAATAATCATAAATATTATGCCAGTTGCGTGGGGTTCGAACCCTGTTGAGCTTTTCCGGCAGCAGTTTCCCGGTGGTGAAAACTACGCTGTTTGCCGCCAGGCTCGAACTTGGATAAAAAAATGCTAAAGAGCGGACAGTAAAAGTGGGCGTAAGCCTTGCCTTGCGCGGGGTCATTTTGTTGTTGAACCGGAAAATCTCTGCATACACCATTGCCATTCCGGCCGGCCTCCAGCGCTTCTGGAGCGCTTTTGTTTGCGTGTGTGAGGTGTATGCAGGTGTATGTGTAAGTGCGCGTGTAATGATTGTGTTACTTTTCATCACAAAATCATCCGAGACCCCGCGGAATCCGTTTCATAGTTCATCGCTGGGGCACGCTTCGCTCTTTCATGAAATTGTCAATCAGGTTTTCCAACCGATGGCGTTTGGCGAGTCGCTGCGGTGACAACTTTCCGGCGGGCAATGGTTGGTGATCCGGTGGGTGGTGATTCGCATCTTAAAATTGTGCGCCTCATTTTTCGTTCCATTTATTTTAATTATATAATGAGGAGCGTAATTCCCATTCTGGCCGATAATAACCAGTGCACACCTTTTTCATACACTGGCCGGGTGTATGCGTGGAAATACGTGTGATTGGACAAAGAGGCTCAACGATGGTTGGACGAAGCCCGTACCGCACTCGCGACGGTTTCATATCCAACAACAGTGAAAAGCTTCTGTTGATCGGCCATGCTGATGAAAGCTTGCGAAGAGTTTTCCCTTTTTTGAACGGGGAAAAAACGGGTGCGGGATGAGGGGGTTGGTGCAACGAAGGGGATGGACAGGAACTTATTATTGTAAGCGTACTTCATTGGAAACACCGCCGCCGATGTTTCGAACCAAAAAAGAATCAAGTAAGTCGGCTCAATTTTCAAACAGGCATGGAGGGGGAAAACTCATCGTTAACTGTTGTCCTCCCGGGACGCATTGATGCGATTGCCATATACGCAGCAGCGTTCCGAAGCCGAGCATTATTGCGTTAATTATTTGATAGCCTATTATTTTTCAGGTGAAAAAATGTGAGACTACTCAATGTACTTTCATCTGGTTTCGGTTCGGTGTGATGGGCGCCGGGTTTCACACTTTTCCGGAGAACAATGATGTCATTGACGGATTAGCATTTTGTGGGCCGGGCCTGAAATTTACGATTCAATTTGTTGGTGCGCTGCGTTCCCCCATCCCAGCGACCCGTGGGATGGTTTGTTTGATTCTTTCGTTTCATTTGAATCGTTTTCCTCGCCGGAGCGACTCATTGCATCGTAGTTAAGGTAGTCGAAAGTGGGAGAAAAGTAAAGGGAAAATAAATGAACTATAAAACCGCACAAAACCATTTTGGAACTAGACTGACCGCTGTTTGATTCGTTGATAGTAGTTTCTTAAAGAAGACTAAAAGTTCCCATTTTCGGTCCTAACCGCTATCACTGATAGTCACTAATTTTTACATATCCATTCGATTGCAGCTCACTGTGCTTCCCAGCGCAACAGGGGCTTACAGATACCTCTCGCTCACTAATGGCTGCTTGGGTAGGGAATATTGCTACTGCTAAACACTGTCGACGTCACCGCGGAGACGCCAGTGGCGCTAAAGTGGACGCTCCTTGACGCTCTCGAGATCGTGATGGGAATACACCGTGTAGACGCAACTGTCTGACTACAACCGCTCAAGGGAAGGGAGTTGTGGCGATGGTCTTTGGTTCTTGAATGTTCCGCGGTCTGGTGCAGTCTAGTCCCGTTCGGCGTGGTGGAACTTGTGCAGCTGGGACGCCTCGTGCAGGCTGGACAGGTGCGGGGCATCGTGCAGCGCGGCCAGATGCGCCTGGTCGCCGAGGCTGACAAGATGCTTCTGTTCGGCGAGATTGGCCAGGTGCGCCTGGTCGGCGAGGTTGGCCAGGTGCGCCTGCTCGCCGAGGTTGGCCAGCTGGGCCGGGTCGTAGAGCGACATCTTCAGCCGCTTGCACTTGGCGCGCCGGTTCTTGAACCAAAACTGCACATTTTTGCTTTCGAGCCGCGGGAACTTTTGTCTGTTTGGAAGGGATGAAATATGAAGAAGGAAGATGCAGTTAGTCATGGCGAACTTCCGGGGAAGTGTTTGGAGATGGCTGCGGGGATATTTGTACCTACCGGTAAGGCATCCGGTTGAGATCTTCGGTGTACTTCAGGATAAGGTTGTGCGACGGGTGCGTGTTCATCGAGAACCACTGCTCGAGCTTCGGCACCTCGGTGACGGGATCGATGAACGTCCGGTTGCGCTTCCGCCGCTCTTCGCTGTTGAACGACAGGTTGAGCCCGCCCTGCCCCAGCGCCCCCGGGCTGAACTCTCCCTTCAGGTGCATTCCGGCGGCGCCCTGCATCGCGGGAATGTAGTGCGACATGTACATGATCGAGTGCGACAGCATCGGGTTGTTCATTGCGAACGGCAGCTGGCGCTTGGAGTCCGGCGACGGTGACCGGTAGTCGTCCAGGTTGCTCACGTCCGGTTCGTCCATGTCTAGGTCCTCGGAGGCGGGCGAGTGGGACGAGCGCTGCGGAGAGCTGCTCCGTTCGTTCGAATAGTTCGACTTTGGCTCATCGTTCACGAGCGTCGACTCGTTGGCGGATTCGTTGTTGTTTCCATTATTGTTGTTGTTGTTGTTATTGTTGTTGCTGCTGTTGCTCGAGTTCAGCCCAGCACCGTTATTGTTGTTACTGTTGGTGGACCCATTGTTACTGCTGTTGTTGTTGATGTTGCCGGTGGCAGAGTTTTCCGAGTTGAAGATATGGTTCGCTGGCGGTGGAGGCGGTGACCGACTACCCGGGCCAGCATGGTGCTCCTGCTTGATCGGCGTTTGGTCCGAGGGCGTCAGAGGGTGGTTGCGCTCGTGGATGGTCAGCGAGAGGGGTAGCTGCGGCGACATCGGCCGGTGCATATCGTCGTCCATCTCGTCCTGCGAAAGATTGTCGATGTCCTCCGAGGGTGCGCTCGGCGAGCTCTTCATGTAGTCGGCCTGCGAGAGCATCATGCCGGGCGTACCAAACCCGTTGGTCATGCTCTGGCGCATCTCGGCGCGCTTCTGAGCCGCCCGGGCGTTCTTGAACCAGTACACCACGTTGTTCACGTCCAGCGGCTTTCGCCCTCGGCGCGACTCGAGCGAGTTGAGCTGCACCACGAACGCTTGGATCTGCTGGCGTGACGGGTGCGGGTTCTCCTGGAACCAGCGCTGCAACTTGGGCAGCTCCATCTCCGGGTCGAAGCTGGTGCGCATGCGCGTCTTCTGGTTCGGGTACTGCGAGTGGACGGTCTGCAGCGCCGGATGTACCACCAGGTTGTGGTGCTGGGTGGGACCGTGGTGCGCTGCGGCTCCAGCGTCCCCCACCAGCAGGCCAGCCTCCCGTTTGGCCGCGTGCAGCCCAGGGAAGCCGTGACTGGGGAAGTCGAGATGGTCGCTCGGTTGCGGCGGGTTCGCGAACGGTAGGATCTTGTGGGCGATCGGGTTCGGCTGCGGAGCGAGCTGGTTGCTCCACCACTGGTCGAAGTTGCGCCTCGTCTCATCGGTAATCTCCGGCGTGAAGGGGAAGGTGTTCTGCAGCGGACTGCGGCATATTTGCGATAGTGTTATCTGAAAGTAAACCGGACCGAAGAAAGCGCGATTAGTTGCGCGGCATGGGTTTTATCTCCCTGAATTAGAGCGCACTGAACGAGATTGTAGTGCAGGGTAATCCACTGGCAACGGCGCGGGTTGCGTGGGATTAAGGTTATTCCGCCAGCCGTTTCGCTAATGAGGCTAGTCGTGGAGTGTCACGGTCGTGTAGTTGCAGTTAAAATCAACATCACCACGCTACTGAAAGTACTCGAAGATAAATTCTTGAAACCGTCTAGAAGCTGCTCCACGTAACAGCAAAAACGGAGCGTTCTTATGATCGTATGCAACATTCAACTCGTCCATATCATTCCGAGCTTGAAACGAGAGCCGGTTTGGCCGGTTGGATAATATTGACGGTGATCTTGAGCCAAAGATGCGGTGCGGTAAAATTCAAACTCATTCCATCCGTATACCATCCGCTCGAGTGCCTAATCGGGGCGAAATAGGCAGGCAAACAGGCCAGTATCTTATCGCGCACATCCTCATCCACCCTCACTTCAAACGAAATGGCACGGGGAGCCGGATAACGTGATATGATAGATGAGCATGGTCACCCTACATGGTGCGGCAAAAGAAAAAAGAAACGAAAACAGAAAAAAGCCGGAAAGATTGAAGGGGCCACTCCGTTCATCCTTCGGAGCGACGCTTTATTTTGTAGTTTGCCGCTAAAGTTAAACATTCCGCGATGACATTGGCAAACGAAAGCTGGCTGATAAAAATAAAACCAACCACAAGTGGGGTCTTGGGCGAATCTACGCCATCCAAGGCGAGCTCGCAATATCGAATGAAGACATTGAATGGACACAGTTGGGTTGCTCGAGGGCAAGTTTTAAGATAAGCTTCCAAATCATACCGCTCGTTTGAGCAACTAAGTTGCTACGGTAGAGTTTTATGGATCGCCTAGGCGAAGCGCTTGTTCGTCTTCGGTGTCGTGAAATATTCTCCAGCATTTAAGATAGAGCACGCTCCAAGTTCGTCCTCTCTCCACTGGAATGGTACCGAATCGGAACTTAATCTTATTAGGATAATCAGAAATGTTTTTCTCCTCATCGTACCATTAGTGCGTTCGTGTATGTGACCTGTGTGCCTAGGAACTAGGTAGGTTCGTAGCGCGAAACCAGTAGGATCTCTGTCTGATTAGACTATGCTGCTTCGCAGGGGCGAAGGTGATCGTGGTGGAAGAAAAGGGAAGGAGTGATGGAGGCTAACTGCCTATTGGAAGAATTAAATCTTTAACCTTCACCTTCCTCGCTATCATTTCGCTCGCTTCACACAAGTGTGGCTCAACTGTCGAACCCGCTAGAAGTCCCTCACCCTGCGTGTTCTCATAATAAATAGATTTGTTTTTCCCGAAAGCTTTCCCGACCCCACCACCGCCACCCCCTCGTTCACCCACCGAAATGGCAGCTAAGCTTCCCCGCCTTCCCGGCGATATCTTTAAGACGTTGCGAGTCGAAGTTCGCTCTCTCACCAGCGCTCGCTCCGGTGATCCTTTGGATTGGAATCCGGAATCCTTCGGTGCCTTGCAGTTGGGGTTGGCCGCAGAAGAAGGGTGAGGAGCGCGGCAGTGCACAAAGTGGGAAAGAGAGGGCAGGGAGGAAAGGCTTAGCAGTGGCAGGGAGATTTCAAGTGTCTGATGTATTATAAGCCATCCAACGGATGGCATCCACCGGGCGCCCTCAGCCTTGCGCCCAATCCGAGGGGAGGCCCCACGCGGGAAAGGGGGGCCTCTTCAGAGAACAAGAGCTCGAACAGCCGATGCTGGAGCGGCGATTATTTTGCCCCTGCCGGGAGGAGGAGGAGGATTGTATCGAAAGGCTAGCACGAGGACATGCGAAACCGGAGGACGCGTGCGGAACGGCATGTTTGGTATTAAGGATCGCTTGCCAATTCCGGCCGGCGCTTAAGAAATTCCGAGCGTACGAACAAACATACACACCACCCATACAAACACGAACGAACGCGCATCCGCGTATCAAGACGTTGGAGCGTCAGCAGCCCTAAGGATGTGTTTATCTCTCGGGATATCCTTGGCAGGTCGGAGTTGGCGGGATGTGTGTAGGTTGTGGAACTGATCCGTTGTTAAAAGCCCGAGCTTCAGGAAACATCGGCGACGGTGCTACAGTGTGTATTTGTGTTTACTGAAAGTGAGTTCGTAAATAACGATTTGCCTCTAGCTTCAACATTTCCAATTATCAGGCAAATCACAAGACTCGCTAAGTAAACCTTGACCTTCGTGTTTACTTTTATTTTCCAACGACAATCGTGCAACGACGCTTCGAATCAAATGTTGTTCTATATCTTCCATAAGACCTAGTGCGCTACTATTCTGGTACACACTGTACGCAGCTACAGTGAGCGTATTTCCCATCCCTTGAGTAGGGATTGGGATAAATTCTTATACTTAATACTTCTTATTTGTTTGTCTGATAGAAAACCGTAGTCGCAACCCTTTCGTCCACCTTCCCCCTTGGCTCGTTTCTTAGATCGTCTGGTACAGTCGCACGCTTCCGTGTGTTAGCGCTGTGCTGGCTGTAAATCCATCGCTTTCGAACACACGTCTTGGCCTTGCGTTCATCGTATTCAGTGTGCGTGTGCTTCACAACGATTCCAGATCATCGTCACTCTTTGGCATGCAAATGTGGCCGCTTGTATGTGTGCTGGGCTGTTTGTGTGCACTTATTATCATTAAGAAACGATATTAATTTTAATTTTCTTCGAGAGATTACGTACAAACTTATAATCTTTCGGAATTCAATCTTAATTCAGTGAAATATACGTGTATACCCTCAACCGACCGCCCATCGTCGTACTTCTGGCGTGCCGAATGATAAATTGTAGACGGGAACAGTCCTACAAACGAAACCCACCGTAGACGGAGAGCATCGACTCATTTTCTTTACTAGCGCACGTTTCAGATCTCCTTCCGTTGAGAAGGAAACGGATAAATCTTTCCGTCCTGATCAGGCACGGTTTTAGACGAGTATACTCTGTTTGAGGCAGCCATTTCCAATTCATAGCGTAGTGGAATGCGGTTGGGTTAGCCGGTTTGTGGTTACAATCGGTAAGATCACATCCGGGGAAGTGAAAATCCGGAAAACCTCCATCGGCAAGAGTGAGTTGAAATAAAGATGATCTGATGATGTTTCGGGTCTTGCTCACCGCTAGTTTGCCTGGAGATCATAGCTGTGCCTTTCGATGGCGAGATTTACCCTTTTCTTTAGAGTGCCATAAAATCAACCGGGCACTTCATAGGCTCAGGAAATCAGATCTCTCCCATCGCCTTTGTCCGGTTTCACCGTGGCTTATGATTGATTTCAATTGCCTCAATAAAACGGGTAAGAGCCGTGTATCAATCAGGGCAAATCACACACCGAGGCGCGCACGTCGATTGCCCGGTAGCGTTCGCAATCTCTTCGGCCACAGAAGCACAGGGCAAGCATTTTTATGGCAGGTACTTCACTCCCGATACTGGCCGATTTGGTAGAGATTGTCGAGCGATCGATACCAGACCGTGGGGGTGATGCCTGATGCGAGATAATTATATAGGCAAAATTTGATACTTGCTGGCGCTGTTTTATTTTTTTCTTGACTCGCCGAATGAAGACTACTGATAGTGTGTTGTAGGGCGTTTCGTTAATTGGGGGTCACGATAAGACGACTTTATTTATAGCAGAGTCATCGATAGATAGTTTGATATGAGCTCGAGTTTGTTTTGAACAGCTAAGCCTTGAACAGGATACATGTGTCCAATTCCAATTCTTTATGTAGAAGATTTTGAAAGATACCTAAAATTGTGAACATTTCCAAGAGCAGCATAATTCAGTCGTGGAAAACAACCATCTGATCGGAGCATGGAAATGAGGCGAGCACAAAGATTGCACCAAATCACTTTGCTGGCAAGCCATGGATTACCCATTAAGATATTGTTCTTTGAAACGGTTTTTGGTGGAAATCGAGTGCATTCCTTGGGTGGACGCTTTCCCATCGAACAAGTGCCCGTGGGCCGATTTTAATCAAATTTCATTATCTTCTATTCAGATGGAATGAAAATACGAATGGCGCGCGAGTTAAAAGCATTTCTCTCCCGGTCAGCGGTTGGAAAATGTTAATGATTTGACGGATTCCAGCCGGCCTTTCCCCCGAACGAGAGGGATATCGAAGGAGGCGTCGGCACAAGCGACGAAGAATCGAAGCTCCCTGGAGTGAGAAGCACGACGCGCACAGTGGGGGAGAATAATTTAATTAGAATTAGCCACAACTACGCTCGAAGAGGACGATTTGTTTGCCGATTGAGGCGTCGAGTGGAGGTTTGGGTGAATGTAGGTGGGTTTGTTGTGATTGAGAAAAGAGCAACTCGAGGACGGAAGGAATCGTCGTTTCCCTGGCGTGAGTGGGCGGACGAAGTGAAAGTGAACCTTTCTTGAGATGGCATCCAGCTGTTGTAGAATAAATATTTGCGGAAGGAATTTCGGCCTCGCCTTCTCCAATACCGCTTCTCGCTTAGCTGCCTCCAAAGCGATACGGAAAACCTTCTTACGTTTCGGCAACAGGCGGTCGACTTACCTCATCCAGGGGACAACCGGTCGATCGCAGCAGTGCGTGCGACTGGAGAATGAGCAGCTTCAGCAGCTTATCCTTGATTTCGGCCAGCTGGGACGGCTTGTTGCGCAGGATCGTTATCTTGAGCGTCACCACCGAGGTCAGCTCGCCGAGGATGTCGTTGACCGAGACGAGCGGATTGTCCGAGATGGCGTCGAGGGAAAGGGACTTCCAGTTCTTGATCGATATGGAGCCTGAGGAAAACAGGAAAAGGCGTGGTTGTAAAACAACTTTTTCATCTCTAATCAATTGTAGGCTTTGTTGCAAGGCTTTTATCCAGTTTTCGATCGCGTTATTGACACATTTGTCGCCGCAAATTCCGAAAAAAAACATGACTGCGAATGAATTTGACTTACCTCTAGCAGCATTGGAGATCTCTGTGGAGTAGCCGAGCCGCTGCAGGGCGGTCGTTACAATATCACAAAATGGCGTCGCTGCCGGGATGATGACGTAGCTGTCGGTTTCGATGTTCGGCCGTCGTTTCCACGGGTTGCGGGTGTCGAAGTTGAGCGTCGCCTGAAGCGAACTGACGGACTCGACGACGCAGTGGAGCGGTAAGGATTTCGCTGCAAGAAAACGAAGGAACGAGAGAGCAATAGATAAGAAAAGGAGCATCAGGAATGAAAACTATTAGCCTGAAATTTCATCATTTCCGGGCGCCCGGCCATGTCAAACGTGACTTGTCGATAAAATCTTTCAATAATCTCGTCGCCCCTCGTTGTCCGGGGCGCGTTGCAGCATCTTTGCTCTTCCGGTTCAATGGTTCAATCTGAAAGACGTCTCAACCGTTGAGGGCAAAATTTTAATCCCTCTTCGGCAAGTTGGCGCCGCTCGGTGGCCAAATCAGGGTCGACTGCCGATTGCTCTCTCGAGCCACCATAACGCCCTCCCGTCCGGATTCGGCTAATTCCATTTCAAAAATCATAAAGTCAACATTTTAAAACCGTTTCATCAAGCCCAGGCTTATAGCTCGTGATGTCGCGGGTCGATCTGGAGATGCCTGGTGGGGCTGTCAGATCTATCGGGAGGAAAAATCACTTAAGGCATTTGCCAATACAAATCGAGTGGACGGATTTTTGAGCGCACGTTGGGTGGGCATTGGTGGGGGAGAAAAATTATCTCTTCATTAAATTTGATTCCCTCGTGCCGATGCGCCGCGATGTCGGTCGAGAAAATCATTCTTATCCTGCGGGAGTGATTGGGGCAAAACGATGAAAGCAACGGTCGGGCGTCGCGGTTGATGGCGGTCGAAATTGGCAGGCCGGAAAATCCGCAACGCTTTTAAGGAGGAGCGGCAAACCCATCGCGCGGCACAAAGCACCATCAGCGTTTCGGCATTGGCTGTTAGTTTATTTTTTCGGGATGCGATGATGGCGAAGATGGTAGATAGGGACGTTAGATATGGCTGGGGTGTAAGGTTTACCAGGAAACAGTTTTGTTTCCACCCACTCGACACTCGGATGGTACGACGCCAGGAGGATGCGCGCAGCGGTGCACCAAAGAGGCATGGAGCGAAAGACAGGTAAAATCAGCACTTGTCAAATGCTTCTCTAGATAATTTAAATTTTTTAAGACACTTTGAGACGCTTTGATGGAAGCTAATCGAAATCATAGCTGATGGAGCAGAATCTGTGCCCAATATCGGAAGGCACGCCAGAAACGCGGCTTAGGGCCTTTTATACCTTTTGTATTGAAAGTTTTAGTGTCATCTTATTTACATTTAGTTTTAAGAAATGTAGTTACTCCGTTGCATTTGCCCTATTTTATAATCCCTCATGCGAAAAACGTTCTATAAACTCTGGTCCAGGAAAACAAGGGACTAACCTGTTTGGACCCCAAATGTTGGCTGAGTGGGTGTTAGTTGGTTAAATGTGAGTCCCACCTACCCACATGCAGAGAAACGCCGTAGGCAGCGCATAATCCGTGGAGAGAGATTTACCTTTCGAGATTAATTCTACCCCTTGAAAAGCTGTCTTCTTGGGGCCTTGGTTGCGAGTCCTTTCACCGGCTTATGGGTAGGGGTGGACGACCGCTTGGTGGAATGAAAACAAGCTGGAAAAGGACCAGCACCGAATGGAACACCTCCTAACAATCCGATATTCATCCGCACCCGCACTTGGGGCGCGTGTGGTTGGGATACAATCCTAAGCTCGCTATAACCCACTTGAGCGCGAGGAGTTGAGTACTCCCAACCATCGTGAGTGTATGTGTGAGCGATTCAGTCCTGGACGTTGACGATGCTGTTGTTTATCTCGTCAACAATGGCTAAGGACTAGGGTTAAAGCTTGGGTGTAAGAGCTCCAACCATCAATGTCCTTCATAAGCTACCGGGTTCGGATGTGTGTGTAAAGAAACGGGCAAACGAGCGAAGTGGAATGCGGCTGAAGAAACCAGGACATAACGAAGGATCGGCAAGAAGCTCTGGTTGTTTGTGCGATAGGCGAACGGAACCAGCCGCATTTTCCTGCAATCCAACTCGTCCTCTGCTCAATTTTTTTAGCAAATCTCCACTCTCTCTGTCACCCGGAGGAAAAATGAGGGAAAATCCTCGATCCTAGACACACTTGGGAATGTATTATGAAGAAAGGATGAAAGATTTTTGCTCATCCAACATAAGAGGGTTCGAGTCTCGGGGTATTCGGATTAGCGTCGTCTCCTTTCGTCGCCGGCAGCACACTTCATCACTTTTACAGAACCGGTGACCGTCTACAGCTATCGTCAACCACAGCCACCCCAGCGGTCGTTGAAAAACACAATTCATTTACCATTCAATACACGGAAAGGATTGAAGGTGTAGAATGGTAAAATGGCGTGGTGGATAGAGCCTTCTATCTCTGTTTTTCTTATAACGTACAACCTGAAAGCAGTTCTGTTTCCTGCAGTGAAAGCAGTTCTGCATTATCCGCTCATCAATGCACATACACTAGCTGTGCCTGGAATTTTCAAGTTTAAAATGAAACAAACACCAGTAAATGCTTCAGAAATTTATGTTTCTTAATCCAAATTTTCAAGGAAGAGATCAAACAATGTTCAATGGAACGTAAAGTACATGGTAAAGATTAAAATTAACACAGCTCGACACCTTTCGTCAACCAATTCCCTTTCGCTAAAGAAAACCTGGCTGAATTAAACCAATCAAACTTCACATCTGCTCGGGTGATGAGAGAACCGATGTCAGCTTCCATCCTGGTTCAGATGGGAAATGTTACTGCTCTTTCCTTCCACACAACAAAGGAGTACACAAGAAATCATTCCTCCCGAAAAGAGGCGCTAAGACGGGAAGGTGTTAACTCATCCTCTGTAAAACGTGCCCGAAAACGGCAACAGTACTCGAAGCCCGTTGCTTCCCATATTCTGCTGCAAAGGAACGGGGAGTACTCTTGAAGCTGGTTCGATAGTTTTTCGACACCCCACCGGTCGTCACCGAGAGGGGCGTGAAGGCCAGCTTCGTAGAAGAAAAGAGTTCGCCCGAATGAGAGTGGGCGATGGTGGGGAAATCTGACGGCGTCTTCATGTTGGTGTGATTTCCAAGAGTAGCGTGGCGAATACTTAAAGGCTACCTACTACCAGTCTCAACGTCAAGCGCCGAGGTTCGAAGATGATGATGGTAATCAAGGGGCTACCACGGGAAGGGGTTCGTGTTATTATGATTAAAAAGGAAGTTTTTCGCTACTTTGCCAAAAATCCTTCCTTCCTTCCAGAAGCCGGGCTCGTCAGCCGGTGTGGGAAATTTCATGCGATTGCAACTATGAGTGAGTAAAAGAGCAAAAGAGAGAGAGAGAGGGGGGGGGGGGATGGGAGACACTGCGACTGGTTGGCAGGGTTGAGCCGAGCGTAAAACTAGCAATGATGTGTATGTGCGAAAAAGAGCGTTTAAGTACCTCCTTAAGAAGCATCAGGATTGCAGTGGAATGGTTTCTGCAAGGAGCCTATGGGAAGTGCACAAGTGAGGTCGCGAGGAGAAACGCCCCTTTCCATGCTGGCGTGTAAGGACGGAAAGGGATTTCCTCCAAGCAAGCAAAGAAGCGTTTTAATTTGCATAACACGCTTTTCCAAAAATAATTGTAACAGCAGCAATGTTCGTAATGCGCTTGGAAAAAAGAAAACACGCTGCATCGCTTGCAAGCGCAGGCTTAAGTGAGATCAGGATCTTTTAAAAGTAAGGGCACGGCCAGGGTGGTTGGTGCTTCGCGGCAAAAGAATGGAGCAGCTTCCGAACCACGAAACGGCACATCAAACAGGGGATTGAAAGTTCATGAACTTCGTTTTATGAAATTTTCTACTAGACTCAATTCAACCGTGCCATTGTTCGGTCGAACATGCACATTCTTCAAGGAAAATCAAAGGCAAAAGGCACGTATACTACAAAGAAAGTGACTGAAATGCTGTTTAACCATGCGTTGCTCTTCGCAGAATCACAAGCAGAAGAAGAGATTGCATTATTAAATGTTTTCCAGCATCCTCTTGAAGAGGTGCCCAGCGTTCCATGTCCCTTTCGCTCTAACATTGGACTCTTTATGTACCTTTCCAAAGACACTTGAGCCGAAAAATTCATCATCATCCCCGGGCCGGGCGGAGAATATTTTAATTAACCCCTTTTTGATAGAGATTAAAGTATTTACGAATGTGTAAGCACTGATACTGACCACCGGTACCGGACTGTGGAATATGGTTTAGTGTCAAATATCAGAAGGAAAAGAGCAGGTCAAGCACGGCTGTCCCGACGCTCCATCTTTGGCCCTTTGGTTGGTGTGCGACCCAAAGCTATCTCGGTTTCAGTGACCATGCGTCTCCATTGGGGCAGGAGGGGAGGAGAAAATTTCCACCGGCTGATATTTCCCAGTCGTGCCTTTTTCTTTCCACATGGCCATCGCTTTCCGGTGACCAGCAGCCAAAGACACTACTGGCTCGGGTGGTTTCATTTTGGCCTCTTTCTAAATGATATGAAATATGAAGTGTAATCCTCTATGTTAACTCGATAATACCTCTTTAGCTATGCCTCGGTTTCGATGTGTCTTTTGAATCCTTTATGTCCTCCTACACCCTTCGCTTGCAAATGGTCAGTGTGCTCATCGCTGAATGGAACGGGCAGGGAGGGGATTTCAACTATTCCCACACCCACCGCATCCTACGACGGCTCTCCGGTGCGCTTTCCCCTTTTCCACCGATCCGACCCCAAGGTGACTACGGACAATCGCAAAAATTTAAAACTATTAGCTCTATCCCAGTGCTCTCAATGACCACCCTCCCGGGGGGACGGCATATGCCGCCTGCGGTGGCGATGCGTTAGCCTTGAAGATCAGTAGGGACGGCGGGTGTGGGAGAAAGAATTTAAAATCTCCTTCGTCTGCTCGGTCCGAGCCTTGCAATCTCGGCCGAGCGGGGAAACCCATTGGCCAGTCAGCAGGTCAAACCGTTCAGGTACGTTCGGGAGCAGGACTTTCCCGGCATGGGCTTAGCTCCAGGCCACAACAAACTGATTCTGATTCTTGCTGATTGTCGACATGTGTTAGCTTAACCTATCCCTGCATCCTTGCTCCTGTGGATCCGGGTGTCTCCTGGGAGCGTACGAGCTTGCGTTCGCATGCTAGTTCATCGGTAGTGAAGTTTTCCGACTTTCCCAAACGACACCGGAACACCGGACAGTAGTTCTTTTTGTGTACCGGAGCAATGTGCTTGCACTAGGCCATTGGCTACAAGGAAATCCAGGATAGAGCCAAATGGCATGTGTTTATACCGCGATATCCTTACTTGTTTAAAAGTTTCAGCTCGGCCAAGCTCCTTGTTCTACATGGTTCAAAGAGATATGCCGCCGAAATAAAATCTGGATTTTGGAATTTTAATGTTTTAAATAACAATCTGAAATGTGCACCGCCATTGTATGCAACACAAGAATACATGATAAAAAAATATATTTTTAAAACTACTGAGCCTTCCCTTAGAGTTGATCCTTGAAAATCTGCCCGAGATTGAGAAAGCAATTTGTTTGTGGATCTTGCTTATTCTCGGTTTTCTCGGCGCTTAAGATGTTCTGCGTAAAATCCTAAGCATGCTTTTAGAACCAGGATTAGCCGCAAACGTTTTAGCCTCGATTCGCATTGGCAAGACCCGCTCTAGTTTTCGTTACATCTTATGCAAAAAGGGTTGACTTATCTGACAGTCTTACTCGAGTGGCTAGGGCTGTATGGGTCAGTTGGGGATATATTGGAATATATGCTCAACAAACAGGTGGCCATGGGACGCAGCCGTTAACCGTGAGCTTCCATGGACGGTGACTTTGGCCCGCAGCTGCAGGAATGAACTTAAAACAATCCCTCGCCAGCAGAGTCCGGGCCTTTGCGGAACCCTTTGGAAACCTTTGGTCTGCATGGATTCTGTTTTCCTTAATCCCACCGAAACCGGAAGATGTTGGACACACAAACACACACACACAGTCGCGCCGATATGCTCTGGAGGAGTTGAATTTGTCACTTTCCTTGGACGGACCTTTGCTCCGCTTCCGGGAGAGATGTCGGTGAAGAAAGCAGTTTACCGCAACTATTTCCTTGTGTGCCTGTTTTCTCGTATGTGTGTGTGTATCCGGTCATCTTATAGTGCGAACCTTTCGGGGCCAGCTAATGCTACATAATCGTCTCCGGTTCGCCGGACAAAACAAACACTCCCACTCCTCCGTTCCAATCGTCCAGCTTTCTTAGGTTGGATTTCTTAGCGCGCTTTTCCCGGACACCTAGGTGACACTCTTCTCCTTTCCACAGGAAAGGACAGAGGAATCGTGAAGCCTTAGGGATGCGGATTTGCGAACGAAATCCTTTTTCCATCAGCTCCCAGCAAAGTAGAAGGGAAAACCCGGTAAGTGAGGGGGAGGACGTTTCGACCCGAATCCGATCCGAGTACGCAAGCCAGCCAGGGGACAGCATCGGGTCAAAGGCAAACAATGGTCGGCGAAAAGCGTACCGATTAGATTTCGCAAAATAAACCAACTGAAACGGACTAATCCATTGCTGTGTGTGTGCGTGTTTGGTTGTATATCGCGCACGGGTGCAGCGAACGGGGAGGAAAATCTGTCAACTTGACGGTGGACTTGTCACTTGTCGCATCTCGCTCTCTCGTGTCACTGGTCGGGGAGGACAACGAGGTGCTGGTTTCGGTTTCCAGATTTGTCACTTCCTTCCGACCAACCCAACGGTTTGGATTCTCTTCCCTCCTGCTCCTTAAATTGGACGAGGAGAAAGGGGAGATGTGATGAGATGAATGGATTGATACAAATCCTCCCGAACACCAGCAGACGCTGCTATCGATGTAGACAGAGCCCCCCGGTGGAACCGAACCGGGAAGTATCGAAAGCCACTTTGGAAGCATCGAACCCCGAAGGATCCTTTTTCTGGCGGCAGCACGTACACCCATTCACACACACACATATCCAGTGTCCTCGCGGCCGGTTGGGGATTTAGAGAAAAGTTTCGTCGACCGTCGAATTGGATGAAGCTCCAGCCGCACCCGTGGCCTTACCCGAGTCTCTCATCTCCCTCGGGCACACCGGATCGACAAAAACCCCGGTGCGATCGGGTCAATTTCTGGCAAGCCGGAATGAGCGAACCGGAAGGGAAGTTAATCTCATCACTCAATTGCAGCAGCGACAAACGAACAGTCGGTGGAGCCGCCGGGACAAAAGTCGCCCGTTCCGGCTGGAGCGCTGCGATTCCGAACTCCGGTGGACTTCACTTTCGGTTTCGGAGATTTCCAATCGTACCCGGTGCCATTCTGTTCGCTTTAGCGAATGAAAAAAAAAAAAACCCAGCTTAGCCGTTGGTCACACTTTTTGGCCAACGACGAACGGACGGATGGTGCGATGAAGTTAGCTATGCTATACGAAGGTGCCATATCCGATCGTCGTCTTTCGCCTCTGGTAGGATCCGCGTGCGAACGGATGCGGATTAACGGGTATCGGGAAAACCGATTGCCATCGACATCTGGGTTGCGGCGAGGTCGGTGGATAGGTTGGTAGGACTTTCGCTTCGCCATCCACCTAGAGCTGAATTTCAATTTCGGGACGAAATATTACACCGGACCAGCAGCTCATTGTTTCCTAAATTTGTTCGAATTTCCAAGAAAAAGAATGTTTAGATGATTTTATCGACGAGTTTTCAATTGGTATCGATTTACAACTTTAGTGAAACTGAAATCATGGTATCTTTTCCATATAATAATAAATTTCTGACCTCTGCAAGCCGCCGATAGTGTCGGTATCTGTTCGTAAAAGTCAATTAAAATAACTCCGAAGCAGCTGAGACAAGAGCCGGCGTGGAGATAAAACTTTTCTACAATCCTCTGTAACCTCTGGCCGGTGGAATGGGCAAGGGGGTTGTGGACGGCTGCTCGGTCGCGATTCTGGAGCCTGAAGGCTGGGGGGCAACACTTTTCTTATCTCTCCTTCTACCGTCCCCGCACCACCGAATCCACTTTAATCCCAGGGCTAAATCCCTTTATGGAAAAGTGACCCAACCAACAACCACTACCAACCACTGCTTCCCTTGGCTAAGCAAGGAGCATCAGGGATAGCATACATCGAAACCGAAACCCCAGATTTCCACCGTCCATCATCGGCCGCGCCGCCACTCGCAGGCTGGAGTCTTCGGACCGAGACGGATTAAACTTTGTCAAATATAGACCACCGACGGAGCTTCCCGATCCGGTTGCGAATATTGGAATCCATCGGTCGGCCCAACTCCAGCTGACGAATCGAGATGGTATCCCTCTTCCGAGGGATTCTGCTCCTTCCTTCAGATTCCTCTAATCTCTCATCCGCTCCCGTGGTCCCATCGTTCCCATCGTTCCCCTGGCCCAAAACTACTAATTCTGCCCACACATACAGCTATTTACATTTGGATATTGCCAACTAATAAGGTGCTCACAAATCACTATCATCATCCTCCGCTGCTCGCTGCCAACAATGCCGCTTCGTTTCTCGCTAGCTCACGCAACATGTGCGAGTCGAGGGCTTCGGTGTTCCGGTGCGCCGCGAACGGAAGAAGGAAAACCACCACGAGGCTAAGCCCTGTGTGCGGGAGCATAGAACGTCTTAAGATCCTGCCCGCCGTTCGAGTTCGGTTCGAAATCTCAACTAATTAGAATGGGATAAGCTGGTCCTCGCAGCGCACAGCGCAGACGGGCAGAGCGGGGTGGGTTTCTTTGCCCCACCGGGTGAAGGGGAATTAATTCTTCCATTTAATTCTATCTCTTTGGAGGGAGAGGCTCAACGAAACGAAGCTCCCGAAGAGTGCCTGACTGCCTGCTTGCCCGAGCGATAAATAATGATAACAATACTAGAAATAGTAACGACGCTGATAACGATGGTGGCGATATTGGTTTCCTTTCAAATAGAGAGAGAGAGACAGAAAGAGACTACCACCGCCGATTGGGTGGATGAAGCCGAGTCCACCACCTGGCTCGAGAGTCTGGCAGCATTTGTCGGCTCGGCTGTAAACTGAAGCATGCTTCAGGCAGGGCTGCGTGCGTGGAACGTGCCCAGCTGCCAAGTCGGAAGCCTTCGATGCGGAGGCAAATCTCGAAACGAAAAGGATTAAGCAATTTGTCGGTTGGTCGGTCGGTTTGGTGGATGGGGTTGGGCCGCATGTATGATCGTTATGATTTTGAAACGATGCCGTTTAGCGTGAGTGCGCGTGTGTGTGTGTGTGTATGTATGAGCAGGTTGGATAGCTGCTTATGATAAGAGAAAATCCTTCGCACAGTATTTCCCGGCCGCTCGGGATGGCCGTGCTTTCCATCGGGTTGCGCCGAGGGAAAGGTTCTGTTCGATTTCCTTTCGCACGCACATAGATAAAGTGTGTGTTTCACGGTGCACCTGCTCGCCCAACCGGAGTGTGCCAGCACAAACTCTCCTCCTGCGAGAAGCAGCATCGGTCGGTCGGTTTGGCTGACTTCATTGGTCCCATCCTTTTCGCCTTGGAGCTCCGTTAAGAAGATGTTTAAGAATATATTTATTTGATTAATAATACCTTTTAACTCTTTCTAGCCTCCTTCCCTGCCACCGCCGTTTGCACGGGTTTTCTTGGCCATTTTCCAAAGCTAGCTCAAGGCGGGAGATGCTTCCGGAAGGATCCCCCGATCGGAATGGTTCAAATCTAATGGATTCAAAGGAATGATGCGGGCGCTGAGTGTCTTCCTCGCTGCGAACACACATTCATACAAGCAATGTGTGTGCGAGGGTTTGGTTCAGGAAGACACTGGCAGCCCAGCGACATTTGCGATTTAGAGACACGTTTTGTGGCCCACCGTTCCACGGATGGGATGAGTTAAAGTCAGTGAAGGCGACACCGGAGACACGGGCGGCTGAAGACATTCCGTGCCCGAGGAGTGCGTCCACGATGCTCTTCAAATCTCCTAGTCTAGGAAGGAAGGAACGACTATCACAAAAGGCCGCCAGTGCCTTTTCCCCAAAGCTGGGCAGGTGATTGCATTGAAGCAGGGACTAATGTTGTGTGAAGCATTGCGCACAAATTTACCCAGCAACTCTCCTCCGTCAATCGTGGAACGGATCTTAGCGTTGGAGAGTACGCAGAGGATGAGTGGTAGATTCTTGAACGCCCCATCAGAAACGGCCCGCCCGACCGGCTTTACCGATGTGATCAGGCGGCTTCCTGTTCGACGAAATTCACTCCACGCTTCACATTGGGGATTAGATACTTCAGCCCCGTGCTGCGATCGGTGGAAAATTATAAGAGCGCAAGGATAATGGCGCCAACCTGGCACGGTGGCAATTCGAACGGCAATTGTGTGAAATTTATCGGCGACTGAGTCGACCCGCTGGATTTTCATCTTTTTTTTCATTTCAAAAGTCAAATCGTGAAGTAATGATAAGAGCACAATACATTCAAAAAATCTGAACAGCTTCAGACCTTCCTTACATTCCTCACTCCTTCCTCCTTCCATTCCTTCAAATATACAGAGAAAACTGTACATAATTATGCGCTAAGTCCCAAAAACCCTAAATCCTCTGTTTTCATGGGTCCATTGGTTAGACTATCCTTTCGAAGCAAAAAAAAAAAGTACTCCCTGCCAGAAGCTGCCTCTAGCATATCTGTATTTCACCAAGCCTCCTAAAGACGTTCACGAGGAGCATTCTCTTTCTTAATACTGCCTTCTTCTCCTCGTCCTTCCACCCTTCTTGTAGACCACAGGCTCGAAAGTGGAACAAAGCATAATCCGACTCGATTGATTTCGTCTCAGCTAATTCCCCTTCTCAAGGCAGGAGCAAGTCCAGTCAAAAAGTCGCCCTCAGCGTGGCCCATTCCGCGTCCCTTTCCGTTAATACACTTCCGCTGCCCTAAACACGCGTTCATTCATCGTCGAATGGTCGAAGGCTTCCGCGATGGTGGCATCGAAATTGGCGCCGGCTTCGAAACGGTTAGCCAATGTCACTCCGAGGGACAAGTTGCTGTTTTTTATGCTTAGCTTCGTGGCTCTATGGGATAAGGATTAAGTCCTTCATTAAAATTAATTCAAGATAAGCATTAAGAAAAACAAAATCGCTTTCTGTTTCGTCGTCGACGGTGCCTGTTCGTTTTGACATCGGTGGGTTTTCTTCGGCGACCGTTCATTATCATCCTCAGCTTCGTTTTTTCCACGCGGAAAATGACTTAACCCCGACCTTGGCTTCGCTGCTTAAGCTCTTGCTAGAGAAATTTGCGAAAGTACTTCATCGTCCGATTATCATTTCGGAGAATGAGGATGAGGGTAACACAAATTTCGACAGGGAAACGGAGGCAAATCAACATCCATAAAAATCTCGTGTTGAAGCGAAAACTAAAATCCTTTGGTCTCACGATTCATCAAGAGTCTTCTGGGATGAAGAAGGAAGAGTATTAGCTAGGCAAGTTAAGTGGAAGCACAAAAGTTTGCACATGGATTGGATACAATAATGAAACTGTTTAAACAGTTTAAGACATAGTTGAACAAATGAGAACTTTTTTTTCTAAAAATCTGCACACATTCAAGCTAATTTACAAATTCTTGTCTTTAAATAAAAAAAGGTTGAGATGAAAACTGGCAATCAAAACGAGTCCATCTTTACGAGAAATGCTTTACGTAGCTGATGGCCTGAGTCGATTTTCCTTGGTGGTTTAGTACTACGATACCGTCCTCCTTCTTCAACTGTTCCGTGCAATAATCACCCCATCGTCCTGCGGGGGACGACGAGGCCGGGAAGCTAAGCCCTGATCAACTGACACGCAGGCATCATGTCAGTGCACCCAGTGTCACCATGAATCCAACCCCCATTCCTGCTCCCTAACAGCCGTCGTCCCGTCAATAGTCGCAATTAAGGGCGCGACGACAAGATTTCTCGCTCGGACGAAACGTCAACGGAAACAAATCTCCTCAAATCTGCGTGGATTTTCTTGGCAGGCGTGCGGTGCTTTTTCCGGATGTTGGAAGTGCGTCCGGAAGATTGCCGGTGGTGAAAGTCGATGATATCGCAATCCTCTGGGAGGAAGATTGTGGGTGGTTTTTATTTTCTCTCGGTCGCGAGGACGAGATGAGTGAAGGAAAATAATTCGATGAGCGATGGTACGATCGTGCTTGCTGATTCGAGGGAAAGAAAGATAGGAGCATAAATCCGCGTTGTGCCGGGTGTTTGCTCTGTCTCGTTCTTCTCCTTGCCGTACTTTTTTAATAATGCCAATCGAGCGGATTATTGACGGTACCAGTAATTTTATCATAACGATTATTGTTTCCCATTTCCATCACGGCACGAGAGGGAGTCAAAAATGGTGTGCGAAACATTTTGCACAAACTTGCGCAAACAGTTAAGTGAGATGACGACGAAGTGCAGCGAACGTGGAATTTCCAGCCGCTTTTCCCAAACACTCTTTCACAGCACAAGCCATGAAATCCACCTTTTTCCTTGAAATCTCTCAACAGCGCCGTTTCCACCGATTAAGAACGACGATCAAGCAGCTGAAGCCGTTTGCTCTTTCCATCGGGTTACATTTCCTCTTCATTCCGGTGCGTGAAGAAAGTCAAGACTCCAGTTCATCACCGGCTCAATCGTGGCGTGGCACTGTGACATCTCCAGCTCGAGTGGGTGGTGATTACGTGGCCCTCTTCCTTTCGCCCTCTGTTGCCCCATAATCGAAACAGTCAATCAGTGCCGTACCGATCGGCAACATTTTCCGGCGGCAGAGGAGGCTTGCGAATGCATATTAGCCGCATTACCGGTTCCTGCTTATTGCGGCGTTCAATAATATAATTTTAATTCCATAATAAGCGGATAACTTGCTGCGTAACCGTGATTCGCGATTGCAGCATTTTGCTGTGCGGATTTATTTTTATTTCGTACTTTTTCCACGAAACGCTCTCTCTCTTTCTCTCTCTTACTCTGCCTCTCTTTCTCTGCCTCTTTTTCTCTGCTGACAATTTATCATCTGCCCCATCCAGTGGCGCAATGGATGGTGAGGGTTTTGTAAGGATTATTGAATTGGGATTTATTGAATTGTGTCGTTGTAAATTGTTTAAAGCAGGATAGAATGAAAGCGATTCTACGGTGAATTGTAACATAAAGGTATGTTTGTTTTGAGTTTCAATCATTTGATAGTTTTTTTGTTGTTGTTGTGACAAAATGAAAGCTCTTCCCCTTTCTTGCCGGCCGGAAAAACAATCCGCTCATAGTTTTTTGCTTACCATCATCTGATGGTTTGGCTGAGCCATAATTACCATAACCAGATCAATTAGTTGCCTCAGTGGAGTGAAACAAAAGAAGAAGCATGACAAAAACCCGAAGCCTGCAACCCGAATGCAACTGACCTGCTCTTCCACTTATCCCGCTCATCCCGCAGTTGGTGATGTGATAATGAGTGCACGCATCGATAATTGAATCAGATCGCTCCGTGATCCCTTGTATCGGCCGAGTTTTGCGAATGCGTCTGCACACGGGGCAGTGTAAAATAATCCTTTCCCGCGAACCTTGTTGCGGAAGAGCGGTTGGAGGATTTTTTTTATCTCCATCCATCCCACGCAACAACCGACCCAAAACTGTGCGGTGATTGAGAGCGTGAGCGTGAAACGGCAAAAAAAGCGCCGGGGAGCGTTGAACAAAAAAACCTCCAAAACCAATCATTGCCCACTGGTCGAAGGATTAATCTTATAAGCTTTTTCACTCGATACTTCCCGCCGATTACCGAGGGATTTGTGGCCAATTGATGAGGCAGAGGCTGCTGACGCTCATGATGATGCTCATGATGATGATGATGATAATGATGATAATGACCATAATTACGCACAGTGGCAGCGCTGGTGACGAAGATGGAAAATGTTTGGTTTGCTGCGTACATTATCTTTGTGTTGGAAATCTGATTAAATATTTAATTTTACCAATGACTGGAATTACGGACAAAGTGGTTTGAGCGCTCCGCAAGTGGATTGTGCGTGTGCGTGTTTTATTTTATCTTTGCTCTGTGCCAATTCGGGAGTGAAAATGTGATGGAGACGCCTGGCTTTTTGTGTGACAGTTCCTTTGTAAATTTAATTTCTGTAATTTAACTGGCTGCTTCTTTTTTCCAACCGTTAATGTACCCAATTTGGCATGCAACGTTACTTTTGCACCACTTCAAACGGTTATCGAAAGTCTGATGGCAATGAAATAAATCGTTGTAATTGGTATTACTCGCAGAATTGAATTAGCGACCACAACGTGGCAAAAGATTACGGAGCAGTACGACTCGCGGTAGAGCTTTAGCTGCCGATGCATAATATGTTGCATATTATTTGCAGTACGTTTGCCGCCCTGGCCGACATAGTTGCGCAGGGCCGAGAAGGAGGCGGGGTACCAGAAGTTGGGCAAATCCGCACCCCGGGAGAAGGAAAACCGAAACGGTTAGCTCGAAGCGCACTGCATTAGTGCTGTACCGGCAGTAGTGCTGTGGCCGGAGCCTCCAACGTCTTCGAGCTGGCTTGTAAAATAATCGATACGGAGTGAGGCAAGAAAAATGACACACCAAAGCAGGGGATTATAAATTTTAATACCCACCGAGGTTGTGTCGCGTGGTCGAAAGAACCGAGCGAGCTGATTTTCCTTCCCTGTGAGCTGCTTCCTGAGCCTCCTTTAGCCTCATTCCGCCACTGGCGACGATTGCAGATATCGATTCGGTAAGGTTTGGTTTAAGAAAGGGTTTTTTTTTAGCCTGTGTGTGCCGTTGCGTTGAGCCAAACGGATGACTTACAGTGGGGCAGCACTGCCAACGTGCAAATCGGTTCATTTGGCGGTGGAATTCCGTTGCAACCAAACCCTACTCCCAAGGGCTCGGGCAGCCAACGAGGACTGATCCCGTTCGGCGATAGGTGCAGAGAATCCCCGAGGGCAGCACCCCGGGCTGGCGATGTAATGTGATTATAAGTTTTGCAATTGAGCCTAAGACAAGGGTAACGCTCCTGTTCGTCTGCTAGACTGCTCGAGTTCCAGGGACACAGAGGGTAGCTTAAAGGCGGGGTGAAATCTCTTTAAGCAAATAAGATTTGTACCGGGTGTGTCCGGTAACATTTTAAAAGTCAGATACATATGAATTCACTTAAATGGTGTTGATTAAACTTAAACATTTATTTGTGAAATATTCAATTTGCGGAAGCAAGAATACGTTGTTTTTTCCACGATTTCATTTCATCATTGACAAGTTCCTCTGAAAAGCACTCAATGTTTCCTCTCCGATGCCGGAAATCATTCGATTGAAATAAAATTATCCTTTGTTTCACAGTAGTTCGAACGGAACGCTCTAAGAAACGCAGCATAAATGATGGAAAGCTCCCTCAGATTGTAGTCCGGCAGTAGGATTTGCCAGCAGGACGTGCATCTGCATCGGGCGCCAATTCTTGAAGCTACCGATCCGGTGGACCAGTGGCCAAGATGGATCTTAGCCATCTTAGGAAGAAAACTTAAGAGCCCTGGGCATGATTGGATACTGCTCGTGCCACCATACGACGCCTCGCTGCATATCACGGATGCACGCAAGGAGGTAAAAAAATTATCTTCTTATTCTCGAGACTCGATAGCCTTCACAGGTGGCTGCGGTGTGTTCGATAGTCGCACTCGGAGGTTTAGGGTTGTGGGAGCAGCGGGCCAGCGGAGACATTCAGTGGCGTCTTGCGAACGACGAAACAACGAGACGAGATAAGATTTATTCAAGATTCAATCAAGAGCATCAAGAACAGGACGGTGGCTGCAGCTGCTACTGCTGGCGATACATCTAGCGAGCGTAAGGAAATTATCTGTCAGAGGTTCTGTCACCGGGGCCAATCCTGGTCAACCTTCGCCTTGCGAAGCCGTGAGGAAAAAGCTGAGGCTGCTCCGATGGCAGTGAGGGTGGCTTTCGATTTGACAGGTGCGCCACATCCCCGTATCTCGCTGGCTTGACGGACACTGCAGGGGAAGGACAGGGGACGGTTGTCGTGAATCTACCTCGGAGGATGCTAAGTATGATATATATTCGTTTAATACTTTATAGGAAGGAAAAGATCTTTATAATTTCTTCCTCCGTCCTCTCCTAGGCGCTTTTCGAAACGCGCTTAAGCCTGCCGAAGTCTGTGTCGCCGTGCGTCTGTTGGAGTCTTCTCGTGATATGCACACACACACACGTAAACATCTACACTCGCCCGTTCATCGACGCCGACTTGAATCTTAAGACAGCAGCAGTGCGGTCGTCTCTGTCGTCGTCGTCGTCGTCATATAAACACTCGCCCTGGAATAAAGCGATCCCAATGAAGCGAAAGCAGCAGCAGCAGCAGCAAGGACTCTAAGCAGGTGATACGCTAGTCAAGACACATAACCCTCTTCCTACGCTTTCCCTTCCACAGGCTAGGATTCCGCTGCCAACCGTCCGGCAAGAATGGATGCCTTTCGAAACGGAGCTGATTCGAATGCTCGCAGCAGACACCGGAGCGGAATCGGCACGGAGCCATAGCGTGCATTGAAGGATTTTCGAACAAATCCGACCTCGATGCCTTAATCCTTTTAGGCAAACGTACGGAGACACACCGGAGCACCGAAGATGCGCCGGCAGAAGCCGAAGATACTGATCTCCTCGGACGGCCCGGGGACACGAAGGACGAAGAGAAGGAGCCCGTGAGGAGCAACGGCCATAGTTTTCTTCCACCCCCAGGAAGCAGCGAATGCAACGTCCGTTCGACTCAAGATCCCCGGGGCAATTCTCGGGCTCCGGAAAATGTGTACATGAAGCTTGCACAAACAACTTACGACCGTGGCGGGCTGTGAACCGATTGAGTAGCAAACAATGACGAACGATCATCGCCCTCCGTCAGTCCGGGCGTAGAAGATTTCTTATTTCTAGTCGAACGGCAGACGCGCGCGGTGTGAACTAACCGGTCAGCGGGGTCGCTCGTTTGTTTGTGAAGTTTGGAAATTAATTAACTCCTCGTCTGCGCCGGCCAAGAAAGTGGACTGGAAGAAAAATGATTAGCTTCCGATTGTGATTGATATCAACTTCGATCAGCTCGCTGCTACAAACGCCGTGAGAAGTTCATTGCCGGGCGTGAAAGCAGGCTGTATTTCGCACGGGATTTCGCAGCTGCAGGAGTTTTCGGTAAGAAGTTTCGGAACGGAACGCAAATATTTGTACGAAAGAAGGGGAAAGTTTTGAAAGATATGCCGGTAAACTCAGAACTCGAAAGAAATCAGAATCAATATTTACAGTGAAACGTTGCCACTTGGCCTAAAGACTTTGCGAGCTGTTAATTGGTGAAAGCTATTATGAATATTGTTTCAGTGTAACATTGTTGCCATTATTTTTCTTTTCCTCCAGCAGAGATCAAGATGATGCCAGTGAAAGGGCCTGACACGAAACCTGATAGATATTTGCCGCGCGTTCCCAACTAATGAGCAATAATTATGCCACATCTTCGCGGAAAGCACCAGGCGCAACAACTGGTTGGATTAGCCGAGCAACTCGTAACGACGGCGTGTAGTAAACGCCAAATCCTCATCCGAAACGCTCACTTCATGCATCGACACACACAGAAAGCCGACAGACGAGTTTGTGCGGCGAACGCACCCGAAACTTCACGCCACCGCAGCGTTGTAGTGGAGCTTACCGAAGACGGTAAATATGAAGACTTCCTTCTTTGGTTTGGCGATGTAATGTAGGCATGCACATACACAAACACACACAGCCATGATGCGGAGGAGGGAATAGTGGTTGGAACGGAAACTTGCCACCCCTCCCGTTCTCGAACCCCTCCCGCGGATGCTTCCCTTTGCCCCGTCCGCATCGCACAAATATCATATTTTCCTTAATCTCTAATCCTACTTTATCTTGTTATGGCAGAAATGTGTGCTCCCTTTTCTGGTTCGGTGTCGGCCGGCGTCGGCTGGCTGTCGTCGTGGCAAAAACCATATTCATATTTCCCCGCTCTACCTCGCATCCTGCCCGTCCATCAGACTCGATACACCCCGGAGCCCCTTCAAGACGGAGCTGGAGACGGAGTGTGTCCGTGCGGACTTCGGCGTGTCTGGTAAGACCACTACGGTCGAGCCCGAGTATGGGACGGCTTAAGGAGCACGCCGGCACTGGTCAAGAACACGGCGAAATGATCGGCCGTGGTCAACGGCGCCCCGAAAGCGCGGCGGTGGATTTATCACCGTGTGCCGAGGCGGACTTTAATCCTCCCATCCCGCCCGTCGGCTGCCCCGGTTGGCCTTCTACGTCTCGCGTGATAGTGGGATTTGCGCGCTGCAATTTCTGCCGGCCCCGGTTTTGCACGATTGCACACTTAATCTCGTGCTCTCGTCGTCGGTTTTCGCTGCTGCTGCTTCGAGGCGAGTTTGTTTATGGATTGAGGATTAATGCCGGAGTCGGGCAGGAAAGTTAACCCACCGGACGAGCAGTTTGCAGCTGCTTACTCGCGCCAACGGTTGAAAGAATCGGTTAACGCAACGTGGCACAGTTGAATTATTCATTTGTGTTAATTTTTAAACGAACTGTTCTGCAGTCCTATATTGATGCAAATTTAACCATCGTACGATTAACCCTTAACACCGGTTCACCATGTGGCAAGTGAAGGAAACTAAACTCAGCGCGAGCTTAGACAAAATCTCATCTCACTCGTAATGGCCTGGTGAGAATTCTCATCGTCCCTTAGATTTTCCGATGCTGCTTGTGCCACTCTGTCGGAAGATGCGCGCTCTCACCCGCGGCTGAGAGAAAGAGCATACCACGCGTTCGTGGCACATTCTCCCGTTCACTTATGTACACAGTTCGTAAGCAGCCAGCACGCAACAGCGGCATGCCACGCGTTCGCTCGCGTGTATACAAAACAAACGAACGAAATCGGAATATGGCGGGAATCGGGACACCACCAGCAATGGCAGGTCCCGGTCACGTTTCGACTGTATGCGGCTTGCTGTGGAGCGCGTTTGTTTGTGTGTATGTCCATACCATCCATTCTCATCCACACCAAATCTCACACATCCTCCCCCATTCCACGCCCGGCCGTGTCTTAACCTCGGGAAAAGCGCAACATCCGGCTCATATCCGCACGTCGTTTGGGGCCGCGAGAGAAGAAGCCTCCCAGTCCGCCAAACCAGGGAGGGTGATGGACGAGGGGGTGGGCATCCGTTTCGTCGGCTTCACTTGCTCCGTACCGATGGCGAAGGGATTAACACACACTAGGAATTAGAGCATTAGCGTGAGTTTGCCGGATTACTTTTCCTCTTTTCGCGTAGCAGAGCGCTCTGTTCCGTGGAAGTTATGGAAGTGGGGGCGGGGGGTGGGGGGGATGGTAACCAAGTGATCGGGTAGGCTGGAGTGTCGATTTTAAGCGCCAGCTCACTCTCGTACCCAAAGCCGACCGGTAGCACCGAAGGCGGGTAAATAAACGCGAAGGAAGGTTCATGGCGGGAAAACAACATCCGCTGCTGCAGAGTTCGCTCGGGGTTCTATTGTTGCTGTGTGGTGGTGTCCATATCCTCACTTCCTTCCTTGAACGGAAGTTGTTACGCGGATGACAACGCATGGGAGTGCCACCGTTTCGCTGTTTGGAAGTATTCGGAAGGCCCGTAGCATCTAGAATTCCGATATCGTGCGGGCAATTGATATTTCTATGGATTAAAAATACGATTTTTGTCTAATACTTCGAATATGCCGGAGAAATAATGTGAAAGAAACAGAGTCTTTTAAAGCAGTCTCATTAAAAATTAAACATTGATGCTTTCTTTAAGCAAAAGATTACGAAACCTGATTTTCACGTTAGTATGGATATTCGATACAAGCTAGTTTCCACTGCCCTAGTCAAATGGTTTCCAAACACCAAGTTACTAAAGCTCTTCATATCTAACGTCCCGGAGCTTCTTCTGCACCAAAAGAAATCCTTCCAGTTTCACAAGATCGGTTTATGTCATAATCTTACTCCAGCATGCTCCCGGATCGGTGACGTTTTATAGTTCCGTAGCCGCTTCACCCTCCCTTCCGGCACATCACACCACAAACAATGCCTTTGAGAGCTGGCGTCCTGAAAGCAGTCTGCTAGCTTCAAACCCTCCCTGGTGCTGGTGGAAATCCATTTCTTCGACTTTTCTTAAATCCAAAATCTATAAATTCTATAGAATTTCCGACTTAATCCTATCGTCCCACTCCGAAAACTCCGGCGACGCTCCCGGGTTGAGTGGTGCCCGGGAAAATCTTCACCCTCCCGCACCATCCGGTGACTTCCACCCGGCGTGTGGGGGCATACTTCCAACAATGCTATACCTGCTTCGGTGGCACGGGCAACTGCACAGAAGCAAATCAGCTCACCCATTCATGGTGTGGAATGCTCCGACAACTCTGGCAAAATCCGTGCGGGAAGCAGGGAGAAGGGACTGCAAATCCTTACTCCACTGAATGCTCGTACGTATGGAGTGGCGAAGGATCAGGATTTCCCTTCCTTAGCCTCACCCAACCACCCTCACCACCACACGCAGTAACTCTGCGATTGTGTATCCTACACGAGAATCCACCAGGAACCGCACGGTCCAAAGAGCAACGTCTTCGGTGTGTCTTATATCCTCCTTCATCGGTGTGAGTGTGAGCGGAGCGGTTCAGCGATGTGTGAAGGAGAGGAATCAGAGCGCGGAATGAAGCGGTTCCGGAGACGGCAAAGGAAGGATGTCCTCCGAAATCTTCCAAACAGCTGTGAGCACACGAGGGCCGAGTCGCCGACGGAGAATCTGTGTTAGGATAGAGATAAAGCTTCTTAAGGATTCTTTCTTTTCCGCCCCAAACATCACTTCCACTCTCACGCTCCGCTTCTCCGTACCTTCGCTTCCACAGCAAAGACCCTCCCTCCAACTCCTTCCTGACAGTGTAGATCCTTTGTCGGGATCCAACGGATGTCTCCGGGTTTTTGGTGGCGATGAAACTTAGAAAAAGGGATAAAGTATGCGGGAAAGGATTTAACTCCCCCCTCCCTCAGGCCATCCCCACTACACGAGCCCTTGTGGGTTCGGTTCTCCCCTGTCGAGCACGACATCCTTCCTGTAAGTTGAAGGGGGCGCCCCACGGACCGTCTCAAGATCCTTCGACCACATTTCTCGACCTTGGGCACTTGAAATCCGTACGTCTCAGGATCCGATGCCGGAGCGAAAGGATATACTGCGCTATCTTGTGTCGAGGAAAAAAAAAGGGATATTGCCCGTAGAAAGGGAAAGGAGCGTACGGTGAGCGGCAGCGGAACGAATGACATTGTGGGTGCTGGTGCTAAAGCAGATAAACATAAACCGGAATAAATCACGTTCCACAATCCGTTCCCTGCATTCCGCGGCGATTACTCACTTTCCTTTCGGGCGGTTACCTTGCCAAACTTGGCGCGTTTGGCAGCTTTCTTCGGGCGGCTCCCTCAAGACGTTGCGCCGGGAACGTCACTGAGAGGTGACTCCTAATTGGGTGACGATAAATCATAAATTTTAAGTACAATACTATTCTCCTGGCCTGGCAGCCCTCGGTAAACGAATATTGGGGGAACACTTTTCTCCAAAACCCTTTCGATTACGTTTGTTGTTGTTTTTTCTCCCCCTACCATCTCCTCCTCGTCGGTGTGCCAGCTTTTCCCGGTCGCCGAGTCAGGGAGGGTTCCTCCAACGCAGGATGTAAAGAAACACAGGAAAGTCGTTTCCTCGCACTGATTCCCTTCGCTTCATCAGCTTTTTCGGCGCGAGGAAACCGAACGGCACCCCGGCACCCTCATCCTGCGCGGTTGATCGTGCAAGAATTCCGCCTTCCTCCATCCTGATGTCAATATCTAACCCACGGTGGTGGGCGTCCGGAGGGCTCATCAGGGCGACCGACACGAGCCGGGGCCACGAATACGCACAACTTAATTTGTTTGTAATGATGGACCGAGCACCGAGAGCCCCGGGGGAATGGTTCACCAGGGAGGGAGGGAGGCCAAATCAGAAAAGTTCTCCGGAATCGGAAGGGAGAAACGTCCTCGTGCGGTGCCATGGCCGTTCGGAGGGATGGAAAAATAAATTGTTATCGTTTACTATTAATTAAGTGGTGCGGATAAAGATTGGATAAGGCAGAAAGAGAGCGTGCGACGAGAGGGAGAAACATAGAGCCATTCTAGGCCTGGGGTTAGGACGGTCGTTGTGTGGAAACTCGGTAGGAGTTCTTCCCTTGCCAAACCTTCCTTTCCGGCACTGCCGTTGCACTGCATCGCAAAGGACTCGACTATGTGCTTCCGAATGATCCCGTTTCGTTCTGCCACAACGCGCCCAATCCGCTCGGATTCATCCACGCCAAAAGGGCCTCTAATCCTCCATCCAGCTTAGCCCGTGGCCGGACGCGGGAAAAAGGGGCCCGGGAAAAGCGTCGTTCCAACGACTGCGCGTGTTTATCTATCACTTCGTTCAACGTCAACCATCCGTCAGAAACGTACACCCTATAAATCGTGCCACTCACCCTTAATCGGAAATTCGCCGATTTCAGGCCGCGCCGGAGATACTGGCACATACACACATGTGCGTGATTTGGTGGCCAGCACAGGCAGGTTCCGCTAGGCAGTGTACGGTTATCCTCGTGAACCTTACAAATGGCGAAGGGATGAGCGTTTGCCTTGTCGGGGATCAACGTGATTACAGTGCGTCACACAAGATGAAGTGCATCGCGGAAGAACCAAACGATTAAAATGGAAATTTGGTTTAACCTGAAACATCTTGTGCAACGTGTTGTTCGCTCGTGTCAGGATGCTTTTTGGGCAGTATGGTAAAATAATTAACAATTTCCAGCTACTGTGCACCTACAACATCGGCTTTCTAGTGCAAGCGCACACATGAACTTTATATTCGTCGGGATGGGACAGGATCACGGATCCTGCGAGAGCCGAAATCACGCATCAACAGTTCAGTTGCGGATTTTGTTTTGACCGGGATTTTCTTCCTTTTTCCTCGTCCCGCGGGTTTACTTAAGCGCTGCCGTACACACACACACACACATGCATACGTGTTCGCTTGACACTCGCGCTTGTTTGCGTACGGTGTGGTGCGACGGTTCGGGAGGTGGGAAAGGTGGCTCACATTAAACCTCCTCCCGCGCGGAGTTTGGTTATGTCAAGATGCGTTAGCGTTGCGACTGAATGCGCCCGCAAAAGACAGGAATAGAGCGAGACGAACAATGCAAGAGCGAAAGGGAAACGAACAGAGCAGAGAAGGGCGAGTACTTTATTCCGCGTGCAGGCGAGCAGAACAATAAAAGCGGACCGTGTAACGGTGCCTTTCGCTTCTGGATATGGATTAGGGATTAAATGATTCCCGAGTACTGAGATGTAACAGAACTATTTCCGAGTCGTCCTATTTCCGATAAGCTTTTGGTTTGATTAATTCAGTATTTATTTTTTCTTAAGCATTTTAAAGCTACTTACAAGTGGTATTCACAAGGATGTTAAAGGCCAACGCACTTCGTTTCAACTTACCTGCAAGGAAAGAAAAGAAATTTGTTAATTATTCAATCATCATGAAACAGTATGAATTGATCAACATATTGATAGAGATGATATAAAGTTAATACTTTTCCAGCAGGGCTCTGCTAAACTGTGTAACTATGTAGTCGATCTCGCTCTCGTTATCCGTTAGCGATCGGGTTGCTGGGTAGATCCGAGGCGAATCCATTATTTCCGAGCGCCGTTCCGTCGTAATCCCTTCAAGAAGGCCTTCGCAAGCAACGACAAAAGGCCACGGATCGAGAGAAGGGATTTCTGTCCGCGGCTGTTTGCGAACGGCTTAAGACGAAACTCACATTCGACGTGAATACCATTCCCGCATCGGAGGAACGATTGCACCAGTGAGAAGAGGACCAGAAGAGCGAGAAAGCGAGATCCTTGAGAAAAGGATGATAAAAAAGGGGAACGACGACGACAACACGCTTCGGACGGTGGGCCGGTTGGTGAATATCCGGCTCTATCATTATCTCTATCCCAAATGCGCTACCCACTGATATGCAGGGCGCACAGACACAACGAAATGGCGGATAATAAAGACGCACGGCGAGGGGAACGGAGCGAGCCCTGCCCCGCGCGCCCATACTTTCATCGGTCGCGCCTCTGCCTCTGCGATTCGATCCGTTTCCAAAATCCGCACTCACACTACCGTGCGCTCTTTAGCGGATGGGAATAATATAAATCCTTTATCCCTAATTCTTTATCCTTCCAGCGATGGGGTGTTTTTTTTGTTGTTGTTGGTCTGCTTCTGCATCTTCTGCGAAACGCGCCACGTGTTCACGCGACAGGGGGAGCCGGAAGAACCTGGTGCGAGTGTATGTGCGCGAGCCAACTGCAGCATGGTTTCACCCGCCAAAGGATGAAGGATGTGTGTGGACGCCGGGCACACGAGGCACACAGTCGGGCACACTCACAACCCAAGCACCGCAGGATGGAAGAATTTCGCCACGTTCGGTTCGGTTTGCTTCCATTTCGACTTGATGGGATTAGGAGTAAATCCAGATAAAAGGATAAAGCATTATTCTTCCCTCCACGGAGGAAATGTGCTTTTTTCGTCGTGGATTCCCCCGCCCCAGCCAGACGTGGTGCGCACACAAGCACATACTAGCCTTATCGATGTGTGTGCCTCGAGTCGTTTCGATGGGTTTGAATTTTCCCGTGAGCCGTTTTTTTTTGGCTTGCGTTCTTTCTTCAGTCCTTTGTATCCAGACACACACTGCACCGATCCTGGCTGCCGGGTTTTGGAGAAGGAAAAGTTTCCTGATCCATCGTCCCCACACACATCCCAGGCTGCCCCGGCGTGGGGCGAGGGGGAATATCCGTGCAAAGGATATCCAGCCAACACATCCACAACGGAACGAAGAAAAACACACTTCCAGCGCTGTCCCGCTTCGCCGGCAAAATGAAAATGCGAACGCGAGGGATTTATTCCCGGGCCCCCCCCGGCTTAGGATTTACTCACAATAAATCTTATCTTGCGCCCGACAGCTAACGAAAAAACGGGATTTCGCTTTTCCACCCCGGCCTGACTCTTCCCACCAAACGTCTTTACCAAACGTTGCTTCTCCACCGTCCCATATGGCGCCACGGATAGATTCGTCTTGCGAAAGTCTTCGCCCTGGGGCAGGGACTTAGCTCGGGATGGAAAGCAAATGGATTTGTGGATTTCTTACATTGCCCGGACCTCCATAGTGCTATTTTCATCGTAGCTTCGAATCCACGTTTAATCGATACGACGTCTTGGCAAACGCAGCCCTAGCACTAATCCTTACGGTGGTGATTAAAAATCACGTTAAAAAAAAACTGCTGCCAGGTGATTATCCTCGGCGATGCCTTGAAAAGAGATTCCGAGAAAGGTGAAAATTCAAATTTTGTACATTTACAGCAAAGTACCTTCTGATTTTTGATCTGAACCCATTTAAACTTGGACACAAACATTGGATTAGGTATAATGATTTTCAACATCTCACTCTGCTTCATACATGTGAAGAAGGCAAATTTTGTACAATAAATATAGTAAAAAACCTAGTGGAACTCCGCAACGATTTGAAGACGAAGACTCTTGCCACTTAATTTTCTCCCACTGTGCATATTTGGCTACCGGAGCGGTCGTCGGTTGATGTCGCTAGTTGGAATCGGATAAAAAGGAGAAGCGGATGTCGTCGACACAGCCGAGCTTGGTGGGATGGGGGTGGAATAGAATGGCGGTGCCGGACGGACGCGGGGTCGATTCGGCAAAAGGATGAAGGATGGATTAAGTCGATCATGTGTGCGTTTGTGTATTTCAGGGGCTCGTTGGGCTCTCCGTAAAGCAGCCACGGGAGGGAGGAAAGCGACAGGAAGAGCGATAAAAGGTAAGGGAGATCCTACAGTGAGAAAGAGAGAGTGGGAGTTTGTGGGCAACGCCGTGCGTTTGTGGAAGTGCGAGGTGCAGAACGCCGAGATGAGCTAAGACGGAAAGATTTTCTTCCCTCCTTGCGTACACACCTTCCGGACAAGGTCCCCTCCGTTCCAAAGCAATGTGTCTGTGTCTGGGGCCGGTGCTGGATCCGTTTCAGGAGCAAGTGTGTGTGTGTTTGCATGCATGCCTGACGGTGTGTTTGAGGAAGGATTTAGTCTCATACCGTAGCTACCGGCGAACGGAGCGCGATCCCCTGCTGAACCGAAAGCCATTGAACTAACAGACCCTGGATGCGGCACGTCACGGGAAACTGGTGGAGGGTAGGAGCCGGAGACAGAGTGGGAGAAGGAAGGAGCGATAACAATATCCTTGCGAAACGTCCTAAGAAAATCCCGTCACCGAGCAAGAGCGGGAAGGAGGCCTTTCCTTTTCTTCTGCACCTCCTCCGGATGTAGAATGCGAGGCAGGAGGGAAGTGAGAGAGCGAGAGAAGGAAAGGGAGACAGAGCGGGCCCGCCAAATCCAAGAACGTCGTCGTCGACGGCGTCTTGTCGAGTTTATGTATGTTCGGATTAAGAAAATCCCTGAACGAGAGGATCCTTGCTTGGCTCGCAAACGCAACCTGCCGTGTGTGAGGAGTGAACGCCGCGGAGGTTGTGGTTAAGGCGAGCCCGTTTTAGGATTTTGTCCTCCGGTCTCCAGCCCCACACCAACCTCCTCAGGGTGAAGTTTATTCCTACCGGTTGCCGAAGGTCGGGACTCCGGTGAGGCAAAATCGATACCATTTGATTCACGGTAGGCACCATCGCCGGTAGCATTGCTTCCGGTGCTTAGGAGCTTTCGCCGGCAACGGGCACCGGCTGCAAAACCACGTGAAAGAAATTATTCATTGGAGAGTTTGTTTTGTTTCGGTGCCCGGTGTGCTCCGTTTGTTTTTTCTTTTTGCACCGACACCGATCGAGATTGTCTGCAAACGGGAGGATTAGGCAAGTCCGTTGATGGACCCCTCACCACCAGCCAGCAACCGGAGGAAGGAGATAAAAAAAGGCAAGTGTCCACACCGTGTGTCCTCCTCGTGTGTCCATTATTGAGTAAGCGCCATCCAAATCCATCCAGAAACAAATGATACACCTGCCCGGATCTGCCGCGTGAAGATCAACCGCCTGTTTTTGCTCGTTCTTCCCGGTGTTTGGCCCGGTGGGCTCAGACTTTGTCGCTGTTGGTTCACGGAACCCGGACGCCACCGTGTGAGAAGAATGATGCCTTGCCGGTGCCGCAGTGATGTTGCTATCGGCTGCGAAATCCGTGTGTGCAGCTTTACATTTTCCTGCCTTCTTTTTTTCAGCTCCCCGGCAAACCGTCACTCCTGGACAAATTGTATCCAGTTTCCTTGCACTTGCTTCTCCAGGACGCCGCCGTGCCGGGGATTGCCGTGTTTTTGTGTGCCCGATTGGATGAGCGAAAGGAGCGAAAAAAGGAAGGAAAAAACCAAAGCCGCCGTTATCCTAGCTCTCGCACCACGATAGGAGAGAACTCTCCGGTCGGAGCAGCCGAAGGGTTCAAAAAATAGCAGGCCAGCAGACCTGGAGCTTCCCTTGTATAGCGGGGACACCCAATGGGTACGACAGATAGATACCATGACCGGTGTTTTCGGTTTTATAGGTTAGAGAGACGTTTATACATAAATAAAGTCCAAATCCCCTTTTCATCCATTCGCGCGGCCCTTGCAAAACGCGAAATGCGCGATGTCGTTGCAGGCTGGTGGTTTTTTTGTTTTGGGGCACCTTAGAACACCCCAATCGGCAGGCACACCTCGTGGACAAAGGCTTTGAGCAACCCGTTTAGTTTTTTCTGTATATCTGGGAGGTGCGCTTTTGCCAGCTCCATTCTCCAGGTCGATCTGCAGAATCGAGTAGGTTGGCTCACGATCGCGGGAGCAAGATGGGGGAACTGATCACCACGAAGAGGCAGCTTACTCTTCATCGGTTGCCGTAAAACATGCGAGGGTGTTGGAAAAAGCGCTCTTTGAAACTCATTGCTTTCGATCGATCTCACCATTCGAGTCAGCTGATGGTGCGTGGCAGGTTTTTTTTTTTATTTCCATGGAGCTTCTACGAACTTTCCCGTTCCCGTGGAACGTATCGGTGAAACTTTGCTGGCAAAAATGAAACAAGCCACCCAATGGTCGCGGAACGGCAAATTTTGGTCGCGAGACGGCTCGGCCTACCGGACGATTTGCATCTCCGTGAAACGGATGGTCCGTTTTAACGCACCGAGTCCAGCCGGCCTGCCAGCAAAGTGCGACTCCAGCGGCCCGGTCATCGAAAAGACCATTCGACGGCAGCGTTCGGGTTCCCCACCTTTCGCTAGGCGTCGGTGTAGGCACTAATCCCAATTCGACGACCTGTTTTTTGAAATCCAAGAGGATTAAGCTGGGTTTTTTTCTACTCGTTTTTGCTCTTTTGTCGCCTCGAAGCGGGAACAACGTTCGGATGTTGGATTTTCGGCGCGTCCTTCTAGACTACCATGGTGCAAGTAGGCGCCGTGACGTTTTCCCGGTTCCAACAAAACGGTTAGACCATCCGGATCACCGTGGACTGTTCCATTCGCTAGTCGAGCTCGTAGAAATTGCAGTTGCTACGTTTGGATTTGCGCGAGGATTTTCGTGCGGCTCTGTACGTCCGGGTGCTACGGTTCAAATCGGCCAGCACGGATCGGTCGTTCACGTCGCCCCTAGAGCAAGCAAGCCAGGTACGAAAGGGCGTGAGGGATACTGGGAAACATCAACAGCATCGCGGATTCTTTTCGTATCGATACGACCGGGATGTAGGCTTCTGTGACGAATAAGATTGATGCCCAAATTGCATTCGAAAACAAAGCTCTGGGAGCGTAGAACACCGTAACATAGGATCGTGTTGATATATTTAATTGATGTGTTTTACCAACAAGTTTTGTAGCAGATTTTTCTATCCGCCAAAAACGGTGAAACAATAATGATCTAGCAACAGTTTCCTCCGAAAGCACGTCATCGAATGCAATCGGATGAATATCCAGTCCAAAATCGTGGTCAATGGCAAGAATGGACTCGATTCCTGCTTGACCTGCGAGCTGCAAATCGCAGTGCCCTCTTGCCATCCCTTCCGGCACAGGATTAAGCTGGGCTGCATAATAGGAGTCGTTCCGTGCTTCTGAAAAGCCGCTCCGAAACCATTTACTCGCGTTACCCTCCTTGGGCGTCGATAGTGGCGTTACCGTACTCGCTTTAGCTTTGATTCATTATCGCATTTGAATATATGGGCAGAGGCATCGATTGGCGATCCCCGATGGCGTTGGGATGTTATAATTTTTCCGCGAAATCCTTTCGGATCGTTGTAGGCACTCCAAAGCGGCCAAACTCATCTCGAAACTCGCCAGACCGTTGGGCTTAGCGAAGTCGCAGCAAGTTTTTGGTGGACGAACATCGATGAAAAGTGTGGATTAAAATCTTGTTCATCGTGGATCGCGCGGACGAGATTTTGTGTGCTATTGCTATTCCGCAAGCGCCAGGAATTGGAAACTTGAAATCTCCGATCGTCCCATGCTCCTGAATGTTGCAGTTTCACAGAGGTTTGCGTGCAGGAAGTTCTTTCGGAATGATGCAGAACCGTTTCCGGTTGGATTAAGCTTAGCTTTCCAAAAGTCTCAAATAAACACATTTTACCTTGGGACTGCCAAGGACTACACTGACTGCACCATACTCCAGGATTGAATGACCAGCAATTGTTTTATCTTCTCAACGCTTGCTGATTATGATAAAACTAACAGGACATTGGATTCGCTTTATGAACCTTTCTCGGACGAAGTTGGAAGCAGTTGGCTGACGAAAAGGTAAGAATAGAACGATGACGCAGTGTATAGGAAGTTTTCAACCACGCCAATTTCATTTTCTAGCTCGCGTCGAACTGCAGGTCATGAGAACAGCGGAATGGGTTTGCCTCGTAACCCTAGCGATGGCTAAACGATATCGAGTCAAAGGGGCGATGATGCTATCCAAAAGGTGCAATGGGGGAAGTTCCACTACGATAAAACGAACCCACTCGAACGAGGGAAAAGAACATCACTCACAAAGATCTGGATTGAAACCGGGATTGAAGGTTCCATGGAAACGTGTCCTTTTGGTACAATGTGCTGCTCTTCGGATTGCAAATTGATGTTATTAGCTGCCGAAAGAACGAGCTGCGTTGTAGGTCGCATCATTTGAATCATCCTGGGGTATTATTCATGGATTATGTTGAATTTTCCCTTTCAAATTAAAAGGACGTCGATCCGTCGCCTAGATCGTCGTTTCTATTGGGAAGAGATTAGCTCAATTCAAATCACTTCAACAGACAAGTGATCAAATTAGCGTTATGATTTTGAATCTCATTCACATAGGTACTGGTGGAAGTAAAGAAGCTGATTGGTCGATTGACGCGTTACATTGAGCTCTAAAACATACCCAAGCGTCCCATTGGATAAACAAGCCTCTCTTCTTCCGGCCTTAGAACGTGACTAGTTTGAATGATACTCATTTTTTTGTTCCTGCCACCTACCCTCGGCCGATTGTGTGCACGTATTCTTTGGACGGTGCGTGCCTCTTGAGCTGCCTCCGTTTCCCACACAATTAGAGGCGCAGTAAACTGATATCCAAATGGCACGAAAAGGGGAACTGAAGCGAAGAGAGTTTGAGAGGCGAATTTAGTCCTCACACTCAGCCGTTTTGGTCTCAAAATACTGATGCGTCCTACCCGAAAACCGATAGTAAGTTGTAAGGCACATGCATCCAAAGTGCATTCCTTCGGGGCGTCAGACGAACGGTGTGCGTGCAGCTCGTATGTACCGCCACCGCCAAAGTTGGCCCTGATCCGTCGTCGCATGCACGTCGGGATTTTGGGGATCTTCATCCCGACACGGATCAAATATCCCTGCGCCGAAAGGCACGTAGGGTGCGTCCGCCATCGTCCTCAGCCAGCACACCGCCACCGAAGCACATCGCAAGGAAGCCCTCATTGCAGAAGAGTTCATCATTTCATTCGTACGCAAAATTATCCCTCCAGCTGATTGCGAGCCGGGGCAACGTTAGCGTGGCGTCTGTTTATCGAAGGATAATTCCCTTTCAACAGGCAACACGCACGCAGAACCCGGGGCCGGGGGTTTGATAGGTTTACGATATGCGCCCTCTCCACCCGGCAGCTCCTGTTCCACCGCGTACGTCACCACGGATAATGATGATGATCACCGTGGTCGTATCTCTTATTGCCAGAAGCTCGAAAGCGATCAGTTAAAATCGTACCGCGAACCGTTCCTTTTCCTTTTGGCCTTCGCCGTCCTCTTCCGCCTAAATTTACCAACGAACTAGCACCACACATAAACACACAAAGACACACACGCGCGCAGACACAAAAGCCCTCGTTTTAATCTCTGCAGTTATTTTAATCCCTCTAATTTTGATTCACCTTAATCTGCTTTTCCGCTCATGTGCGCTCTTATGCCTTCGCATTTGCCGTTTCTTGCGTGTATACTTGTTTAATTTATTTATTTTTGATTTCGAGGCTTTTCTTTTTCTTTTTAAAGTTTCGGTTTGATTTGGGAGTTTTAAAACTTGCCATTTTATGTTGTTTAAGGCATTCGTTGGTTTTTTTAATTCCTTCCACCCTGCGTTGCTGGTCATTATTGAATTTGTCGGATGATTGTTTTTTTTTATGTTAAAACATTAAATTACCAGATTCAAATGCATGCAGTGGAGAACCTTTACGTTTGTAGTAGCTTTGGCATGTGTGCAGATTTGGAAAAAAGGAAACTGCGGCTCTAAACACATTGGGCAGCGGCGATCCACTCGCTCTGCAATCCCTCTGAGCTGCTTATGAGATATTTTCAAAGGACTACGTGGCGTACCGAGGCCATAAGCAAGGAGTTTCGATGGGTACCCGCTTCACCCTCCCTGCAGGTCGAGCTGATCCCCCTCCTAGTCCAGTCGGCTAGATTTATCCGCTTTGATGAATGCGTTTGCGATATTATGTTGGGAAATTTACACAATAAACGATAATCATCGGTGCCCGTCGCTGCGGGTCGGCCGAGGTCTCGTACGGTGTGGGATCACACGCGTAGAAAAACACCCGCACAGCGAAATTTTCCACCGCCTCCCTTTGGGCACCTCCCAGCCAACACCGCACTCAAACCTTCACACGCTGCGGCGGAAGCTTGACCAAAGGGAGAGGCATTTTAATTTTCCCAATTTCGTACCACGTGCAATGCCGTCCAGTGGATGTATTGTAGGCGGATTTATTATACCCGTGTGTTGGTGCGGGCGTGCGCGCTTGTGGTAGTGTGCTCGCAAAGCCGATGGGCAGCAGTACCATCGGCAGGATGACAATGGACAAATCCATCTAAAACATATAAATTCCGGATTGAATTTCGAAATGCATTTCAATTAATCAAAACTGCTCCCTGCACGAGAGAGAGAAAGAGACAGAGAGATACAGGGAGGTAGACAGCTCGAGGGAGGATGTTATTATAGAAAATACAGTTATGGACACATCAATGAAGAATTCGTCAATTGTATGTCCTTAGTAATGATTCTATGTGATTCATCCTAACAAGCCTTGGAACAAATTCGGACACAAAAGTAAAGCATAGTAATATCGATTTGCTGCTCGGCAAGGACTGTAAACAAACATTCTGTACTCCCTCTAGCCATCATAAATTGCGCCGCATCCCAAATGGAAGCAAATCAGCCAAAGCGCTGTGATGAACTGTTCTTCCCGTTCGCTTTCGGGCAGCTGCGTGGAGGAATTAGTGAGTTCAACAGTTTTGGAAGACCTTCCCCGTCGCTCGCCGACCCGGAAGGGGTGGAGGGTAGGACGTGACCTCAACCTCAATCCTCCCACCATCCGATGTCGATAGCTTGCGGCGCCTCCTTTCGGTGAACCAAAAGCGACGGCCTGGCGAAGAAGCGAACGGGAAAGGGTAATAGCTCCATGCGTGATTTTTCCGTGGGCCTCTTAATCTGGCCCCGGTCGCGCTTAGCGCGTTGGTGTTTTATATGTATTTAACGGATTATGCGCTACATGGAAGCCAGCCATGGCCAGCGGTGGAGGTCGGGCGCCGTTCCCTCGCTGCAGCATCCACCCGCAATTTGTCAACCCTGGGTTGCCACACAACCGTGCGGAAGTCTCACGCCAATGGTCCGAACAATGTTGCTTCAGCTCTTGAATTTTGGCATCCGCGAAATTTGCAGCATTCAGACGTTGCGTGTTTGAGGGCTTCATTGGACGCTGCACTCCATAATAACGCAAAGATTGCAAAGGTTTAAACAATAGAGCAGCCAGCGTAGGATGTCGAATTATGGATGATGAAATAATTAAATTATGTTGAAAATCACTGTTCACCATGATCAAACGATTATTAATTTTATGAAACCGTTCACTCGCTGTACTCGTAGTAATGGATGAAGCTTAGATTTAACAACAACAAAACTCATTTCCTCTGTAAAGTCATCGGACTGTCCACTTGACTGAAATTATTATCGTATGAAATCTCATTTGCTTGACTCGACATGCGTAGAGCAAAAAATTCGCGGTCCTTTCAGCGGACCACGGTTGATAAAATCTCTCGTCGCAAAAAAAATTAAACCAACAAAAAGGATTCTGTTCAACCGCAAAGCATTGGCAGCGGTTTTCAATTGGAGCTAAATTAAATTGCCTATGAAAAATTTCGAAAGCCAGAGAGTGTGATTGTTGACTTGGGAAGGGGCTGGCTGGTGGCGCGGGGTGGAGGTTAATAATTTTAATTGACTTAGCATGTAGTGTGCCCTTTTCGAGATTCACTTGAACAAAACATCAAAAACGGTCGCCACGTGAGGTAGTTTGTTTGACGTACCGTTAACTGGCGATTGCAGAATCGCCCGGTCCACGTTCGGCCCGTTGGAGGAGTTGCTCTGCAGGGCTGCGACGGCTCTCGACACGCTGTCCCTCCCGGACGTGCCCGGATGCCCGCCCGCGCCATTTCCCGCGCTCGGTCCATTTTCCGGCCCCGTCAGGGACGTGGAGACGCTGATGCGCGGAGTGACGGAGCGGCTGACGGAGGCTGCGGCGGCCAGCAGAGACTGGGACACGCTGATGGCCGGGTGAAGCGCCGCACCGAGATCCCGCACGGAAGCCTGGGCGCTCGTGGTGGCCGAAGACGATCCGTCCAGGGCGCCATTGCTCGACGCTACCGAGTCCGCGCCGTGCACATGGTTCACGTTCGAGGAACTGTTTCCGGCGTCTGGCGAGGTGGAGTGCGCTCGCTCGGCTGGCGGTTCGGCGGAGCTGCTGTTGCTGCTGGCGGAGGACACGTTGACTGTGGCTCCCGAGGGAGCCTTTGGGCTAGCCACCTCCGATTCGCGCCCGCCCGTGTGCGACGGGGAGGCAGGTACCGACGATTCTTTCTTGGGCGATTTGGTACGGGTCAGTGCAAGAGCTTGTGTCTGAAACAAAGAAAATGAAAGATAACGATTCGTTAGTACGGTTTCGACTCAAATCATGAAAATTGGATGCAAGCAAAATAGCTTTATTTTTCGTACCAGAATCACCTGTGGATGAAATGATGAAATGCAATCAAATGAAATGATGTGATGAAAACTGAACATAACTTCAATCAACAGCAAAAGCCGCATTCCACGGTCACAAAGTGCAAGAAGCAGCGAGAAGAAGATTCCGCTCTACCATATCTAACAAAATCAGTTCCAATTAAGTTACCAAACACCATCACACCGTCGCTGCACCTTCAGCGTCTACCCTTCCGATAACCCTTTCGCACAAAACACCGTCCAGAATGCATAGAAGCGACAGGAATTCGTCGCGGAGAGGGCTGCAAGTGTCGGCAGACACATTCGATTGTGACGATTACGCCGAGTCGAAGACATCCATAACATATTCTGGTTGATGTCCCTCCCCCAGTTCTTGTTTTTCCTCTTTCACTCTGTTCGACGACGCAGTTGGCTTCGAGCTCTAGGAACATGATTCCATCCCCGCCCTGGGTCACTGGGTAGCGATTGATTGTTGAACTAGTTTTCGGCAAGCCTCAGCCTGCGTCTCCGATCGAATTAGGTTTAATCGTGGGCTGGAAACATCTGGGACGTAAGCATACGACTCAAGACTAAATTGACCGATTGATTAGAATCGTTTTGTTCTCGTTGTGAATAATCAGGCTGACGGTGACGGTGTCTGTTGGTGAAAAAAATACTTCGTATACAGAAGCATTTCAAGTCTTTGACCAAACGTCATTTATTCAAAAATACATAAGAACTTGTACCTCAAACTAGAATGATGCTAGCCTGGACTCAACAGAGAGTAATCCACGAGACACGGTTGATTTTGTTTAGTGCTGTTCAGTGTTGTTGCGCTTCGATCGCTTGGCTGTGAGTCAAGTCTAGAATCAGACCCGGCCCAGGGTCAATCGATGTTAAGTAGTGCTCGCGGAGTAAACGGCTTTGACCATAATTGATCGGTGAAGGAGATTCGCCCGGAGGTGAGGAGCACTCTGTGTTTGCCAAAGATGATGGAATTTTTTTGTGAAACGGTAAGTTGCGGTGTGCAAAAGAAGAATGGCGCGAGAGCGCGATAGTTCGAGGTGAATAATTTGTTTAATTCTTTGTAATAGTGCATTTCAAGAGCGTACATTGGATTATAAAGAGTTGGTCTTAAAATTTTGGCTCCCTAAAAGTCATATACATAACTAAATTATTTCTTGCTGCTCATATAAGATCTTCAGCATGCGCTAGCAATTACATCATCGCCGTCTGCCCGGCACCAGAACCGTCCGACTTTATTCGCCTTCAATTGGGATCAACTTCTCGAAACGGCATGATCGCATCAATGTCAACCGGCCATTAGCTCTAGCAACACTGTCTGACGACATCGAGTCGGTCGCGATCGAGTTCTCCCGAGAGGCGAACGGGAGACGCAACGAGGGCTAAGATTAAGATTAAGCTACCGCATGTGCGGTCGGGCTGGGATGAGTTGAAGAACCTGGAGCCAAGAACTGGCGACGTTAAGCCACCGTCTGTAGCGGAGTGGTGAGTGACTCTTTGTCCAGTTCATTATTAACCATAATGGAATAGCTCGTTCAACTTCTTCAACGATCTCCGGTTTACTGAACTCTTCCATGTACAATGTCATGTATGGAGGAGAGGGATTCAGTCTTTCGATATTCAATAATTCAACCCCTGAAGGCATCACAAGAACTAACAATTAATCGAGGATAATAATTTGAATAATTTCATCCCCGAAGAATTGAGAGTGAAGTCCCCTTTTTCGCCGGCTTCGGCTTGCAGGTTCAACATATGTTCGTCCCATGTCCGTGTGTTCCCCGATCATCGAGGAGGGAATGGAATTAGCGCTCGCTGGGAGCAGCAGACGTAGAAAACCCGACCGGAAGGCAAAAGGGCTAAGCCCACAGCGTCGTGCAGCGACCGCAACATCAAAAACGCATCGGAGCCACCCGGGCAATGGTGGCGCACTTGCGAAGGGGCGGATCTCGAATAAGGGTGACACAATATCGACACACTCACACACACGCGCGCATGCACGCACCAAAGGACACGGGTGTCGAGTCATCTTTTGTGTTCTTTCCCGCCTCTTCTCCATTGCTACCTTTCGTTCGTGCGAGGCGCATTCAGTCGAGCGAGAAGTTGGAAGAGCGAGGCGGGTGCTGCAATATCTTCTGGAATAAAAAAATAAAGCTAGCTCTCATAAAACATCATCAACATTGTGCGACCGGTGCACGGCGATGTTTCCGCACGGGACGCAGCAAAACGGAGAAAGTGGAGGATAAACGCCCTGAGGGATACATGAGGGACAATTATGAGGCACTTCCTTTGGGCAGGAAATGGAAGGATAAAAAACATAACACAAGTTTACAGCAATAAAACGCATCCCAGGACACGCAGGATCAGCCGAGGGGACAATCAAAAGCAAACCGTAAGCATAATAGCCCTTGCGAAAAAAAAAACACTCTTCCCTAGTACAGAAAGATGTGAAAGAGTGTACCAACACAAGGGAGAAGCCTAACGGCCACACGGACAACTGTTCATAATGACAATCTTTCTTTTGGCCAGGACTCAAAGGGACAGCAAAGGAGAAAGAGAGAGAGAGAGAGATTGTGAGGGAAAGAGCAATTAATTGCTAAAACAGAGACAGTAAAAGGACTTCAAATTGGTGGTTTTTATGTGAAAGGGTTTCTTCGGTCTGCAGTCGTTCAGCAGTCAGGACTTTGTCGCAGGACACCGCTGGACTGACAGGGGCAGGGCAGCACGGAGGAACTGGATGGGAAAGTGGGGAAAAAAGTCAACAACCAACAAACCGAACCACACCGTGCCTCCGAGAGTGAGCCACAGCAGACAAAAGGCAGACATTCCGATGCAACCTGTTGCATCATTATGCCGGGGTCGAGCCGTGAACGGGCGTTCTAGGGCGAATTCCTGTCGCTACCACAGCACACGTGCACCTGAAGAGGACCCAGAAGAAGAGTCCACACCAGCCGAACAGGCCGTCGAATCGGCTCGGAGGCAACAAATGGCGTGCGCACATTCAATCGAGCTCCCGACGGCGGTGTTTTGGTCGTTTCGGGTTTTGCTGCCGTTTCGTTTCGTTATTAGCCCGATGATGCCCATTCTGTACTTTTACTGCGTTTTTTTGGCCCCTTCCAAAATGAGTATAATTCGATTGCTCTGGCAAAAAAAAAAGTGCCAAAATATTCGCTTAAGCTAACACCCTGTCACTACCTCCACGTCCTCGGGTTTCATGTCGTACGTTGGATTAATTAGAAGGGTTTAATGAAGGTCATAAAATTCACCCTTACGAACTAGTCGATGTGAGAATGAGAATCTTCATCAATAAGTACTTAAAATTTTGTGACAGGAAAATTATGTAGATTTAAAGGTGCGAATGTAAAACAGTAGCAATAAAAGGATAATAAAAGTTTAACAAGGACAAGCAACTGCAACTGTATAACTGCATTCACTGCTTTTCATGGAATTTTGAATACTCATTAGTTTTGACCAAAGTTTAGGAAACCAGGCAGCTTAAAACTTGCATATCACATGCTGCATGATTTGTTCCTTCCTTGAACTATTTCAAATATGGCATTGCCATGGTGACCATTTCCTCACGATGTGCCGATTTCTCTAACCCGAGGTTAAGGGCCGCTTAATACGTTCAAGATGGTGCACGTACCTTTCCGGGGCGACGTGCTTCCTGCAGACCGTTACAAAATGCACCTCTGTTGCTGATGTCTTCCGGTGGAAGTAAATAAATGTCCGCTGAGTGATTGGGTGTGAAAATGAAAAATATATCCTCCCCCCCCCCCCCCTCGCTCGCCCGTTGTTGCCGCTTGCATCCCCTGTGCAACATAATTGCATTTTGATTCTGAGCAACACCACAAAAAAACACACACAGACACACACACATGCATCGTCTGCACCTTTGAGAGGAGAAATCTCCCATTCGCATCGAAACCCGTTGACATCGAGCGTGCGACGGTAGCAGTCGGTTAACATTTTATTTAATTTAAATATAAGCACTGGCAATTCATAACCCCTCCCGCGCTGCAGCCCCTCTTCCCCGCGCCCCTGCTCCCCCCCTTAAAACGCCGACTGTGGCGCTGAAGCATAAAAGTGGAATCATAAATTCGTCGTCAACGCACGCCCGCTGCCACGCCGTCCGCGAATCGTGGGGACGTTGTTCGCGAATGCGACCCTCCCGGTTGTGTGTGTGTTTTTTTTTTGCGTGTTTCCCTCATCAACCTCACGAGTTTTGTTCTTCTGCCCAGGCCGAGCTGTGGCGCTCGGGTGAAACATACGGAATCGGAATAATTTTGATTTCGTGCGCACCGGTTTTTTGCTGCCCCTCGCGTCAGGTTGAATCGTCGTTTTTGTGTGTTATCTTCGGTAGCATTATGTTTCTTCTGTGTTTTTTTTTTTGCTGCAATCCGAAAAAAAGGTGCAGCTTGGAGGGCAGGAGATTTCTGTTTGCTCGTTTGTTTGGCTTCCTCGCCATTGACTACTCCATTTCTTCCAATGGCCTTCGAGTGGTGCATCGCGGAGTTGTATCATCAAATGCTCTGCTTTTCGGCCCATTTCGCAAACCTAGCCGCTGGTTTTTCTTTCTTCCCGCAACCACGATGAACTGGTGCGAGTTTGAAGGGTCGTATGGTTTGGCACTTTACTTGTGCCTTTTTTCATTCTCGGTCGGCTCTTTTTGCCTCGGCTTCCGTTCCAGCCAGTCGGTGGAAGCGTGCTCACGCCCGTCATTTATTGGGTGCTAACATCATTGAGGTGGTTTTTCTTTCCTCTCCAAGTTCACCAGCACTCCCCCTCCCCTCCCCCCCCCTAGAGGATCATAAGCGTTAAGAGCCGCGTCGGAGATATACGTGTGCGATTTCGCGAGCAATTTCGCCGGAGCAAAGGCGAGCCCTACCCAGAACCATTTGCACTTAATCGCAACAAAGAAAGGTGTGAAATATCATCATCTGTTTTGGAGGTCACAATTCTGGTGGCATTCACTTTTTACGGCGATAAGGATTTATAGGATTTGAATGCAGTGGCTGCATTAATTATTTTTTTGTTTAATCATGGATTATTCCCATCCAGCTACTTTTCATGCTCGTGACTGTAGCCATATCTTATGCGACTTATATTTTAAATAATCCTCCAAATGATTCCAAAATCGAACCGACAAAAACATCTCTTGTTTGACGAGTTGCAGAAAAAAACGATGGACAATACAAGTTCGGCTCACCATCGTAACCACAATCGAATTTAATTCCTTCAAAGCACACGTAACACATGAAAAAAAAAACCAGAAGCTACCGAACAGAAGCACCCAAGAGTCGCCATTATTATGCGCTTAATTAATGAACCATGCTGTGTCGGCGATCGTCATCCGCAAGCGTCTCTCCGTCGTGCCATTCTTGATCATCTTGATTCTGTGCCTTTATTGTCCCACCTTCATCCCGCCGCTTGCCCTCATTCCACTGGAGCTCCATCGAGGCACTCCTTCGAGCTAATCTTTATAAAATGTTATGAAAATTTCTGTGTTAACACAGCATTCGCTTGGATCGATAAGAAAATGTCAAGAGGAGCAGTGAGGGGCTCGCTTTCCGCTGCGTCGCTTACATCCCCTTGCTACTGAGACGCACCGTGGAGGCAGATGAAATTATGAATAATCATACTTTTTTGTTCGCTCCTTTTGCCGATCGAAAACCCGAGGAGATGTGCGACTGTTGTGCGCGGAACGAACCTGTCGCCTGTCGATTGTGTTGCCCGGCCCGGTGGAAGGAGTGGCAGGATCGAGTCACTTTGGCGAAGCGTTGCGTTGAGCGCTCCCTTGCAAGTTTTGCAACGCGAATAGGCGCACGGAGGAGGCGAAAGAGTTCGCCACCCCAAAATTCCTCACACCTTCCCCAGCCGCACTTGGCAAGGCTTTACCAGTCGAGAGGCAAGTTTGACGCTGGGTGAGGTGATGCTTCTCGTAAAGTCGGTGAGCCTCTCCTGGCCTTCCCCGCGCCGCAGGATGGAACACTCCAAAATCGAACCACGGACGGTGAAGAGGCGCACAAGAATGATAACGAAAAAATTAAAACCAGGAGCAACATCTTAATGACAAATGATTTATTGTAATGAATAATAATAAAAGTTTTGCTTCCCATCTTCCGCCGCCGGGGGAAGTTTTCAAGTTCTGCGAGGCTTCCCCTTTTCCGGCGTCGGGAAGGACGTATTTTTTTTTTTTTTTTGCATCGTATCAAGAATAGCTAACGTTGTACCAGCGCAAGGAGTTCTTGGAGCGGAGAAAGAACGGCACTGTGAGCAAAGAAGTGATAGGTGAAGCTGGAGCTACTGGATGTACTACAAGTTCCGAGTGCCTTTTCCGCCCGAGGGGACGATCGCATCTAGATTGCAGGCGTTCGATAAGCAGCGAGCTTCCAGCAGTTTGACAAGTCTAGAAAAAAAAGAAAAACGCTCGTCTTCGGAAGCAACTGCAACAGGATCGAACGGGAAGATTCTGATTTCGTGTTTTTGCCTCTACTATGGTTAACCTTTGACTGTGGGAAGACTTCAGCGCTGGTAGAAAGATGTAGTTATGCGACGTCATGCCCATGACAAGCTTCAGTGCACGATTTTTGATTTATTGAGTGCGTTCAAGTCCGTCGGAGCCTATGCAACTGTTTATTATTTTGTTTTGGTTTTTTTCTAACCCTCCCATATGTGTCGCAAGTAAGTCCTCTCAACCTTTGTTTTCTCAGGCCTTACTGGGGCCAATACCGGCGTGCGTACTTTATTTAGTCTAGGAGTCGCGACTAGGCGTATCGGTTTGTGAAGTTCCAATGTTCATTCTATTAGAGGCATTCCTCAACTGCGGCTAACACGCGCAACTGCACATTGCACCATTCCCAAGCCCCTGGGACGCCTGGGTGGACTTTCGCAACTTTGCGCCCCGAGACGACACGCAGCGCGCCCCGAGATCCAATCCGACCGCGATCGCCATTGCCGTCAATTGAAATTTATCAATCGATTGATATCAATTTTAATCAAAACCAATCTCGATCCCGGTTGTGCGCCTCGCGATACTCGTCGCCGCGGTCTCTATTTTGATAGCGAGCGCTTCGGTGCTTCTTCCTGCCCTCGCTGGGGGCGCCATCAGATCAGCAGCATCGCGTTCGGATGACGGCGACACCCGCTCCGGCCGCGAGCAAATCAACGTTTTGACGCAAGCATTAGTCGCGCGGACGGGGCAGTGGGCCGATGTCACGAGCGTCACTTCTAAGCTGGTCGGCTAGTTTGGCGCGCTCAGCCCGGGGCCGATCAGTTTCTCCGGATCGCAGCCGCGCTGCCGTTTGCGCAAATGAACGACGCTTAATGGACGAGTGATTTATTCTGAACCCCCTGCTAACCCGGCTGCTGGGTTGTTGTGCGCCTGTTAGTGTAAGTAATCTGACCGTTACATAGTTTCGTTCCACTAATTAAACGGTTCGCCTGCGGCGAGGGAGTTGGGGCCCAAGTTCAAATTCCTCGGCGCAAAGCAAACATGACTTGCTTGTGTATATTTTCGCTCAGTTTGTTATGGTCTGGCTTTATGTTTTTGTATTGTCTACACTTGATCGTCCCCTTCGTTGTTCGAATCGCTCTGTAATGACTGTCAAGCCCTTTTTGTTAGTCAGGCAACGTCCCAGTGGTGTAATGTTAACCATTTCTTCCGATAAACCCAAGAGTGAGACGATCGAATTCCCTTGAAAACGGTTATCGGGAGACGCGTTTCCGCTTGATCCGCAGAAACATTCCAGCCGTTCGCAGCGGAACTCCGATAACCGTAGAATGCTTTGCCATTCGAGCAGTGGATGAGCGAACTCATCCTGTTGGTTTTCCGGGAAGACAAGTGTCAAATGGACAGCCGTCGAATGCATCCCACACCCCTCGTTGCGGGCCAGTGCACGCCAAAACCGGCCCCGCACGAAACGCACACAAAATTGGAACTGACAACATGGAACTGTCACAACATGGAGCACAGCGTCGGAGCGGCTGCATGCATTGATAAGGAAACGTTGCGGCAAGGTGAAGGAGCGGTAGAAGACTCGCTGAGGGTCAGCCGTTCTAGGAGAAACTACGATGCCGCACAAAGCGATCCATCCGAAAACACCCTCAACTACGGCGACAAGACAAGAAACGGCCAAGTGGAGAGAAACGGAAAAAAAGGGCGAGCAACCGAAGACGTACGAAACTGTGCAATAATCAAATGTTGCAGCAAGAAAACTAGGGGCACGATCAAGGCCGAAGAGTAACCCTTTTATCGCGCGCCACTGACAAGTAGTTCCGGTGTCCCGGGTATTGTTTCGTTTTCTTCTGCCGACGCTGCTCGATCGGCGACGTATGCGTACGGGAAAGGCAGCTTAACCAGCAGAACCGAAGGAACACCCACGGGTCGCAGCGTTCTTGGAGAGATAGAAGGGCCGGCGAGTGAGAATAATGCAGGAAAGGAAGTGAACCTCCAGAGCAACGATAAATAAAAGAGGAGGAAGGCGCAAGCAAAACGAAGAAGAAGAAAAATCCATCACCCACAACTGCCTCCGATGTTGAGAGGGAGGGGGTAAACAGGGTAGCTAAAGAGACTCAGTAAAACAACAGTTAACGTAAACAGCAGAATGAAAGTAGCAAACGGTTAACGACAAAAAAGGCGAAGTGTGACAATGGACAAAAAACATGGAGAAAAATTAAATGATTATGTATCACTCACCGTTGGGTAGGGGGCTATTTTTTTTTTTTTGCTGTTGCTGCTCCCTTTACCGTTTCGCGAGTCCGAGGGTGAGCCGTTTAGGTCGTAAACAAGGGCCGGTGGTTGGTTTTTGCCTTCCCTTCGAAGCGACTACAAAACGAAACAGTTCGTACGAGAGAAAACGTTACAGCCCAGAAATGAAGCAATGATCACAGGTTGAACCCACGATTCGCAACTCTTTCGTTTGCAAAAAAACAAACAAAAAGAAACCAGGGCCCAAAAGGAAAGAAAACACTTCATTCCGTCCAAGAACAGGACAGTTTGTCAATTCAAACAGCAAATCGAAGGAAGAGGAGTAAGCTTGAGCTTCGGCAATAAACGTCACTTTTACTTGCCATTTGTTCCCTGGGCGGGGGCTCAATCAGCCCAAAATCGTGCTGATTTCAACACATCTTCATGAAAAATGTTTACTCTTTTTGTGCAAGTTTGGCAATCCGTTGTTTATCCTCTGTGAGAGCGATTTATTTGAACTCAACTCAATACACGATTTTTATCCTGCTGTTTCCGAAGCAAGTATCGTCTAGAGGAAATTTAATCTAATGTTAAGATACCAAACATCCTGGAGAAAGGTTTACGCTTTTTTTTCTCGCCATTCGCTTCATGCTATCCGTCTTGAGCTTGACACTTTAATGCGTGTTCCTGGTGCTTGAAATAGGGCCAACACAATCAATACCAGAAGTCAAAAAGAACAACACCTTTGCTTTGCCCGGCTCCACCTGCCGCTTTTCCGCTGAACGGACAACAAAAAGGCCTCATTCTGCCCTTAGCCCTCCAGATTGACACAAAAATGCATTGCAGAAGCCCGACCCTACCATCCGTCTCGGCGAGCCCAAACTTCCACCCCGGTGGAATGAGAACGGCAGCCAGAAGATCACCATAAAATAAAATACTTCAAACCAAACATAATCACTCTGTCCGTTCGTAAAAGGTGATTGCTACTGAAATTTATTTCTCCTGTTTTATGTGTGTTTGGTAGGTTAGCCAGCTTTTGCGCTTCTCTCTCTCCCTTCCCCGGCCCTTCTGCGTGCGCGCCTTTCTTCACGTTTCACTTCGGCGTTCCGTTTTGCTCCAGGCAGGGCTTTCGATCTCGCTGCAGTTTGCGGTTGCAGAATTGCCTCCACTTCCCCGCACCGCGGAAAGGGAAATATTTTTATTTATTTGATATTTTTCTCCCGTTCGATCGTGATCGTCGTCATCGGCTTCGTCATCTTCATCACTGTCAAAAAGAACACAGAATTGCGGAATTCTTCGCGACCGACGCTCGGCCAACCTGCGGACGAACGCAACGCGTTCTCCTTTGGGAGGTGCGCGCGCGCGCGTTTGTGTGCGTTTGCGACAAGTTGTACAGCGAACGGGCGACGATGACGACATAAGCTAGTGTGTGTTTGTGTGTGTGTGTGCACGTGTGGACATGTGCTTGACGCGGCTTACGAGACAAAACCGAGAGCGTATGCAATTTTTAATGCATTCTAAATACACACAACAAGTTTTTATGTTGCCCCGCCGCGAAGAGATGGATTTCTTATGCTATCATCCCGTCGCCGCGCACCGCTGTCCCTTTCTGACAACGAAATCAACCGCAATCCTTCGGCCCAGAGGGAGGGGCCCAGCGATCGATAGCGGCGCACGGCCTCGTCCCTGCCGTCCCAGCGCGCACGAGAACGTCCGTGCCGTTCTTTATCCTGTTTCCTTATCCATCATGCGTCCTCCGGGGTCCCTTTGCGCCGAGCCGAGCCTAACGGCCGCTTTAGTACTATCAATCTTGCCCCGTTGCCCCCGCCCCGCATCCCGCCACAGTTGGCATCGACGAGCCCTTTTCTTATCTGACGCGTTTTTCTGTTTTTTTCCTTCTTCCTCTCTTCGTATTTCATTTTTTCGCTGCATTCCGCCTTTCTTCCTTTAGCAGCGCAATACACATGCTGCGGGTAAGTGTTCCCAATTTACACATGTTCACTCATTCCATTCTCCCGTTTCGTTTTCTCGTGCTCGCACCAACCCCCCCCCCCCACTGCCCCAGCCTCGTGCGTCTTCCGCGATCGCGCGCTCAACAGTTCATCATTCTTCTGCAATGCGCAGCAATGATGGAGTTTTTCGTGGGGTTCGTCACTTGAATTTCATACAAAAGACTTCGATCCTGCGTCGACGTTGGACCGCGTTGCCAGCGCTTCCCGGCTCGTGCGCTCCGCTCCGCTTCCAAGCGGATGATAATGCGTATCGGTGAAGCGAACGGACTGCGCCCCTGAGCAAGACGCAGTGGTGAGATTAAGAAGAAGCACGCTGGACGGAAAATAATTACAAATAAGACGACTATTAACTGGATTTCGTTAAATTAAACATCGACGGTGAGCGCAAACCGTCGACGGTGGCCCTTTGACCAGCTAGGCAGCTAGGTTTCATCTCGTTCGGGCCCAATCGGCAGCCGCCGCATCGGGTGGATCACTTTAAGTGACCGCGGAAGCCCACCGGCTCCCCCTGTTTTCCCGGGGAACGGGTTTGAGTGACAGCTTCCCTACCGGCCTGACAGGCCTCGGGACGTCTACCATGTTCGATGAATGAAGGGAGAGAGGCCAAGCAGTGTTTGCTCTACTGCTACCGGTATTAATTAACGCCACCGGATCACTCGCGTCCCGGAGTGTGGTGTGTGAACGAACCCGCATTACACCCTAGTCGGGCGCATTTCTGTTTCATTCGCTGATCGAAGTTTATTCGTTGAAATATTCTGCAGCGAACATGTCTCAGAATCTAGTTTACGTATAGGATGAACACAAATAATATCAAGGCTGTAACCATTTTGAGAATATTCTTATCACGAACTTGAGCAGCTCTTGATGCTGTGCCTCATTTCATTTCTACAAAAAGATACAGCAAGGTTAGCAGAAAACGGCACAACTTGTCAGCTTGAAAGACATTACTTTTCTATCGAAACTAAGAATAAACAAAACCCATAAAAACGATACACATCCCTTCCAGGCTGGCTGAAGTTACAAAGGAATGCTACAGTGGAATGCACTGGAGACGGTTCGCAGTATAGCTACCGATTCCGCCATCCGAACAAGAGGAAAGGATTGATGAGAAGCAATAAAACAGCGATGCGTTCTCACTGCATTCGGTCTGAATGCAGAGGCGATTCTTTAAGACCGAGCACGATCAAACAGGATTAAGGAGCAGCAAGTAGATGAGCTGGCTAAGCTGTATAATTTGCGAAAAGGTTTGTGTGGTGCTAAAGCATATTTCCGAACATGTCGAGACTTACAACGCACTGTAAATGGATTAAAACGGAGCAACTCATCGTCGCCCCGGGCAAGTGCTAATCGTGATGGGATCATCTGCTGACGCTGTTCGATGGGCTTGTTGGTTGATTGGAAAGGATCGTTCGAACGAGCCAAAATTTGCTTTGCCCAATGAGCCGGCAGCAACGGGTGGAGCAAATTGCGCAAGCCCCGGAGGGGCTCGAGAGGGTTGAAAGAAATTAATCATGTTATTAAATTTGGTTGCAAGCCGAGCGCCGTTTCGATGGGTTTGTGCCTGCGCCCCGCTAAAACTTGGGCGACTTCGGCTCGCATTCAGGCTATGATTACCATCCGTCGGGGACCGATCCATCGACGATCGAGGACGGATGGATGGATGGATGTGACGGGATCGCGCATTTTTGCGATGCGCGCGATTTAAGCCCTCGGGACGATTATCGGGGAAGGACTCACTTTCGGGTCGGCGTCCCCAGAATCCGCCGGCCTTCTGCGGACCTTTCATATCCCGTTCCTGTATCATCGTTATCGTCGATTCGTCTTTGAATTTCGTTTTGCGAAGCAACCGAAGCGATCCGGCCCGACAGCGACTGACTTCATTCAAATTGTGCGTCCCTTGCGTTGCGGGCAACTTGCACCAGGGCAAGTGCACCATGGCGAGTATCGTTGCACCCGAAAAATCCATTAAAAATAGCCCCTCGCTCCAACGACGGTCCCTCGCAGCTTCTCGTCGCGTGATTATTCGTCGCGACCGGATAGCCTCGGGGGGAAAAGCTGGAGCCGAGAGTTTTTTGCTGTTGTATTTTCGTCCCTGCCTTTTGTACCGCTTCTCCCTGCGGTGGAGGTCAGCTTAAAAAGGTAGGGAATTTTAATTCATTCTCAATTCAAATTTCTATTATCCCTCCGAGTACGGCGTGGGCAATTGCTCGGGCCGGTCTCCCCCCCCCCCGAGGGTTAATTTTGTCCCCGATGTCCCCGGTTCACCCGGGTGCGCTCCGTGGATGATTATAGGCGGGATCTGTCCGGGCTGTGGACGGCCGCGTCATCGATCGCTCGTTCGCTGCTGACGGACCGCTGACGGACGCGGCCCAATCGGCGTTCTCGGCTTCCTTAACGCTTCCGGGCATCATTATGCACCGGGGGAGGGGAGGCGGAGCGGGCGATAGGTGGGGACCAGGAGCCTCCCCGAGGGCATCGGAATTAGATTCGATCGTCACCAAGGGAGGGCTCGGAGTCTGCACAAGGGCGAGCGCGCGCTGAGGAAGCTCCGGATGCACTCGAAAGTGCATGTTCCCTAACCGTTTGCTACGTTAATGCGAGGTGCGTTGCCAGGCTTAATGAACGTTTAATTTTCCCCGCACTGTCTTTCTGTTTCGGGGGCCAAAAACAAAACAAAAAACAAACGGAAGGAGGAAAAAAAAAACTGCACATCCAGTTTTGGGGAGTGTATCTTTTCGTCTCGCCCGAATCCCGATCTGCTTTTGGCTTTTCATCCATCAAAATGTTGAGCCTCTGCCTCGGCGTTTCGTGTTCGTTTTTAATTGAAAAACGCGTCGCGTTCAAACTGGGAAAACTGGAAGCCAAAAGGAAAGGGACGCCGCCCTGCCGACCCCCCCTCGGGAGCACCTGATTGCCCGTTTCGGGTTTCCCGCAGCGGTACTTCCTCCGATTCCTCTCCGATGCCTCGACAGCTGTTCTCTTTCGGGCGCTGGAAGCACCTTTTTGGCAAGACGACCCCCTCGTCATGGCGATCGTCAGCGGTGCATTGATTTCGTCCTTCCCCTCCCCTTGCGCCGCGCTAGGCCCCGATCAATCGGTACAATTATTAGTACCAGACACACCAGCGAAGCCATTTCTCAAGCCGCTCAGGGGGCTTCGGGAGCACGCAGTGCGGAGAAATTTGCACTCGATCACCCGAGATCCAGACCCGCGATAGGCCCCGCGAAAAGGTACCCCGGGACGCACCAACCCAACCGGACCCAACGGACGGAAGAAAGGAAGACGGACAGCTCTTTATAAATCAATCTCGTCAACTGTCAATTTCGGAGCTACTGTGCGGTGCGTAAGTGCGAGTGCACTCGCGCAACGAGCGTACCACGAAAAACTCATTTTTATCTCCCGTGGGTCCGTTGTTCTTGTGTCGTGTTTTGTTCTCTCCACCGGCCACCCTTCACCCCAACTCCACAACTCCGAAGGGGGTAGTACATGGTGGTTGTTCGTGGATCGCGAGGCTTGTGGCCATTTTAAAGGCGAGCTTTTTTGGTTTTTTGAGACCGTTCTGTGTTCCGATCCCGATGCTTTTGTGCACACTGAAAGACGCTTGCGGACGCTTGCATTGATGGATGGGTTGTGTGGTTAAATTGTATGCGCTTACGCGGATGGCTTTTCCGCGCAGGGGGTGGGTTGGGGATGAAAAATTATTTTACATGACCATTTTTAACGGCAGCCAAATCAGTCAGGCTTGCTCGCAGGGAGCGAGGACCGAAAGTAAATGCATCTGCCGTTCGTCAATAGTTGCTGAGCATAATCCAGCCAAGCCAAAAATCGTTAACGACGCCAACGACGAGGCGAGATAAGAAGCGAAATAATTTGTATTACATTGTACCTCATCCGTGCGGGCTTTAATCAATCATCAGTTCATCGGGCGTACCTGCAATGGAAGGAGAAACAATATTAGTGCGTGTTTGCTGCAAAGATGTTGCAGTTCAAGGGTTGTTCCGCGAGGAACCAAAACTTTTCGTCTTTATCCAAAAATGGGCTACACGGGGCGATGAATAAAATAATGTCCGTTCGCCACTAATGAATCCCCCGGGTATGTCGATGGGTCTCGATAATTTGCGTGCCACTGGCCTTCTACGGGTCCACAGGGGGCGAAAAGCATCTTTCGACTAGTAATCCTCCGCCTCGCCACCCGGTTGGCTCACTTCCTAAAGGGATGATTGCATTTTTGGTCACAGCTATGCGCATTTCACGCAATATCGCACTGCTGCCCTCCCTGGGGGCGAGAGCGGGCGCGTGTATGTGAGCGATGCTGCGTCGGCATTTCGCTGTCCAATCGATCATTGCCGATGCGAAGCGATCCAGATATCGGTGACGGCGGTGGACATTTGGACACCTCCCTGCACTGCACCATCGAAAAAGCCCGACGGCGACAGGCGCATGGTGCATGGTGAATTGTTATCACAACTCCCGCGAAAAATGTGCTGTGATCAAATTTCACAGATTTGTGGAATGCGCCCCGGCCGCGTACCGAGCAATGCCGCGGCCAATTAAACGCTCGCGCAATTACCCTCGCCCAGGCTGGTGTGCGTCTGACTGGTCCGTGTGGTTGTGTGCGAACGCGGAACGTCTTGCTGGAACGCATCCGAGCGAGATCCCCGATCGCATAGCATCGCATAGGCCGCGTGCCTGCCGGTCGGAAGGTGCGAAGTAATTTTGCCATGTTCGGCGACGATCTGCCTGCCGCAGCGCAAACGCAAACGCCGCCTCTGCGTGACACCGGGAACGTGTTTACATGCGGAAAGCAATCTTGTACCCTTGCCGCCGCCTTCCGTGCGGTATGGCTGGAAATGACCATTTTCGTGCGCTCAAAATACGCCGCGAAACTGTTGGCTTGATAGAACTCTGCGACATGAAATGAAATGGTACTGACATGAAATGAAACGGTTTATGACTGAGGCTCTTTTTAAATCTGCTAGGAAACTGTAGCAACCGACGTTCAAACCATTCTGCAACTAGCTGGTGCGTTGTTAATGCTTTTCATGAGATAACGCAAAACGGTAGCCAAAACCTCAAGCATTAATGGTTGGCACATACTGATGGCCTTTCAGCACAGCGCTGGCCTTACGCGGTCGTCCGTCATTCTTTCGACATTCCTGCAGCCTCCCGAAACCACCAACACCAACGGCTCCCAGCCGGAGGTTGTCGTCCTTTCGATCATCGGAATCGGAGACGAACGAAGGAAGATGGAAATGGCGGAGACCTCTTGGTTTGGGTTGGGAGCAGCTGAACGCAACTGAACGGACGAAAAGCAGCAGCCGGGGTCCATCCTCGCCAGCAGAATCACAGCACGGCAGGCATCGCATCTTTTATCATCATTATCATTCACCTCTGTCGCTTTGGCTAATGCCCCGCGGTTTTGTGGAATCGCAAATGTTTGCAAAGGAGAGCGAGAGAGAGAGAGAGCAGGAGGCAGGAGGGAGAGCGGCTCTGTGCGCGAGAAGGGGAAAAGAGGAGGTCCTTCTGTCAGGGCGCGTTCGTAAAAGGGCGCGTTGCAGCGTTGGGAAAGAGACGCGCGCCTGCGAGTGGAAGCGAGAAGCAAAGCGTCACAAAAAAACGAAGCGAACATGCAGGAGCACAGGAGGACAAATACCGAGCATAAGACGCTGCGATGATCGCTTCTGTATTTTCACCATTTTCGTCGCGTCGCATTGCGCGATCCGTCAGTCAGTCCATCAGTTCGTCAACCGCTCGATTGAGACCCGGTTCTGCCGGGGCGAGCCCGCTCCACGATCATCGCCATCGTCACCAGCCCTCCGGGGAGATAAGAGTGTCCAATGCTAATGGCTTGATGGGATCCGGCTGGGGTGCGGAGGGGAGGTGGCCGGACCCCGGGGCGGGCTCGGGGGATTTCTGCCGATCGAAGTTCGATCGCGTCCCTGGAGGAGCACGGTACCGCGTTTCCCGCAGCGCTGATGAAAGGAATTTCGCTGATGAAAAACCTGTGCAACCGCAGATTATCGTGATCGTGGTGGTAGCGGGAGGGAATGGGAGGGAAGGGCGAAGGGCAGGACTTTGCTTTAAAAATGTTGCCCCGTTCCACCTTACCACCCGTTGCTGGAGGCTCGCTTTTTCATGCAGGAAAACAAGGATTCATCACCTCGCGAACCACATCGCGGTTTTGGAAGGACGAATCCGGCGCGGGAAGGGACGGAAAAAGGGAAGGGGAGAATGGGGACAGCAGAGGGGCGAACATAATTCCAGCTAAACGAAAATAAATGTCGTTCGAATAATTTTGGCAAATTTTATGTATCGCTACCGAGTGCATGCCTGTTTTCAGGTTCATCAAGTTTTTGCCTTCCCTTTTGCCGCCGAATTAACCCGGAGCGGCTCCTGCTGCCCCCCCCCCCCCCCCCCTTGCCGGGTCCACGTTCGCAGCACATTGTTGTTTAGTCCGGGAGTGCATTCCCGAGCCATGTCGAGCGAGGTCTGCTGCATCGGTGCATGTTTCTGGCTGACCGTTCCGTCGGCGTTCGGGGGCAGAACGCGCATCTCCATCATTTATTCCTTCCCGATCCGCCCGATGTCGCAACATTTGTACAACATGACAGCAGCAGGCGCGATCCTCCGGCAGGAGGTGTTCTAATGCTGGTCTTCGCGAGTGTTACGAGATTGATAAAAAATATCAATTACTCAATGTAATGTTCGTTATGGGTTTAAGCCGACCATTGCATAACAAACGAAAAAAGAAACTCAAAGTTGCGTACAGTTTATTAGAAAAAGCATCATCCCTGAATGTCTTCATTGTGGAAAATGGCCCTCATTTATGTTTATGACAGCTCCCATTTGGCCCGAACGATTAGTTAATTCGATTTTGTTTTACATTGATACGTATTATTATAAGCACTACATTAAACGATACGAAACGCTCATCGACATTATAATGCTCCACATGCGCCTGCACACGCGAGGCAAACAAAAAAGGGTAGAGTGCCCCCTGGTTCGGCCGGGCAGCATAAAATCGCGCACAAAACATACATCCAACTTCTTCACCCTACCCCCGCCCTCCGCGCCAACAACGGGGCTCCATTCCATCAACACGCGGTCAACCCCAGCGCAAACCGCGGAAGAAGTGCAGAAGGAATCCGTCGACGCAGACGCGCACCGAACACTGAAATGCACCGGGTTTCCGAGGGGGAGGGGGAAGGGAAGGATGTGAGGAGAAGGGAGACCGAAAATAATTTGATATAATTTGACGTTTGATACATGATCTTATCCTCTTTTCGCGCTTTTCGTCATCGTCGTCGTCGTCGTCGTCGTCGTCGACGAAAGCCACCGCAGAGGAGCAGAAGCAAAATGAGATAAGAGACAGCGAGTGTGTAATTCTGTGTGTGTGTGTGTGTGTTTGTGCAAGGGAGAGAGTGTGAGAGTGCAGCGCAGGAGAAAAGAGAAAGGGATAGCGAACGGTGGCAAAGTGTATATTTAATCGATCATTGATCTTGGGCGAAAATATTTTTCAGCTACTGCATTCTCAAGCTCTAGACCCCTCGGTGATCCGCGAAACGGGCGATCGATGGACCTCCCCTTCTCCTCTTCCCACTCCTGGCCCCACCGGCAGCCTGATTGGAAATCGGTTTTTCGTCATTCAGCCACATTATTCGGCTTCCCGCTGCGTTCGTCGTGGAACCGTCGTTGCAGGGCGCGATGCACTTGCTGCGACGAACTGTCGTACGAGAAAAATAAATTGTGCCGATGAATGCTGGGTGGAGTGGGGGGCGAGAGTAGGCGGTGGTGAAGGAGCCGGCGGTGGGTGGTTGGTGACGATTGAGGTGGTTGTTTTTAAACGATCGAGCGCAACGGTGCAGAGGGTGACCACCGGAGAGGGCTTAGGGGAGAAGAAGATCATTATGTTATCCCAATCCCTTTTCGTCTGCATTTCGATGGAGATGCAGAAGGAGGAAGGACAAAAACACAACAGCAAACCCCCGCCCAACAGTGGCTTTCTCTTCCCCTTCTCGCAAGGGCTCCTGGGTCATTGCAACAGATTCGCGTTTTCGAGAACGCGATGTTTCAATGCCCTTTTCCATCCCCATAGCAGCGCTTCCCCTTGCCCCGTCTGCGGGCGTGGACAGACGAGCTGAAGAAGATTTAAAACACGATGACACTGTTGTGTCATTGCTGGTCGTGCTTGTTGTGTAAATCTTGTTAAAATGTCACATTAGGGATGTGAGCTTTTTGGAACAGAAGTTTTGAGGAGACATTTTTCCCCCGAAAACGCCCGTTGACCGTCGGGGGAGGAGGAGGAGGAGCAGGGAGCGAACGGACGGTTGTCGGATGCTGTCCGCTCGCATCGGAAAGGTATTAAGAGAATTCTGCTGCTGCGTGCTTCGAGCTGTGGTGCGCGTGTTTGGGTGTTTTTCTTCCTCTGGTCGCGCACCGGCCCGATACCGATCGCTTCATGACTTCTTTTGGAGACGACGGTTCGCTTCGACGGCGACGACGGGGACGATTTATGAATTCGATTTGCACAAATTTCGACTCGGCACCCGCGTGGACGTTATCGCGAACGCATTGGGCTACCAGCCTTACGCCCCGGGGGCCCCGTACGATGGGGAAGGAAGTGGACAGGTTCAGGCCACATCACAAAACGCTGACAGATTGGACGAATCGACGGTCGCGCATGTTCGATAACGGTGCATCGTGTCCGGGGGAGAAATCGTGGGAGGCACGAAAAAACATGCAAACAAAACAAAACGAAGCAACCAGCCATTCTGCAGATCAAAACCCCTGCTCGACCCGAGGGGAACGACGCCAAAAATTGGGTTGTGTTAAACGATTTAGCAGCCGTTTAACTAGCAAAACCCAGCTGAGTGAGTGGGGAAGGGGTAAAGGTAAACGCACGCGCGCGCCCCGAAAAGACATAATGATGCGTCGTAAACGCCGTCTTTTCGGGTTATCGAAGCCATCCAATCTCCACCTCGCGACCTCGATCTTTCCCTGCGTGGAATTGCATGCGAATGTGGGCAAATTGGCCTGGCGTGAGTGTTTTTGGGTGCGCGTGTGTGTGTGTGCGCATATTGGTTGATTAGTTTATAATCGCTATAATCAAATCGCGCCAGTTAATTTAACATGCGAGGGGGTGATGAAGGGATTTTTGTTTTTTGCACTAGCCAGCTTTCTTCAGCTGTTTAAGGATTCCTTTTTTTCTGTTCGTTTCCAGCCCTAATCACATTTCACACCCGGTTTGGCACAGCTCAGCATAATATCCTCGCGCAGCCGTTTTGAACGAACGTTTGATGGCGAAGCGATGGCAAAAGGCCGCCTACTGGAAATTACCGCCGGTGCGAAGGATTATTCATCGTTCCTAACAAATTGCACTCCCCGGCGTCTCCTCTGTCCATAAAAGTAGTCAATTTCTGCTCCAATGGAACCTATTTGAAGTCGACCATCATTTTTCACAAGTTCATCATCTAAATAAATTACAAACGTGAAATTCAGCTTTATTTAAGGACAAAGATGGCTTGGCAAACATTTCAAGCGTAGCATCGCAATGGTTTCGCGGAAAGCTGCCCGGGAGAGAAAGGTGTGCTTATGCCTTCGGGGATGTCATCTTAAAGAATTCATATGGAGAAGGATTAATGCGACAATGTATTTGAGAAGAAGAAAACCCCCAGGGTGGATTCACACATCCAGAAAAACTCACATCCACCCTTTAATCGGGAATCCCGTACCAGTTGGTCGGACGAAATGGCGCCTCCCGAAAGAAGCCGCACCTTCGTCACGAGTCCGCGCCAGGCCACGATTCGCCGGAGAGCCTTTGAGCCCGGTCACGCCACTGCCAAACCGCGAATCGGCAAGCACGAGAGAGCCCGCGAACCCAGCGGGTGACAGGAAGCAGCTTTCACTCATCCATAGCCGAGCGCGCCATTGTTGCGCCGCCGTGGCGCCCGTGCTTCTGCCGTTCTGGCGGCCATTTGCAAACCCTCGGGCACCAGACGCTCGCTTGTACCTCCCGCGGTGTGTTCCCGTACGTTCTTGCACTCTCTTGTTATTTTTTTTTATGTCTGTCCGTCCGGCTGTGGTGTTCTGCTCCGAGGCGCAAATCGGAGGCCTCAAAATGGGTCGATGCTGGGTTGACGCGATTACAACGCAGCCCGTCATGGCGTTGCCAGCTGGAGCGACGGGAACCCCTGGAACCACACGATGCGCCCGCGCCTGGCAAACGTGCGAGTGCGCAATACAACATCAAACAAGTATAAAACTGAACTGCCCCATGGCAGGGTACGAGAGGGGTAAGGTGCGAGGCTGGTGCGGGGCAGGGGTTGCGGATCGCGCAAAGCCAAGTCATACGACACCGCTAGATAAACCGCTGGCGAACGAATTAACATCAAACGGGCGAAGCGATATTGAGGGGTTTTAAACGTGTTTATTTGCCTTAATACAGTAAAGCGTGATAAAGATAAGCACCGAATGTATGAGTCGGCTAGTGTCTGCCCGAGGGTGCGCCCTCATCCTCACGCTCAACCCTCGCGCTGTCTCTCTTGGGGCCTTTTTCGAGGGCAACCCAACACTCCGACTGTTAACGCGGTACAATAAAGACACTAATTATTGTCAGCAGATTAGCAAAACCGCATCGCGACGCTAGTGGACGTGTGAGTGATCCACATGTGATCGTCATCCTCAGCCTCTGCTTGCGACATTGACACACGCCTCAGCTGTTTGCGGAAGGCTTGCCGATGGGCTCGCTTCCCCGGCAACTCCAGCTCCAGCGACGAGTTAGAAAACCTGTCTTAAGTGGAAGGGCTGATTTGCCGCGAACGAGCGCGAAGAGTCCGGCAGTAATTAAGTAATCGAAGCTTGGCCCTTTTCCTCCACACAAGGTGAGGAAACTCCTCGTTTGAGGTGTTAGGACTGGCACATAAATCTCTTCGGACTTCCCTATCGGGCGCGTCGCAAACTCGAACCGATTGATATTCCTATCAGTTCACCGCTCAACTGGTCGGAGAGCCGCGCGGCTTCCAGCAAAAACTGAACCTCCGCGAGATTATCGCTCATAAAAAGACGCCCTCCCATAGACCTACCCCATTCAGCGATGGTCTCAGGTCGTGATTAGGCATCCGAATCGGCTGGGAGACAGCGATGCGCGAACCCCGCGGCATACTTTAGTTCCGACTAATATCGCGGATTGATTTATAGGTCAATAAATTTATCAGATGTGATTTGAGTATAAATTAGTCATCCGATTGGGGGCTTGCGGCGTCTGAAGCGTCGGATGGCCGATTAGGATCAGATAGGACAGGGGATAAGTGGAGGGAGGATGTAGCTCGTCTCCCTCGTCAGGAATAGGCCACGATTAGCGACTTTGGAGTGAGGTGCGAAAGATTGGTGTCAAAGCAGCCCGCCAAGGTGATTTGGGGGATTCGGGCGAGGTGGAAAATGAAGCCACAATCGTCGTGATGGTTTAGCTGCGATTAAGTCAGTCAGATATTGAAGTTAGTCTTTCTTAAACTAGTGAATACGTGTAGAGTAAATATAAGCTGAAATTGTGTCAGGATATCTGCTTGTAAATCTTGTCTAACCAAACGGTTTGTTTTATTCTGCACAGAGGTTCTTTGCAACCGAAGCGCACTCCTTCTAATGTCTCCTTATTTTTTTCCGTCAATTTCATTTGCACAAAACTGCTGTCAATCACAGCTGTTGTTAAACGTTAGATAATATTAACACACGTGTGCAGCCGACATTTCAAAGTTTGTTTGACAGTAGCGAATGTTGTGACGCAGCCTCGTATTTCCATTTATTTTTATTTTTCTAGTTCGCACATAAAGAATGCAATGGTTTTCTTTTCTCCCCCCCCCCCCCTCCCGGTGACTTGGTTCCCGTTTCCGCTGCATTTCCGTTGCAGTGGAAGGTGTTGAGTTGATAATTGTTCCGTTAATTACTTTGACATACCGACCAGCAAACCCCTTTTACCTTTCGTCGCCCTGAACCTGTCAGTGGAGGATGGAGTTGCGCAAGGCTGAGGGATATTTGGTGTGTGTGTGTTGACGGCAGCCAAATGCGCCCAAAATGTTCTCCAGCTTGTTTTCCCAAAAAGCGAAAGGTCCACCGAGGGCGAGTAGAGCGAAAAACGGTGGCCGTTCGTTCGCTTACGTTCGATTGGATCGATTAATCGTGCATATGCTTACCCTCCCGGGTGGCCAGGTGACGACGGTTCCCGGACCAACCCAGCGCTGGGAAAGGGGCCAGAGGACAGGGGCTCCACACCGGTTCGCCCCTAGCCGATACCCACGCTGTCAGGCTTGATTGGGTAATGGATTTTCGTTATCGGCTCCGTTCGAGCGTGACAAAGAAGAAAAAAAGAACGCAACTGACGAACCATCGATTCGATTGACGTTTGGTTAACTGAAGGAACGCTCGGAAGCGAACGGGATGGGGGCCGAAGGTTGGGTTTCACTTTCATGTGTTTGTGTACCCTTTTTTTGTTTTGGGAGGGATTGGCGCGCGGTTGGAGTTTTGTTTGCGCATCCATTGCATTTCCGCGAGCGACAATACAGGACGGGGATCGGCGATTTCCCTTATCGGAGGATTCGAGGAGCGCACGGTCAGGACGCTCGGAATGAAGTTGGCGTAAGTTCATTTGCCCTGGAGGGTTGGTGGGGAGTTTGAAGGGGCTTCGTTTTGGGGGGTGAGGGTGAAAAGATAGAGTGAGATCGACCGACCGTTCTTTCGCTCTCTTGTCAGCTAGATCCAACTGATAAACGCTAATCGGGGCATAATCGATGGACGCTCTTTCGCAAAAGAGCCTAACGAGCTTATCAATAACCCATCTGGAACTTATTGGTTTTAGTCGGCACGTTTGAAGAACCTCCAAGCTGTGCATTGTGCAAAACGTGAGGTACATGTTTTCAATGCTTCTTTATCATGCGCAATTACTTATAGGATTGAAAGAAGCTCATATTTCCTTACGACAGCAGGATAATTAACCTAACTCCTAACTCACAACCGATTGTAATTCTTCTGCCTTGGATTCCCACGGTAACGCAGTGTTATCAGTGTAATCAAATTCCTTTCTCAATATGCACTTATCTTTACAAATCCATCGATCAAGCTCGGGAGTAGGGAGTCGCTCGCACGTACATCAAAGAACGAGTGGAGTGAATCAAAATTACTCCGCGAGCCTCCAGAAGGTCCAGCGAATACGCATCGTCATTAAATTATACTTCGCTTCAGTGGTGGATATCATAAAGCGCCAAATGTGTGGATTATCCTCTCGAAATCGGTCTGCACAAAGCGATGGATCGTAAAACGGCGCAATGTGGATATTGGTTAAAAATAGACGCACACATTTTCCACTACTCCACCCTGGCTCGAGCAACAGTCGTTAGGGTCCCGGGCCCTCGCGAATGGGTTCGATGACGATTTGCGAGTTGTGTCTAGTCGCTTATCACTACGATGAGTGCGCTGAAAAACTTGAAGCGGTTGAGGGCACTTTAAAAGTGTAAACACACCCCTTCGGTCTCCATTCAACCCCTCCTTAGAGCTACGAAGACTTGTTTTTTTTTACTGTAAAATAAGGGGTTTGCAAAAAAAAAAAAGAAAAACCACCGTTCAGAATTGAGGTGGCGTGGAATGTTGAAACAAAAAACCAAACGGTCTCACCTCCTTTCATTACTCACCTTCCAGGGTATGTTTAACGTTCTTAAATCGTTTGTTGGAGTGATAAAACAACGGCAAAAGCTATTAAAGAATCGTACGACAATCAAACGGTTGAGAGAATTATGAATCGTGCAATAAAACAATATTTTATAATGTAGGTTCATTTGGTTAAAACAATTACCAACGGATAGTCCTCCGCAAACGGCGATTAGCCAGTACCTGCAGAGTCTTCCGATGGGTTTCCCGATGTCGTTGATGCTCGAAAGAATCATGTAAACTTTTCTAATTGTTCCGTTTTATTTCTGCCTTCTTTTTGTTCCCGCTCCCGGAAGGGGGAATTGATGGCACTAGCATATGTTGTACGGTGATTACGGCGAAGAAAAACGCTGTGAGGTAATGATAACTAGGAAAAGGGACGATTGTAACGGACTCGCCAGCAGAACGCGGCATCCCCGATGCATCGTTCCATCTCACTAAGCACACACAAACCACAATCGACCAGGACCAGGATGACACTCCGAAAGGGGCCCGTTTTGTAGCCGTGTGTCCCCGGCTTATTTTAATTCGTTCTTCTCGCCGTCTTCCCCGCTTTGGCTTGCCCTTTCCTCGAAGGCCACAATGCACCGCGCAGGAAGAAGCGCTTCACGCATGGTTGCCGAGCACCTCCGCCTCCATCGGCCATATCCTGTAGCCCTTATGCGCGCGGCGACAACGGCACCCAACACATCAATGCCTCGTATCGGTTCTCGAATTGAGGAACGCAGAGCCACTGGGCGGCCGAGGGGATCGGTCGATGTCATATCGGGATTCGGGAAACAAATTGCACCATCGCACCTTCGACGACGACGACGACGACGAGAACTACTTCTAGTGCAAATGCCGGCTCATCAACCACGATGCGTGAGGGTCTCCCGAAAAACAGAGCCACAGAAAAATGCAAGACACTCGCAACAGACCCACAGGATGAATGTGAAGTGCATCGCCGGTGCCCTCTCCGGATGCACCCCGCATGCAGCCGGCTCGAAAGGGGTAGATGCAGTTAAATAGATATCGGAATAGATTATGTTAATTACAGCCCAGCCCAGCCCAGCTCAACCGGCCGGTCCCGGCTCGCTCGCTGCTGATGATGGTGATTATCATTATGATTATATATTGCACTATATAAATAGTTTTCTGTCCCATTGCGAACAGGGGCCCCGGTTGGCATCTTCGGCCCGCCGGAAAAGCGAACGGCGAAGCTGATTCGGACGGCTTTCGGGCGGGAACGAATGGACATTCATTTATTTTGTGGCAAACATTTCCTCTCCCGCTTGGGATGATTTAACCGTGCTCTGCCTATTCCCTCGCCACTTTGTCTTTGCCATTCATGTTTTCTTTCTTTTCTTTTGTAAACTCATTTCTTTGACCCCTTACCAAGTCTTTTGTACTTGCTGACCCCGTTTTGCACCGCCTTTCTTTTTTTTTTTTCTGCGCAGCTTAGCATTAATGCACACTTCTCTGTTTAGGTTCTTTCGTAATGCTGCCCGAGCAGAGACGGATAGTTGCTAATTTAAGTAGGAAATCATAAAAAAATCATCCTGGCGGTCGCTGACCTTTCCCAGCGTGTGTATGCATATTTTTGCACAGCGTATTAGCTGATGGTCAACCTAAACGCATAAGACGGAAGAGCGACTCTTGATTGATTGAGAGGAGTAGGGGAGAAATATGCCAGTCGTTGTGTTTTGTGAACAAAAAGAATCCCAAAAAGATTAAAAATTATTTCTAGCTGTGAACTGTGATCGTTCTTTCACGAACCGATGCACCCACCATACAGGATGGGCCACTTTGGATTCCATTTGCATGGTCAACGAACGGGGGAAATGGTAATCATCATAAAAAAATTCCAAAACTTACCAGTTGCGCAACATGCGGCTTGTGTCCGCCATACGCCATAAATCGTGTCGATCGAAGAATAATTCATCCACCAGGACGCACCTTAATCGATTGCGGGGAAGGGAAGTCGTCTTTCAACCGTGAAAGCATGCCCGATAATTCCCGATTCGATAGGAATTGGCTTGAGAACGCCGAATTAGGCCTAGCGAAATGAGCAATCCAACCCAATTGTTTTCCCCCACTGTTGCTTAATCGAATGTGACGGAATGTGAATGCATGGACGCGAGGAATTATTAGCCGGTTGTAATACAAATTGCTTTCGTCGAGCGACGAACATCCCTTTTTTTCACAGGACTTGTGGCTCAGTCGCCCGAAACGAACAGGAAGTTAATTTTCAACCGCCTTTTGCTCGGCCCTTACTGATACATTTTTTGCTTCGTCTCCCTGCAAACTGTTGCACCATTGCAGCCCATTGTTGTGCGTAGTTGCGTTGTGTTTGTCTCCCCTAGAGAGGCGTCTAATGACTGGAATAGCGGGGCAAGTTTCCCCAGGAAGGAGGGAGAATGATTTGCTAGGTGTTTCAGCCGGAACCAGGCCGCGTTCGAAGGCTGCAGGAAGGAGAACCAAGTACTCGAGTTGGCACGAAAGCCTAGGAAGTCCTGTACTCCCCCAACCCTAGCCGATTGGTCTGACTTTACCTCAGAATGGACGAGCGATCAGAAATTGCAACACACAGGAAGAGGTTTAGTTTGGAGGACTTTTTGTTCAATCTATCAGCTACGATTTGTGCCGGTGGGAAAGAATCGAACCGCATCCATGCCGCATCGGGAAGGCATTGCGTAGAAACAGGATGAACTAATGACTTTTTGCCTGAGCTTCCTTCGATTCCGCTTTCATCCCCTCGTCTTCGTCGTCGCCAACGCTAGGTTCGTCAATCGAAGGCAACATTAACCGAACCATGGCATGCACGGCTCATCAGCAGAGTGACATCTGTCAATTTTGCTTCCTGTCATTGTGTTGCGTTGTGCACCCAGCGTTCTTCCCTTTCGCTCCGAGCGATTTCCGGTCAAACTGCACCCTAATGTCAGGGTTAGTCCTGGTGGATCGCTCACACAAAAACTTGACCGAACATTGAAGCTCATCGGACGCTAATGAAGAAGATCAGTTGACCGTGGAGGCGGGAGCAGCGAGCTAGCTTCGCCGAGGAACAAATCGGCCTCAACCGGGCGGGAATCGAAGTGGTCGATTCGGCGACTGTACGGTTAATCGCAAGCTCAAACATTGCGTTCCGACTGGCGGCACTTCGAAAAGCAAATCCATCACACGATTTCGGTTAAGCCGGCCCAAACGAAACACCCGGCATGTGGGATGTCAACAGAGGGTAGAAAAAAAAACATTTCCCGGGAAGCTTGCACTCCACATGCACAAACACCAAACACCGATCCGGCTCAATTGGGAGTTCAGTGTCGGGCCCGGTGACCCCAGGAAAGGCCATAAATTAAAATCTCAAAACTGATAAAATCCGCGTTTCTATGTATTATAGGATTTAGCGTCAGGTTCCGACACACGGGCCCAGTCGTATAGGTTCATGGAACACGGATTTTCAGCGCTGAAGCCTTCTGCCCTCACACTGCTTCCCGTTCTGTTTGTACCCACTCCATTTCGTTCGCTCCATGGGTCGTTGGTTTACTAGAATGTTACATTCTCCCAACGCCGCCAGCAACTCTTTCGATCTCGCTTTTTTCTCTTGTCCTCTTCACACCAGTACGGTTTATCTATTTCCTTCGCATTTAGGAATTTTGTTTCGCGAAAAAGGAACTCCCGGAAATTTTGGCTTTACAGAGTAGCTCTGAAATGTAGCTAAAAGACACTTTATGGTTGATAAACGATGGCAAATTTTAAATTCAAGAATTCGGCTTCATCAGTTTGATGATAATGATTATAATTGTTTGTAAATACATTTTCCTACTTTTTACGTTACATAAAAATATTTGTATTCTACTGGACTTCCAAGTTATGGTTCTATAAAGCTTATTTTTCCTAATTCAGATTCACGTTGGTTTAAGCACACTTTTTGTGTTTAGGTCACCATGTTCCAGGGGTTTAGCGTAGTTAGTTCAATGGATAAAAGACCCGATGCCTTCAAACCTACCCCTCTCCCCTTTCCATCACTTTCTACCGTTTTCTCCTTTAACGATGACTGCATTCTCGTTGGTTGCATATGCAGCACAAATGCAGACGCAGTGCGGCCCATTTCGGCTGGCAAATATGAAAGACCGGAAGCTAATCCGCGGAAAATACAGACACGCGGACATTCTGTGCACGCACGCACCAAACGGACCGTCTCCATGTGTCGCAATGCATTGTGTTCCATTCCTCGCCGGTCGTTGCATGTTAGGTGTTAAGTTCTAGGCTGATGTTTTTTGTAGGCTGTAGGATGTTTTTTTTTTTTTTGTCAGTGCATATTTGTCCCTTCCCTTGCATTTTTTTTTGTGTCTCACCCTTGAGATCCATAAGGCTAATACGGCTCCAAACGATGAATGCCGACTTTTGACCATTGTAGCTAGGGCAAACCCCATGTGGTGATGGTTTCGCGTGCCAGTTCATCGGTAGTGCTCTTAACCTGGCAAAATGGTGACTTTCTCTTCCCTTCACTCACCAGGGCGAGAATACGAGAGAAGAAACGAACATGGGTAGTCTGTTCCGCGAGCAAATTAAACCCCCGCGACACTAAGTGCTGATAAATGGGGCCCGGGCTGTCGATGACGAGGAAAGCCTGCCGCCACAAATCATAACCCCCTCGGTACACCTGGAATCAATCCGGACGGCAAATAGCCGACCCGGCAGGCAGCAGATGGTTGATCCGGTTCTGTTTAAGATTCGTTTTGCTTTCCCCCACGCTTCCGTGCCTTCGGGCCTTCGGGCCAATCGGGAGTCCTTTGAGCTGACCTTCGCGAAGGATTAGTGGTCGCGCTCGAGCCTGCGCTTTTAAGCGAGTGAGCTGAGTGAGCGCAGACAACATCATCACGCACCGCGGCTTCGGAGGCAGAGCCATTTACATAAATTCAATCGCAAATCTCCACCATTTACCGGTGGACCCATCACGTCTTCGTGGGCCTCCGTTATCAGCCATAAAACACAAGCTACTTCGGGGGCTTTATTATGAAAATGTTTTTTAATTTTATTTCCTCAGAAGTCCCTCGGTTCCGACGTAAGGGAGAGCGAACGGAAGAGGCATTGCATAGAGATAGCGAAGCAGGCGGGGAGTTTGATGTTTATGGATTAAATCATTCGGGACAAGATCAAAACAGCCGGTGCTGAGCGGGATCCGCTGCCAATCGAGATTGGTAATCCCTTTTCCATCGGATCCAAATGGATGCTGGCAAAGAAAAGAAGTCGGCTAATCGGACACGAACGAAACTCTCTACCTCCCTCAGTTGCCCTTTTTTAAGCAGCAGATCAGTGCTGGCTTGAAATTGGCATCGAAACCAGTGGGATTACCGTTTTCGGGGATCGCCTCGATTCGAGCGGTGAAGTCAATTTTTGAGCTTAAGCCATTCGGCGAGCTTAAGAGCTTCGGGGAATGTTCGGGACGAGCTTCGCGACATTTTGGAGTCCCGTGAAGAAAATCCGGAGGAACACGGGTCACGTACTGGCTTTGGGGGTGATACGATTGATCGAGCATTTCGGTTCCATTAAATTTGCAATCTTCCAATCGGTCTCCGGTAGCCTGCGGGTTTGACGATCGCCTTTCATCACGGCGGAGGAGGGAGTGCAAAACAAAAAATTGGCAGAGAGACATTAAGCAAAGCACGATCGTAAACTTAATACCCAGTAGTGGCCTGAGTAGCTGGCGAGACAAAAATCCACGACGTTATGGTGTTGGCCGAGTTTATGAGGGGCAGTGACAAAAAAACACAAATCGCCAACCGCAGGACACTCGGCTTTGGATGGATTTAAATTCTCACCTAATTTCAACCCGACCGTCGCCGCCTGGCCTCGCCAGCCTCCGGCGGCTTAGTGGCTGGCTGATTCCTCCAAAAGGCAGAAATACAAACGGCATCCAAAGAGGCTTCTTCAGGTCAACCGGCAAGAGAGCGGGCTGGTTTGATCCGATCGCATATATTACCGATTTCCGCGGATTCTCAGCATTTGAGCCTTCCGATCGAGCAAAACCTTGTGGCTGTGTGAGTGGCTCACTCTGTAAGGCAGACGAGAGCAGGGACACACACGGATTATAATCTCACCGAGCAGCAGAATTTATGCCTCCGTCTTCTCGCTCCCGCTGACCGGCTTTTATTCGTCTTTAATATCGTAATAAATATTAACCGATGCGTCGCTGTCTTAATTCTTCCACCATCCCTTTCCCTCGCCCCAACCCACCTCCTCCTGTCCGTGTTCCCCATCCCTCCTATCCTTTCTCCTGATCGTACAAGCCCCGCCTCTTAATAGGCCACCGACCGAGCCGGCCCCTCGGCTCCCAAGAGACCAGCTGAGACTGAAGCGTGGAAAAGGGCGAACAAATGGACGCGAAAGAGAGCCAGCAATCGGGTAGCATTTAATCTGTAACATTTTTACGCACACCAGATTCAGGCCGTGTGTGCGCCTGACCGAATGAATCAACGCAATCGTGAAGATGTTTAATCTTCGTTTCCCCCCGCCTTTTCTTTTGGTGTTGTCTTGCGCCAAGCCAAGCAACCATAACGGCAGGCGCAAACGCGAAAGAAAAGACGCACGGCAGAAGAAGAGCGAGGGTGAAAGCGAGATGGAAGGCGGCGGCTGATGTCGCGTAAAATGATGCGTAAAGTTCTGTTGTCGGCGAATTCCGGCGCGTTGTTTTGTTCCGTTTGCCGATTGCGCCACGGTAACGCGAGCAGAAGGGTTGCCTTGCAGGGGAAGGTGCCGTCGTAGTGGGGTAGTTAATGTATGAAAATCCGTCAAAAGATTTAGCGTTTTCACTAATCACCTCTAATCCGTCGACCGGTGCACGAATGAGCTTGTTTCGGGGTTCGAGTTTTTTTTTCTTAATTTATATTTATCTCAGCAGAGAAACACAATGTTCGAAGAGAAACGATTTCGAATATTTTGAATAATCTTGGATTAGAAGAAGCATAACTCTTCCCAATCGACCATCACCATTGACGGCGAATGGCCAGCGACGGCCTAGCTGTTGATTAAAAGTTGAACACAATGTGGTGAAATAGTTCGATAAAAATGAACTCAACAGCAAACATTGAGTAAAGAAAAAAATGTGTTGAACAAATGTTTAACAATTACACTTCAAACGCTGGTTAACTACGTGAGTAACTGTTCCTCCATTGAGCTACGTTCCTCCGAGGGGAAAGGTACACGATTCACTGTTGCGATTAGCATGATTGAACGAATTTTAAGCCCTTATGAATTCTAGCACTCTCTCATGTGTCGTCTCGTTCGTTCGCATGCACTATAAATAAACGCTTCGGTAAGAAAATAAGCTTACACGCCTTCACTTCCACGGCGGTCCCACGAAACCGCGCCGCTAGACGCCCTGATTCAAGACGAATGTTGACTGACGGATAATCTCTACCCGTGTGCCCCACACGGAGCGGATGAAGGGAAGGAAGGAAGAGGGAAAGATAGGTCGCGTGCACTCGCAGGAAGTGTCGCAACCGGAGGCCGCGTGATCCGCACGCAATGGCATCTGTGCAAAACCGGCGGAGCGGCGGTGGTTTTCAGCAGAGGGGGAACGAATGTGTCGACTCCATCGCGAGGACCTCTGAGGTGAACCAGCTCCCGGTAACGATTCAAAGAGGCAGGCTATGTACGAGGGAGATAGCCGATAGGGTGTCGGTTTGGCGAAAGCGAAGCGAGCGAGTACAAAATAAAGAAACCGTGAAAATTTTAATCCCACATATATTAATCATACAATAAATTAAAATAATCCAATCGGATTTAAATAATTAATTTATTTTGTATATTATTTATTTCCATCTTAGTTCACGGCGAGGAGGTTTCCGTTCGGCGGAATGCATCGGCGAGCCGCGCGCTGTTGCGATCTTTGGGTCGGAAATCTTGGGCGACGCTGGTAAATCCGCTCGACTGAACCTTAGGTTCAACCGACGCCGACAACGACGACAACAAATCACGCACGTTGGTCGACTGTTTGGCAGTTCGAAGTAGCCAGGGCGAATTGACACTTTTGGAAAATAACACAATTCGATCAAGTCATACGCTGCACCGTTAATTACTGCGGCCGCGAGCACCTGAAGAATCACGCACGTTTTCTTCGGTACGATTGTTCTACCTTCTTCCTGCAGGTTTGCGTATAAATTTCTCCCAAACGGAAATTTGTTTGTCCTTCTTTCAAGCAGGAGTTGAAAGAGGATTGGTTTCATTTTTGCCAAACCGTCACAACACGCCGGTGACACAATTTGAATTACAAACCATGCTCTTTGTAAAGAGGGAAGATTTTGCCCGACCCGTGAAGCAAAGGAAGTGTTCGAAATTGAAGCACTTTCCCTCGGTCGGAGGATGGGATCGATGCGGACCTGCTCGCCCAAGAAAGTTGTCTCCATTCTAACAGTTGTACCTGTGTTTTTCGGTTTACCTTCCGCCTTCCACCCCATCCGACAATCCTTGCGTTGCCTTTGCGCGGATCCTCCAACGCCGGGAACATTCCAACGCCTTGGCCGAAACCATGCCGGCCGAAACCGGTGGCAAACGGTGGCGGGAAGCGAAACGGAACGGTTCGCTTCTTGGTCGCGTTTCCGTGCGCCACGGCGGAGCGCGCGGGCGAAGCGATGCCTTCTTAATCCGGGATTATATTTATTTTCAGTGAGTGAGCTATAGCTTTGGACGATTGAAATAAACAACGTTTTGGGTGTGGGGGAGGGAATGGGCAGGGGGGTTTGGATGGGTTTTTTTTCGTTCGTTCATTCTTTGCTTCCTCTTGTAGTCCACCAACTCGGATATCCACCCGGGCCCTCCCGCCCGTTTGGTTGCGGTGACGTTTGTGGCCTTGGCGGTATCTTTTCTCCTCGGGTTGGGACGCACGGAAGAGGAAAAAGCGTACATTCCGTTTGAAGTTGGCGTAGAACGTTCATCGATTCGACACATTCGCCGTGTGCGTCGATGAAAACGCCACGCAGCACGTTCGCATGAAGTCTAACACAATTGTTCGGACTGGCAAAAATAGAACATATCGGATTGCAGACAATGCCAAACACTGCTGTAAACTAACCTGCATTAATGAGCAACCAATCGTGCAGGTACTTTGAAGAATAATTTAAGGTATTACTTTACCAAAAAGCTGATCTTGTTTGTCTACATCCGACGGTAAGCATTCTTTCAGGTACCGATGATTACGTGCATTTCATTCAACATGATAAACCACCTTCAACACCTTCACAACCTTCACCGACATCATCATCATCATCATCATCATGTTTGTGTTGATCAAGAATGGCGTTGTAATTACGGCACAACGAGAGCTGGCTTTCATTTCATTTCGATGCCTTCCACCCGCGCGTCCTGCGCCAAAGAAGTGGCCTTACACACGAACCCCGAGCTTCAAGCCACTCATTACGACTCGCCCCGGCACGGGTGGAACCGGGAATCAAGAGCCATTCGCTTTGCACTGCTTTGCATAATTTATCATATAACCGTGTGTGCAGGGCGCCCGTCCGTTTGCGGTGGGAATCAGCCGTCTTTTCGTGTGCTGTATGTGTGTATGTGTGCTTGGCCACGGACCGTATCCATATGTTCCATGGCTCCTTCGAGCGAGCCAATGAATAAGATATTCAATAATCTTTCCCGACGGTTTCCCCTCCCTACAACCGCCGGACGCCAGGGCGGATTAAAAAACCTCGCATATCCACACCGATTTCTACTATCTTTTGTCGGTGTAAGTAAGGTGTGTGTGTGTGTGAATCCATGTGCCTGAACAGTGTTGTTTTGGAGCTTGAAGATTGGCCCTGAGCTCGCCGGGGGAAAGAAACGAAGAACGTCCCGTTTGCCGTGAGCACATTCTAGTCGCTTAATCTTTTGGCATAAGGATTTATTCCGACCACCACCGCATACGTTTTTCCACACGATCCGACCGTGATCCACTCCCACAAGGGGGACAATAACACCTCAGCGAAATATACATATTTTTGTATGCCGATTTGTTTTGTTTTTTTTCGCTTCTATCCTCCTGCTTTTTGTTTTGCTTGCCTGCAATGAGGCTTAATTCCAGCGGCTTCCAAATCCCCGGGCGAGGTCCCACCTCGCTAAGATCTTCCGGAGGAAGCTTCTGGAGCTGCTCGCCAGACGGAGATCAGACCGGCCGGGATGTGTGGATCAAATCCCGTGACAACAAGCCGCGCCAGAACTGCACAATTTGTTTGTCCATGCACGAATGGCAGAAGGCGCGAGCAAATCAAACCATCCGACATCCGCAACGATGGGCGAGAGGTGTGTGTATGTGTGTGAGTGAGAGAGAAGGTGGTGAGGGGCGTGTAGCGAGATCTTGAAGCGCAGTTGCCCGCCACGCTGATCCGAAGCGCGGGAAAAGGATTAGGGAGATTAAGGCGCACACGTTGTACATCTTGAGCGTTCTGTCCGGGTGGAGATTTACGTGTGAGAAATCTTTCTTCCCTTGCCCTCTCCGGGGGGTGATCTCACTCATTCCACCGGTGGACGGGGAGGATCATTCCATGCACGCAGCTAGCACATCTTCCCCGGCTCATCGGGATCTTGTGTTGCAGAAACTCCTCTTCCGACCGTCAGACAATTGATCGCGGAATGCCATCGGCGCTGCTGAATGGCACATAAAAATATCAAAAGTGATTAACCATCGGCACAAGCATTCGGCGCGAAAGGCTGGCAAGGAATCGAAAAATCCCGCACGAAGACAAACAACTCCGGGGCACAGCGACGGCACCGTTTTACGATCGTAATCCCTGGGCCGCCCCGCGGATTAAGCGAATGGCGCATTAAAGTCTACCTCGAAGCCGGGCGGTCTTCGGCGAGTGATTGAGAAATGCTGCACTGACTCAGAACTCGTGCTTGGTTGTAATTCTAGCTGACTTTGCCCACTCCCATCCATCCATCCACTCGCGGTGGTGTCTGTTTCCCAACGAAGGTGACCCTTGGCAAGTTCTTTTTTTTATATTCAGGCAGGCGAAACTTCAGCGACCATCTCGGGCTACGCGCGTGTCACGGAAAGGTGATATGTGGCCACCCCATCCGTCACATTCCGACCGGGAGGCTCAAGCGCAATGTTTAGTGCACCGTGAGCGATCCTCTTAAGATTTGTGACCACCGCCCGGCCGGGTTGCGGGAATAAAAGGATCAGCTCTCGTTTTTTTCCCTTCGCGGTGAAAGGTCACCCATCACGCTAATCGTGAAACCCGTGAACCCTCGGCTTGGGCAGGCAGGCTTACAGCTGGCCTCGAGCTCGAGGGGTGTCAAACGGGGACACTTTGCTGGGATTTACTCCCCAGCTCACTTTGGTTGACTTGTTTTGCGGTACAAGCCCGTTAAAGCAGAGCTCGCAAGTTTCCCTTCGGAATGCCTTTCCCCCCGGTTGCCAAGTGGAATGCTAATGCGGGTCAATGAAATTAGTAAGTGTGTTTTTATATACACCCACCCACCCCCAGCTAGGAATCCCCGCAGCTGGTTTAATTGATGTCACGTCACTTTGAGCTTTGCGGATGGATTTGGTAATCGCGTAGCTGACATCTTTTTGGAGCCTATCGTCATCCATCGTACCGCACAGGATCGATAACAGTTTGAGTTTAAAAACCTTATATTCTTAAGTAATGAGACGTTGGAATGACGCAGTCTGATGTAAATTTAAATCGAAGATACATTTCATCAACTCTACAAATCACCTTTGAACATTGCGATTATTACTTAGCAATGTCGCTTAAATCATTTATGAATATATATAATCATGTTGATCGATAAAAAAATCAGCAAAATCCCTAAATGGTTGCCAGACGCATTCGGTTGTCTCCTGCTTCTTTGTTTGCTCGCCTGTAACCCTATCGTCGAAAATTCTAAGGATTTTCTCCGCACACATCGCCGTGCCGCCATCAATTAGAGGATCATTTTTCACTTCCCCTCGCCATCAATGGAGATCAATGAAAAAGAGTACCCAGCGGGGGGTTTTTCCGTGCACGCCAGCAAGAAAAACAAAACCCTTTTCGGTTCATTGTAGCGCGTTCTTTAAAATAGGCACGGCACGGACTGACAAAAAATATGAAATCGGGTTAAGAAGAAAAAGGTAACGAGAAGGCTTGAAAAGAAACGCACACAAATTCACACTTCCTTCTTTTGGGTTAGAAAGGAGCACGGCTTATCTATGTGGGCCTGAGGACGAGTGTGAACGTGTGAGTAACGGGCAGGCAACCTCCAGTGCATCCTGATGCTCCGTGCGGACGCCTCGGAGGGTGTGCGACCGAAAGGGTGCCAACGGGTAGGCAAACAAGGATAACAATAAAGCGTACTGCAACCCAACGACGATGGCGGATTAATGAAGCACTCTATCGTACCTCGTTTTTTTTTCTTGCTCGGGGAAGACAAAGAAGTAGATGAGCCCCGGACACGAACCGGCAACCTTGGTTGTTGGAAGTGCGAAAAGCAGAGCGACGAAATCCCGGCAACAGCACCGTTAAGACAATTGTCCCAGCTGATCCTTTCAATATCCTTATCTTGCTTCCCGCTCTGCTCTTCCTTTTCGGGTTTTTGTTGGTGAATTTTGGTGCAATAAAATCGTAATTCGTTACGTGTCTTTAAGGTGTCCTTTTGCCACCTTGTCCTGCATTCGTAGGGGCCATGGTAGGACCTCTAATAAATTCGTCGGGCACAGTGTAAACACCGTGCCCAAGGATCGGCTGCTGCCGAAGGATAGATACGCAAGGGCGCAAGGGGTCGAAACCCGTGCTTCGAGCAGGAAAGGAATTTGGACGAATTAGAGGCAAAACAACAAACACCGATTGCTCGGAAAGGCTAGGTGAGTTTTTCCCGAAGAAAAAAGCCGGCCACAACGGCCACAACGGGCGACAGGAGTGCATGGCAGGAGCGTCCTTGGCCTGGGACCAAGGGACGGACAAGGCTCCGTGCGATTATAAGCAAACTGTTTGCGTTTCACATCACCGAATGCAGTGTAGAGCGACCTTTCCACCACGGTGTCCTGGCGTATCTAGCACCCTGGGTTCCAGATCAAGGATTCCGCAGGAGATTCGGACCGAAAGCATCACCATAAATCATCGTCTTAAAGCGTCCAGGCAGGTCGAAGGGGAAGCGGTCGATTCATTAATCTCGATTAACGCGACACGCTCGATCGTAGCCGACCGATCGGCAGGCAGGGTACGCATAATCGGGGCCGTCGCTTCCGAAATCGGTGATCAGCGGGCTAAACCGTGCCCGTGCCCTCCGGACATCCGCTCTATTCAGTCGCAGCTCGGGGTGGTATGGATTATAATCCGTCCGTGATCTCCGTTGTCTCTCGTTGGTTCGCTTGAGCACGGGGTTTTTTTCCTCGACTTCTCACTTTCCTGTTCCCTGCAAGATCAACACACAAAACAAACTTCGGGACGGCCTTCTTCAGCACGTCGGTGTCTTCGAGCGTTAATAAAACTGGATTAAATGTTTCACACAAACACACGCGCGTACATGCTTGGAACAGTTTCAAAAACGTCTTCCCGGTTGTATCTATCCAAAGCCGACCTCAAACGGTATGATCTTCGCTTCGGTGGACGATTCACCTGGCGGGGATGGCGCGGCGGGTAGCGGATTTAGGCGCAGATCTAGCTGGAAGACGGAAGCATTAATTCGATTTATGGCAGTTAATCGATTGTTAGCTAATGAAGAACATTTTCCACAGGGATTTGCGCCATCGCTACCTAAGGTTATGCTTTCGAGTATGTATGTGAGATGGAATGTAAGAAGGAGAGCAAAAAAGGCGAAAGTAAAAATGCGTCGAACGGTCTGATTCATCATCGCCTAGACATCAGGGGACGTAAGTCGGCCTTCGACTGGATTCAGAGTGGCGATATGCCCCGATGCAAGCGCAGACATTTATCGCATTCCACGACACACAGGCATCAAATGCGGCCGGCTCCGCCGTATTGTCGTCTGCACATCGCAAGGGCAAGTCACCCACCGACACTTCCGATGGGCGTGGAGCACCGTCAAGAGTAGGCTCATTCCGCTACTTCCGACAACGTAATCGCGCGATGAGTGCGTGCCTCTTGTGTGTTTGTGTGCCCGTGGTAGGAAGGAAAAGTGCATGCTGCACTTTCTGACGGTCAACTGCACCCCCTCGGGTCAGAAGGTCAACGGGGCCGCGCGGGACGCTTTGTACACGCACGAACGGATAACGCCAACCGACGCAGAGGCGCAGCATAACTCCCTGAGACTATCCGATATGGAGAAAGTTGATAAATACCCCACACATATTACGTTGACCATTAGCCGATGGCTGAGCGGCATTGCACGGACCTTCCCTTCGTAGTGTGCGGTGTGGGTGTGGGAGGTCTTTTTCGTTTTTTATTTTCTTTCCTCCTTTGCTTTTTTAACCTCCCGGCTCTCGCCGGAAGTGCGCTAATCTATGCTCTCTTTTGTGCGATGGTACTTGCTGTGCAAAACTGAGGCCAAACTATCAGCTAAGCCTCCGCTTCAAGAGTAAGAGATTATGCCTAAACCAAATATGCTTTGACTCAGCGAGGTTTTTTTGTGTGAGTTTGATTCTGTCACATGGGGAAAACCTTTAAATTGAAGCTTGATAACAGTTTCACCGAACCATAAAGAACGTATCTCAAGTTTCTTTTGACTCATGTGCATTTTGTTTGTCCGGCGACGACGAAATGATCGTTAGTATAACTGAAATTGTCTCTATAATCAATGGCCAAACTTATGCTTAAACTAATATCATAAGACAGAACAATCAGTTTGTTCCTTTACACTTTCTTTCGCCGACTAATTAACTTCATGATGTAGAGTATACAGGTAATTAATCATGAAGTTAAGTCCATCATGAAGAAAATTACAAGGAAAGGATAAAGCTTCCAGACCAAAAGGATAAGTCGAGTAGGAATCTGTAATAACAACACACAAATAGAATGGAATCCTCGACTTTTTGACACCCAAAACAGCGAAAATTTAAGAAATTACACTCAAGTGGCTTATGCATAAAATTACAGCTCATCCATAACAGCTACCGAAGGACGTGGATAAGAGTGAGCGGCAAGAGGTGGCTGGGTAATCCCAGTTTTAACAGGATTATGCGATTAAACTTCAGGTTTTATTTGCTCCTGGCAGATTTTGGCGATTTGCAAATGACCCAAATGTGGCATTGCTCTTTGAGCGGAGTCAAGCGCTGTACACAATCATCTTGCTCAACCACGCAGTGTTCTTATGGGATGATCTGTCGAGTGTTGAGACAACGGCTCGGGCTTTCCGGGCCGGGCAGGTAGTGAGACTCGTCGGGAACTTGAAGTAAGGACCGCCCGAAGGACCTGAAAGGCCCATAAAGCGTCCTTGAGCTGGACCTCCTACCAGTTCCGGTTCCCGGTTGAGGCGGGCAGTGGAAAAAAAGGGGCCCGGCAATTAGGCACGCACTCACCTGTTCTCCAGTGCTGGCGGCTACCCAAGCTTCAGCGAAGGTTTCCATTGCACTCTGAAAATCCATGCTAAACAACATGCACCACGCCGTTGCCGACTGGTGGCTGCAGCAGCGGACACTTGGTTCACTTCACTTCACTCACAGGTTGAGCACAGGGGCTGATCTTGCTGCTTCGATCTCACCGGTGTGAAAAAGGGTCAAGAGTAGAGTGTTTTCCACCACCGGGGCGAGGGTTTATGCCGGCGGTTTATGGATCGATTGGTGTTTCATGCTCCGTTGCTGCATTCATTTGCTAACGCTCACCTTACTGTCACTGGCCAACGAATGTTATCGACGCCACTTTGAACAACCAACATTGGAATCAATGCACAAGTACACGCTTCACCGAACCATATTCGAAGAAAAAAACCCGTGCAAACACTCGCGAATTCTTCAATGCAGTGCAATTCACTACAAAGAACACTGGATATCTTCTGCTAGCGTTGATCGCTCCCCGGCTGTGGCACGTTGCGTTCGACTCGAAGGCTAAGGATTAAATGCTAACAGATTCACCAGCACCGTGTCCAGGAAGAGAACCTCGAATCCTTGTTGGCTGGGCACTAGCTTGGGGTGGAGTGGGGACGCGAGGGAGGGATGGGTTCACATAATCGAACTCCGGGATGGCGATTTGCGCGCCTTCCGACACTCGATCGGATCAACTCGGAGCTTCCTGCGTCCCGCGTTTCGTTTCGTCTGTTTCTGCAGACGGGGCAGGGGATTCGCTTTCGCACTCGCTCTCACGGGGTGTGGGGTTGGGGGTTAACGCGCGGGGTTCGTGGAAATCTGCCCCGAATTCGTAACGGCAAAACAGGGCGGTGGGATGCGGACACGACTCCGGCTTATCGGTATCGGCGGAACTGAACACACGAAATTCGCCACGCCACGTTCGGCTCGTAGCAACCGACGACTAACGTCCTTCTGGCAGCTCGGTTGTCGCGCGACTAACCTTTTCCCTCGTGCGGTGGCGGCGTGAGACCGGGCCTAGCACGAGTCGGATTTGCAGCCGCATCTCGCCGCTCACACGAGTGAGAAGCAGAACGCTCTCGCTGCCGTTTACGTCGTCTCGCTCGCTCGCGTTTCGAGATGAAAGAGCTCACGTGTGAGCCAGGCACGCTCTCACATCTCAGCGCACTTTGAGAAACAGGAGTTTGATTGGCGGTTTGAAAAACAATTTGAATATCCTATGCGAGTTTACTACATGGTGCTTAAAATTGTTTATTAATCTGTTCAACCCCTTATCAGGCTGCCTTTGAACCTCAAAATACTCACAACACGAAGAAGATGAAATATGGTGGAACGAGCGACCGAGACGGCACAAAGTGGGTGAGTTTGTTCTTCTCACCCACGTGAGCCGTTTATGTATATCTCACGATGGGGGGATTTGTGTTCGGATAAACTCGGGTACATAACCGTTCCGTTTTTCCCGCCCGGATTCCCACCCTTTGCTCTAGCTAATCGGTGTGCGAGCGCTCGGCAGGGGGGAGTTCGCGTTCCGGAGTGAGATAAGAACGAAACGACACGCGGAACGGGTTTCGCGAAGGATCGAGAGCGAGACAACCGGCACCAGGCGCAACCCGTCGTCGGGAAGGAGGATAAATCCACCGGGGAGGAAAGGCCGCAAACCGGATCCTGCGCGAAAATCGTAGCGCTACTTTTGTCTTACCAATTCCGAAGCGCTCGAATGCGCCTCACCATTCCATTCCATGCGATCTCCGGATACACCGCGCCCGCGGGAAAGAACGGGATGACGCGAGGGAGCATTTCGGTGTTGGTCGTTTTTTTCTTACTTCTTTTGCTCCCCGATGCGACGCGTTCTCGCGCCTGGGTACGGACACAACGGTACGAGCTCCATTCGCACCAGGACAGGAAAAATCCGAAAAAGGAACCACCAATCGAACGAAGAACAAACACGATTAGCAGAATCGAAAGTCGTGAGAGTAAAGGAAATGGATATGTTTCTCGCTGGATTCCGCAAGTGTTGCTTCCTCCCGGTTCGACACGCTGCCCATTGTGCCGTTCGCGTGGGGTCGACAATCGCCATCGCCTTTCGGAGGGCCGAGATGCATTTTTATGGTTCTTCCGCCCACAAGCCTTCCAGATCAGCACAGGTAGGAACACAAGACGATTGTGATTATTTGGAATTTTACTTGCAGGCTTTGCTATGGACTTGGGCGGTTGTTGTTATTTACTCGTTAAACAAAGCACTAAGTTATGAAAAAAAAAATCACGCGCACTCGACCTTTTGTGTTGAATATAGAAAGTTAAGGTTTCAGCCAAGGTGAAGTATATGCAGTTCAATAAGGGACTCTTGTTCTGCTGATGTACATCTTACTACAAACATTCCATTTCTAGGAACTCTTTGCGGGAAGATTAGTCATTGCAAAATATTTGCCTTATCGTTATATTATTTTTTACACTCCAAAAATGGTTTGCTGAAGCAGGAACTGAAAAGTAGGCGTATTCTTTTGGAAATTCATTCCATTCAGCAGAATGTATGGGAAAGGAGCAGAAAAATGTCTTGCATGTTTTATTTTCTTTTTTCCCTCACCTTGCCTTTTATCCAGCTCGAGTGCGGGTGATAATGGTTTTCTCGTAACTAAGTCCCTTCACCTTCCCTCGTTTATGTACTTCCTATCAATAGCACTATGTACTGTTTTTACTGTAATCATGTACACGGATTGTTATTTCTTTAGCAAAGTATTCTTTCTCTATGTAATATTAAGGTTTATTTTGTAGTCAATGTTCTTCCGGGTCATTTGTATGCAGCAAAATGTGCTCTGTATTTTCAAAAAGGGATTGCGGTTGAAAAATAAACCCACAGAAGACATTATTATGTTTATATTTCGTTAATTCCCTATATAATTGCACGAACAATAAGCAGAATCTGTAAGCAGCTTGATCATTTAAGCACGCAATCGTCTGAAAAAAAATGCCAAAGCAAATTAAACTCGTTTTAGATTATCAATGGAAGATTGGATGAACGAGCGAAATAATACAAAATGGAAATAATTGGATGCAACCTGGACACCGAGAATGCAACCAGAGATGCCTCTAACTGAAACCAAAAGTGACACCCTGGAACCGGTTTCGGTGGATGGTGCAGATTGCAAATGCAAAGACTACATACGCACACGACTCCCGGATAGCCCCACCAGCGCCGTAGAACCTGTTGCGGAAGAAATTCTCATCAATTATGCTATACCCGCGTGTACTACAAAATTACCATCATTAAATGGAGCATTGCTACTGCTGCTACTGGAGTTTCTGGCGTGAGTCGAGCCGGTTGCTGCAGCGGCTGTTAAAATTATAACTATTTAATTTACCAATATCAAAAAATGAAACCTTCGGAAAAGAGGGACACAACACAGACAGACGAAAAGACACAGACACGTCTCATTCGGGTGTTGAGGGGTCCTAAACATCTTCCGAACAGGCTGCGGTAGCAAGAGAATCACATTCACTTCAGTGGAGAGTTGTATGCATTGTGGCCCCGTTCGTTGACTTGGACATCTGCCTTTACCGAGGCATCCTGGAAAAAGATCGTATCAATATGGCGGGAAAGAGATGGCACACGGCAAGGAGGCAAACACACAACACATTCCCGTGGATAAATCAAATTTTTCCCGCAAACTACACCATGCCACCTCGTGTTCCCAAACGCGATAAAATTCCTTTCATCGTTTATGCTGTCGTTACGAAACGGAATGATTGGATGTTCCTCTCTTTCCGGTAACCGCGGTTCGCTCTCTTCGGCTTTTAATCGCTCTCAATTCACGGACTCACAATAGTGAGTGGACCGTCTCTGTCTCGCTTAAACGCTCACTCCTCACTCACCATCTCACTGCCATTTTCTGATCCGTTCGACCAATCCTTTGGTCCTGCGGAATTATCGCGAATTCGTCGGTTGCTTCTTCCCCCCGCGCTTCGCTTCATTGTCGCATTCTTCGCCGTTGTTTCCGCATTTCCACCAGCTTCCGCGTCCCTCTTTATCCTATGCAGCAGACAGAGAGCGCTGCTGCTTCACTCTCATTCGCTCCCCCGGGGGTGAGCGCGGCGTGAGTTTATCGCTGCTTCGTGTCTTGCACGACTCACTCGCAAAGCTCCGCCCCGTTGCGATTTTGATTGGACTTGGAGTTTGACTTAAAACTGCACATCGTCTTAGCGAAACCCCTCCCGGAGCGTGCGCCTCCACCGCCGCGATGCTCCATTCATCCTGTTTCTTACATGCTACTTTTGTTGCATTACCAGCAGCTCCTTCTTCCTTCTTATGCATGCTTTCTCTTCCTGCTCCGCTCACGCTCTCTGTCCTTTCACTCTTTCTTTCGTTCGCCCATGTTGCTCTCATCGCCCCAAGGATTCCCAGGGATGGGGTCTTACATCTTCTTACTTACGTTTAGCTTCATCTCATTCGGTTTTTCCGCTATCCGTTTCACTTGTTCCCCTGAACACGATCGCGTTCAATTTGGGGGATACTTTTAGGGGATTTCATTGAATATAGGGAATAACCCTGTGAGGATCCCCCGGGGTTACTAAGTCTGATGTTGGATAAGTTATTACAGGCATCATCAAAATAACTTTTCTTAAAATTATTTGGACAAATGTTGCAAATAAATTGTTTGCACTTTTGTATTGAAAACTCATAGTCTATAACCTGAAAAAATTAACTAAAAACAAAATTAGTATTTAATGTTTCAGTAAATATGTGGTTGAATACGTAAGTTCAACTGAAATAGGCGCCCGTTCACCTTCATAAATAAATTTGTTTGTGCTATCCAAACCATTCAATTAAATTTATCCAATGCAGGCGAGAAATTCAAACTACAATATGCAAACACGTCCTTACTAAGAAGAATATCTCCTCATCTACCCCACTCAACGATTTTACAAGCTTCAGACCATTTTCCACTACTTTAGTTCTTCCCGGTGACAATGCGACACAAACACACACACACAGACCCTGGTCATCCTGCAAGTTGGTCTTCCACCACCACTTTCTCCTGCACGGCCGAAACCACTGTCGCAAAGTTGTGACAGTTTCCCATCGTAAAATTACCACATTTTCTTAAAAGCAATTCCGGCCCTGGAAAACTCCTAATAAGCACCTGTCTATCCCCCCGCTTGCCCTTCCTTCGTCTTGCAGCGTTCGCCCATACATAACGGTCGGAGGAAAGGCTGCTCACTGGGGATATTTCCCACCCAACTTCCACGGCAATTGGTGTACTTCGTTCGCCTTACGGGTTCCCAGGGCTCGGTTGCGATCTAATTCTGAGCAGGATAAAATTTAATTATTTACAATCAAAGTTTTATATCAGCGCATATAATGACATTGTAAATTTTCATATCTTCTTTAATGTCCGGACTTTGTCGGTGTGGCTCACGTTGCGACGGTGATGGCACTACAATTTGGACGCATCCTTGAAGCGGACCCGACATCTTTGGACTGTACGAGCGGTTGGATGGATCAGACGGTGCAGGATATGTTGTAACGATGGAAGCAGCAAACACAGTGGGCTTCAGCTATTCTCTTGAGTATTAGTCCAACATTTTCGGGGAACAATATATAATTATTTGAAAACGACTACAAATAGAACGCGAGCATAAAGATGATACATTTTGAATGATTTGTTTTTCACTGAAATTGCATGTAACAACCAGACATCAGTCGCCTTGGGAAAATCAGTGCACGCGTAAATAAATATAACTTACGATGGGAACGAATCTTCCCAACCACCTGGTAAAATGGTGTGGGCCGAAAGACGTATGTTGCGTAAAATCCTTCTTCTCCAAACAGGTCCGCTTCCAACCGTCACCGTGTTCGATGTGGCACGTCCGTCCATCGACCAAGAACAGGTTCTTGGGCACTGTTGAAGTGCGGAAAATATTACCCATGAAATAAGCCCCAGTCGTTCGCTCTGGGTGGGGCTCGTTACGACCAAGTTTCCGAGGATCTTCAGCGAGTCTCCCCTCGATCCCGGCGTGTTTCCTTATTATTCGTCGGCTTTGGCGAATGTTGAAACGAAATTTCCCGCAAAGAAAGTTTCATCGAGTGTGTTTGGGGAAGGCTGGCGTCCACCCACCAAGAAGGAGAGCCGTAATTCTCACCAGCGCGTGATATATGGCCAGTATTTGTCTCAATTAAAATTACATCGAAAATGGTCACTGTGGTGATGATACTGCTTTCGGGAGTTGATGATACGCCTGCCCGGCTTAGAAGTTACACTGCTTCACGGACGGCGGGATCGACGGAACGATAAACGTTTTCGACGGACGGCGGGACTGTTCTTGGTAGAACGTGGCGATGAAAATTGTTGCCAAGACTTTTAGTGATACTTTCTTGGACGGATTTCTTTTCTGTGTGGCGTTGTGGTATCGTTACAGACAGTGGGAAGGCTTTTCTGCAAGGTTCCGTTGGCCTTACAGTCAAGCAGCGCATCGATACAGAAACCAATCCGGACTAATTGGCCCGAGAGATCCATTAAAAATAGTTGCCACTTTTTAGGCGGCAGGGAACATTCAAACTTCAAACGCTCGATAGGACTTAATGGGGAAAGTTCGGCATGCCAATGGCTGGGTGACGACGTATGCGGTGGTTTGCGTCGAACATGGTTCAGCTTCTATAATTTAGAGGATTTGTTTTAACAAGAGTCAGCCGTGGGCAGTGGCGATAATTATCGCTTGGGAGCAACTTGAGAGCAAAGTGATACTTAAAAACGAAACCTTGACAATAAAGAAGGTGAATAAAAAATCCGAAGAGCTTCCATTGACTAAAAACAATCAGGAATAAAAAAGAAAAGGACACAAAATCTGTCAAAGAGTATTTTACTAGTAAGTTAAAATATCGATTCTAGTCGAAATAAAATGAAACGTGGCTTACAAAACCGCGTGCGATTCTTTTCTCCTCGACGCTATTTCTCGAGGGTAAAATCAATACCAACACGAGAGGGACAGCCCATTTTACGGACCGGTCCCTTCCAATTGAGCAATCACATCATAAAGCATAAGGAATCACGTCATCGAAATCCCCGACCACATCCTCGAGCGCATCATAGCGCCAAACCTTAACGGGCTTGGTGGTTTGGGTTGCATGAATCATAAGACTTAGACCCATCGTACGCTTCCGCCGTTAGGGTGAACGAGATGTGGAAGATGAAAAATCCTTCCTCCGTTCAGCTTCAGGACGCACCGGAGGAAATGATTTCCCATTAACCGGGAGCGGAGCGCGGAAACGGCCCGAACCGCACCCGCAAAGGTGATGGCCAGTGGTTTACTGGGCGAGGGACCGTTGTTCCGCACTTGGAGAAACAGATGAAAAGATAGTCTTGACAGCCGTGAAGATGAGATGCGGCCGATGGGCGTCGGGTGAGGTGATTGGCTGGGGGCGGGCATTTAACAGCTATTACAAGAAGTTGTCAGCGATAAGGAGGACCAGGAGCCGGGTTTTATCAGTGGACGAATTGGAGGGTGGGGAAAGGGAGACGGCGTACTAGCGCGGTCGGGAACGAGGCGAAATCACGAGGACAGTTGTGCTACGATTTTTCAACAACAGCGCTTTTTGTGTGTAATCCCGAAATACGGTCCCAATCCCTGCCTCAAACGTCACCGGACTGATTGATCACGGTGTCTGCGTGAGGCACGAAGACGAGCTTCCACCCCTTGGCGGATCAATGGGGAAGAGCCGAACGAAGGAAAGAAACCTCAGCATGGAAAACATGGGAATGAGAAGAGGAAAACGTGTTAGTGTTGACATTTGGACTATCAGTACCAATATTTGTCCGCCCAATTGGCTGCACAATTATTCGGCCTGTATTGCTTCATCGAACGACCGATCG